>JAODLC010000002.1:24847018-24880336 GCA_026781145.1 Hippopotamyrus pictus | reverse complement strand
TGACCAGCAGGGCTTGAACAACTTCCTCAGATGTCTATTTTGGGAGCGAGGATTTCGATACAGAAACTGCAACTGGGACAGTACCAATGGTGAATGCCATTCATCTCATAGCAGACAGTGGTTCTGACCCTATTCTGGTCAATTTTCCCTCTGGGCTCAGAATGAGGCATCATTCAAATTTTCACTTGTTTTTTAAATGTTGCAAATGACTTTCTATTTTTAAATTGATAGCAGTGCTAAAGACACTATATGAGGGTTGGTAATCAAGTTCATTTAACCCAGAAATGCTATATACAGATACAGAAAAAAAATCAGAAAACAGAAAGAATTCTGAATAATAGTAAGTTTATGTATAGGTCCATGTTTTAAAGTTCATCTCTGTCCAGGGTTCTGATTAGGATAGATCAGATTCAGATTTGCGCTGGTAAGATGCAACGCAGGATTGAAGAAGGGACAGACGTCAGTGCGAGCGGCTTTGCTTACATCCTGAATGTGTGGAGAGAAAATGGCATCAAAAAGAAGAGGACAGCTTGACCTTCTTCTTTATTTTAAATTTAAAATTGTTGTAGGTTTTTGTTTTCTCACGTAATTAGATATTTCACAATTATGGTTAAGATCCAACAATGTCCTTGGAAAGGTGTGTGTTTTACTCCTATCTGTGTGGTGATTGGTTGTGTGCAGTTAGGGGCGTATGGTGATTGGTTGTGTGCAGTTAGGGGCGTGTGGTGATTGGTTGTGTGCAGTTAGGGGCGTCTGGTGATTGGTTGTGTGCGGTTAGGGGCGTGGCTCCATTGGACAATCCCTCCTGTTAAAAATTAAATAGCCTATTGATTACTGTATACCTTCCATTTATTTTTGGACCGAACTTTTATATGAAAGGGGCAGTTCTTAGAACAAAAGCCAACATATGTACAAAATAGTATGGTACATGATAGTGAGCTAGGCCAGATTAAGGAGCACCATTTTATTAGGATAGGATATCTCCGGGGGTGTGGCAGGAAACCAGAGCATCACACACACACACTAGCACACCTACCTACCTTAATGGGGACCTTCATTCATTTCTATGGGAAAAACCCTAATCCCAGTCATGACACCATTAACCCCTACCAATTTTTTGACCGCATTCACAAACTTTTGAAAAATTGAGGTTTATATTGTGGGGACATCTATTGATTTTTTTAAGCTATGCATCCATGTTGTCTGCAAAGTGCATATATAATGTGTATATATTTATGGGGGGGGCAGTAAAAGGGGAGGGAGGGTGAGAGAATGATGTGTCCTAGGTCACTGTTTCAGCTGCACAGTCAGCGCCACTCTCCCTCTCCCCCCACTCTCCCTCTCTCCCCCCCCTCACTCTCTCCCCCTCTCTCTCTCTCTCTCCCCCTCTCCCTCTCTCTCTTCCTCTCTTCCCCTCTCTCTCTCTCTCTTCCTCTCTCCCATCCTCTCTCTCTCTCTCTCTCTCTTCCTCTCCGATCCTGCGACAGGCAGCACAATGCAGGAGGAAAATGCAGCTTGTGTCGTGTATTCCTACTAGAAACGGCTCTCCTCTACCTCTCCCCTCTTTCCCTCTCCTCTCTCTCTTCTCTCCTCTCTCTTTCCTTCGTGACACAAAGACCAATCGCTCTAAAAAAAAATAACAGAGTAGTCAAGGAGAAAGGGAAAGGACAAACAGCCGATCTGGAGAAAAATCACTGATACGCTGGCGTGCCAAGAAGAAGCATGTCAAACTTGTGCTTGCCACCAAAGTGGTTCTAGTTGAAGGCACTAATATAGTACAGAAGTCTGCATTAGCATGATCAGCACTACATTAAAGCCTTACATGTGCTTCTGATCCTATTGCCTTTTCCCGCCTCTCCTACTATTGATCAGTCTGTAAGAGGAGCACCGAGGTTAACATAACGATGAATATCAGCACTGAGTAAACGGAAGGTTAGAAAGGAAATGCAGTGGAAGAGTCAGCGTATCGTATACCACTTTAGATTAGTGTGTGATAGTTGCAATTCCATGCTGATACAGGACTGGGGATGAAGGAATCTATATTAGATTGATCATCGAACACTTTCAGTTTCAATTAAAATTCTATTAGATGGCGTTTAACCTGTTTTGGGACACTGTGAATCTGATGAGACTACGGGGTGGGGGGGGGGGGAATGGGATTCGGGTGGGAATTGAGGGAAGAGAAAAATCAGGTTTTGCATAACGAGTGGGAAGCAGGAGTGAGGAGTCTCTATGAGAGGGAAGAAGGGAGGCAGGACCAACAGCAGAAAGGCAGCAGATTGTACATCCCCAGGGAAGAGTGCCGTGGAAAAAAAATACAGCCCACTCTCACCCCCCTTTCTGCATAAATCCTCCTTTACTCAAAGTGCAACTGAGAGTCTATATATGACAGGCCAATTAGAGCTGCAGGACTGATAAGGCTGATACCTGGAACCCTAATACATTCATTTGAACATTCATCTTCCCATCCCTCAGTAACTCAAATAAAATCAATACCAAAACCATCCATCCATCCATTTTCTATACCCCCTTGCGCTATTCAGGGTCGTGAGGGTCTACAGCCAATCCCAGAGACTACAGGTGCAAGGCAGGGAATAACCCAGGTTGGGGTACCAACCCATTGCAGGGTATGTACAAACCTATACCAAAATCATGTCATCCAGTAAATTTCCTTAGAACCAGGAGTATAGACAATTGAAAAGCAAATTTCCAAAACTCACACGGAATACGTTTCAGAAAATTTATGTGGACATAATAGAAATGTAACTAAAATTCTTCCTTGGATTACATGAGTGACTGAATTTTGCATCCTAATCCCATCCCATATGATGAAGCCTGACTTAATCTGAAACACAACGAAAAAGTAATTGATTGAGTTTTGGAAATTGGCTCTTCAATTGTGAGAGTGTAGCTTAAACATGCCCTGTTCCATCATATTTCACAAGCCAGAACCGCGGTCGCTTTCAAATAGGGTGACCAGATAATCCATGTCAGGGAGGACACTTTAAGCTACTTCGGGTTTTACAAACTACTTTCAAACTGAAAGGCTCCCGTGCTCACCCAAATAGTTCAGCTTTTCTTGTACTTTGACTAGTTTGTTTCCTTGACTGAAAAACTCATCCAGTTGTTTCACATTAGCATTAGTGACACATGCATGATTATAGGAGACTGACCAATCAGCACACAGCAAGAACTCAGTGCTCAAGTGAAATCCAGGTCCGTTTAATTGAAATGGTAATTTACAATTCCTGTCCTGGCTCAGAGTGTCCTCCCTGACATGGATTATCTGGTCACCCTACTTTCAAACCAAGCACAGATTTTCCACATAGCAGGGAACATCGTAGACTTTCATTAAAAGGGCAGCTTTCCGTATGCTGTTGTGCTTTTTCAACTGCAGTGAAAAAAATTAAATTAAATAACAAACGCAAAAGCACTATTTTTTTTTTTTTTTTTCAAATGTAGAAATTGCTGACATGCTACTAATCTGGTTTCCCCTGGACTGACCCAGGCTTTTGCTTACAAAAAAGGTGGCTGAGAATTTAAATAACATTACTCAAATTCAACTGGCACTGCTTCATTAATTTCACCTTTTACCTCCAATGAACACTAAGCAGTGCTCATTGTAAGTGTTGAGTTAGCGTGTTAAATTTCAGGGCACCAGCCACTTCACTGCTGTCCTAAACCATTTCCTTCAGAAGATTATTCTTAATCTGTTTCTGTCTGTTCAAAATCCCTGAGAATCTGAACCTCTGTACAGGCTGTGATCTGCTGTGATATCAGATTCATCAAGATACTGCCGTACAGCACCAGTTTGCTAAACTACCACACAGTAACAATCCCATTCCATGTAGTTGTGTAGAGTAATCCCTTTTTTTGACCATCTGCATCTAACAGGATAACTAATCCTAAAGATATTTGGTTTGCATCCTAAAGATGAGTTTAATGCATCTGATAACTGCCTTTCAAACCTAAATATAGCTGATTAACTTGAAAGTGGAGTAGACTGTAACATGATGGACCCACTTAAAATCATGGAAATCACTATTGTATGACTGATAATTTTATTACACTTTCATTCGCTCAATCACAAAGCATTAAGACCAGTTTTTTTCTTTGAATCTCCTTTCAGTCTTTTAAAAATGTTATTTAGGTATAAATTAAAACAAGAAAATAAAACAGTTCAGAAAAATCTCAATTCAAACTTTTAGAGACAGAGCTGAAATGTATTTATTTGCTAAATGGCTGATTAATTTTAAAGCTGTTAGTATGTCATAACAGATCTTACTACATTCAGGAAATAACTCCTGTCTTCATTCACCATAATTTTACTGAAGTAGGACCTGTAACCCCATCTACCTTAATACAGATTAAATTTGGTCTCAGATGAACTTCAGGTGTTTACTATTTTGATTAATCTTAAATGCCACAGTTTAACTGTTTGGACTGCACATAGTATGCTATTCAGTATTAACAAAATAGTAGGCTACTTTTTCCACGTTTGCGTATACACAAACTTTAGCAAGAAATACACAGATAGTATGAGGTGACTACGTTTTTAACGATATCCACAATTAGATACAGAGGAACTTAAGGTCATTTTCAGTAGACAGGTATAGCATGCTATTGAGTATATATACAAGTATAGTTTAAATTATATTTTAAAAGGCCCATCATCCACCAATGAGAGTGTGTGAGCTTATGCCGCAGATGAGAGCCCTATCGCGTCCGGTGTTCTGACTAGTTGACTACTATCGAGACGTGCTATTGAGCCTTTCTACGCATGTGCAGTTCCACCGTTTTGGGATTAGGGTTAGGTTTTAGGGGTTAGGGTAAGGGTTTTAGGGTTTTTGGGGGGTTATGGTTACGGTAACGGTTTTAGGGTTTTGGGGAAGTTATGGTTAGGGTTATCGATTAGCACTACGGTAGCCTAACTCGACAAAGTAGCTGAACTCGTCAGAACACCGGCGCCTGTCTCATCAGCACGCAATCCTAATGTAACAAATGTGCAGATATTAATGTCGGAATTGTGCCGACTTTTCGATGCATATAAAGCCGTATGCGGCGCCTTAGACTGACCATAAAAGGGCCTTAACTTGAAGTCCTATTTTGTTATAATTAGCTCAAATCCGCTTGATATTTTAATTGGATTTGAGGGTAACAGGCAGCGATTGAGCTATAATTAGCAGTTTTATTTCAGGGGTAAACAGTATAGAACGCGAGCTAAAGTAGGCGTCCTGTAGAAGCTCATGTTCCAGTTTGGCGCATTGAATTGGGATTAGCGGGCGTCTACTGGTTTCTAGAGTCAAGTTGGTGTTTATACATTTATCACAGAGTGGATTTAGAAAGCTTTATCATAGACAGTGGTCCTAGATCTCATTTCGTGCAGCTTTACACCCGAGCCACCTCACAGATGACACATTTCACCAAAAAATATGAACTCCATAAGACATGGAAGGATAGATTCACGGTAAACGGACCAGCTAGGGTCACGGTAGAAGGAATGCGAGTTAGACATGAGTATACGGTCTGCATCACGCCAGGTTCTTTAGCTGCAATGCAGACAGAAAACGTACATGTAGGAAAAGAAGGAGAGGAAGAACAGAGAGATGCGGAAACATGATAGAGGAATGAAGACGATGTATCTCTAGACTGCTGTGATACTTATTAAAACGTGGCTATATGATTAACCATTTAACGCCTGCCGTATTACCGGTACCAAAACAATCACCAAACGTGAAACGAGTAGGCCTATAGTTCTTATTTTATCCCAGATAATCCATCTTTTGAACATGTTCATATAGTTTAAAACGCGACAATTGTCATCCGTTCTTCCCAGAAAGGACCAGGTTAACCTCTCCGATCTGATCGATGACACGTAAGATCACCCCTCACTCCCCCTCCGTCTAAATCCGAGATGCTCATGAAAACAAATCACGCTTTCCAGCTGGGAATCCGTATGATTAAACTCAAAACTAACATGAAATAACATGCTAACTGGTATAGTCACATGTCATTTAGACTGCATAATAATATCCTATAAGAATGCTTGCAGGTTTGTAGCTTGCTACCTACCACTGCCTTTGACATCCATGCGTCCTTTATTCAACTTATTCTTGCCTGCGCCGACAATGACCGAAACAATATCACGCCACAATATAAGACGATGTTAATCTTAATGCTCGTTAAGCTAATAAGTTATAAAGGAACCACAGATCAATGTCTTATTGTAAATAAATGCATTGAAATACCGAGAACATAACGTCAGAAAATAGATTAAAACGCAAATGCGCAGCCCTCCTTCAATTTTTTTTTTTTTTAAATAAGGTGCATCATTTTAAAACAGTAAATACCACATAAGTAGGACTCACCTCTTCTCTCCCATTGCCATTCATCGTTGGCGATTCCTCAGCCATGGTCAGTCCCTGAATCCCCACTCGACCCCGGACACGTTACACTCCGGTTCGCGCCCCGTCAGCACCGGAGAGCGGCCCAAAGCTCGCACAACCTGGCGGCCGCGTCGGGACCCCTTGGCCGCATAAGTCACCCCATCTGCA
Organism: Hippopotamyrus pictus; assembly: GCA_026781145.1. Taxonomy (NCBI): domain Eukaryota; kingdom Metazoa; phylum Chordata; class Actinopteri; order Osteoglossiformes; family Mormyridae; genus Hippopotamyrus; species Hippopotamyrus pictus. The sequence goes on along the minus strand of JAODLC010000002.1, from coordinate 24,873,782 downwards.
TCCGGCTCCGCTCCAGTTCTCCGAGAGCAGCGGCCGCGGCCAGCGCGCATTATCCTAAGCGAAATACGCCTCTCCTTCACCCTCCCTCCCCTCTGTCCGTGTCCAGTCCGAAGTCGCACACCCTTTCTCCCCACGTCTTTCCCACCGCCTCTGATGTCAAGGAGAAATCCAGTTCAGCTGCTGATGGGTGAGAATGCGCCTCCAGTATCGCCACAGCTCAGTGACGTGCAGGTAGGGTAGTGAACCTCCTCAGCACAACGTCAAAGACCAGTTAAGGAGCTGGTGTGATGTAAAGATGCTTGCGGGGCAATCAATACGGATTTTCGAATTGGGGGGGGATAGGTTCGCTGTCCGGTTTCTCACATCGCTTGAAGCAGATATAAAGAGGAGTCGGCGAGTCACCGGGAACGTGTCCATTCTGGGGAGATCCGCCTTTTGTGTAGGGGCTTTTCACCTACACGCTGTTCTTGCAAGGGTTCCCACTGACGTCACCCACCTGAGGACACAAAGACGCGAGCCGTCCGTCCCCCCGGGCACTACGCGCGGCTCTTGGTAAACAGACATGAAAAAGCCGAATTGGTTCGGCAGCCAGCATCTGATACGCAGCACGACGGGCTCCGCACCGCAGGAGTATTAAATCAACACCGCCTCTTAAAGACGACGGCACTTTGCTTCAGATGCTTCAATAAAAATTAAACGGTCTAAGCAAATTATCGGCGAGGAAAGAAACCATTTCCTCTGGGGTTTAATAGATTTTTTTTATTGTTAAAAACTTCTACAAAAAATTCTTTGTATTACAATGATTGGTGCATTAAACTGCTACACATTACAATATCACAGGGAGATAGCTTATTGTGCGTTAAAGGCAGAATTAGCCAAACTATGAGAGGGCTCCTGGCGTAGAGTACAGCTGGTAGATGGTGCGGCTCAGGGCAGGTCCGATGTTCCTGAGGGGAAAGCGATTGGATAAACACCTGCTTCCAAAACATTACACATACATGTGACGTCGCTAATAATCCCCACTGCGTCTTTATGCAGGAGAGCCTACCGTGTGTAGCTTAGATACAATGCACTGGTAAAGGCAAACTTTTGCATATGGACCGACCTTTTTAATTTTCCGTATCTTACAGAGGAGAGGAGCTTCTCTCTGTCTGCATCACTGGAACACTGTTCATAGGCTTGTAGCAGACTGGAAAATACAGAAGATACGAAGTAAATGATTTATTCCTATCCAGACAGACTCCTATTATTAAAAAGCGATACTTAAATCAGCCTTTCATATAGGACATTTACAGTATTTACAATGAATAACATTTTCAAATCTTAAAAGGCTTTCATATTTGAAACAAAATATGTAAAACAAAGGCACCATTTATTTGTGAGTTTATGAGCGACAGACATCTTGCTAAAAGTGTTTCTCCAGCTGAGAGCAGCTTCTACCAGATGGATTAATGCACATTGGAACACAATCTCTGGAGAGTCACAGTACTAATGGTAACCAGCTTGAAAAAGCACTAAGAGCATACATTATTTTGTGCATAGTCTCCAATATACCTGTAAATTATATTTTAATTGTAGTTTTATTAATGGATAAATTTAAATCACCTGCTTTCTAAAGCTGACAGTTGTGATGACTACATAATTTCATTTCCTATACCTTGTCAGAAAAAAGGGTACAACCTTGGTACGGTTTTGTACCCAAAGGTACAAACAGTAATGTACCCCAAACGGTACAAATATGTTCCTCAAAGTCAATTACTGTACCTTATGACGTAGACTTACCTACTGCTAAGGTATAATTGGCAAACCCTTGAGGGTACAGCCCTGTTGACAGGTAATTGTACCCTCAAAGGTACAAACTGGTACTTTTTCTGACAGTGTATCTATTTGTTGGCAAGCACCATGTAAAAAATTAATGCAGGAATTCATTTTAAAAGCAACTCAGAGGGGCAGTTGTGGGTATTCTGTCCACAGGCTATTTTAAATACATTTAAGATGCAGATGACCACTATACATCTATGGAAAAGCACGTGTTGCAGGAGACTGCATGTAAACAACAGGCACGTAAACTATAGCAGGTGAGTTATACGTTGAGGCTTAATGTGTTACCTACTGGAAAACGCATTTACAGTGCATAGTTTTATATCCAGAGACCCCGCAGATAACATGACATCTGTAAACCATTCCTACTCACAGGCTGATGTCCACCAGACACATATGAAATTAAGTTTGTTAATTATAAGACCTAAGGGTCTTGGACCTTGGACACGCTTCCTGAAGGGCTCAAACACCAGTAAAGGTTTATGGGACTATAAAATATATATGTTAAAGATATATTCCATATACTTTTATTTTGCCAAAATATATTGTCTGGAGTGAATGACACTTTACATTTAACGTTGAAAATTAGATGAGCATTTACCAGGCTCCAGACATGATCATATTCACCACTAATTCTCCCATGCATTAATATGATTATCACCTGGTCACTTTCCCCCCAACACACAGGTAGATCAGGAGTGACGAGAGCAATCTGACATTTCTGTCAATGTTGTCTCCTGTTCAAGTTACAGGATAGTATAAATAATACAAAACGCAAAAAATGGTGATGACTCCTAATTAGCACGGCACACCAGAAAGCAAATGAATCACAGGAAAATGGCAAGAGAAATTTTATTTAACCAGGACCGAAGTCAATCTGAAAAATAACTTTATATACGTCAGACGTGGGTAACCAAAACTGAAACTAAAGTAATACTAAGACGATATGAATGATACAGTAGTGTGCAAAGGTCTTCGGCAGGCAAAGAAAACGTTTAATGCTGTATACCTGGGTAGGAAATTTGTATTCGCTCAGAAAAAAAACACCTTGTTGCATGGTTAGAAGACCTCCACTGTGGTTCCCAAACTTCTGCTTGTGGGCACCTCAACCACTCCATTTACTTGTTAAAATTTCACCTCCAGCTCTTAATTAACTTAACTAGTTAAACAATACAATGAGGTATTGATTTGCTAAACATGGCGTGCTTGTGGTCCGTGGGTATATTGAATGGTCGCTGAAAGTACTGAGGTGACTTTCAGTGTGGCTTCTAAACAGCTAAACAGACACATTTTGACAGAGGGCCAGCTCTGGAAAAAAAAAAAATCGAGACCGCAGCAAAATTTTCAATTTCACTCATTTTTCAATTTATGGCCATGCACCTGTGTAAAATAAACATTTTCTGCAAACTCCAATCTGGCTCTTCCCTGCTTCTCATTTATGAAGGGCTTCTTCCTTGCTTTATGGGTCTTCAGTCCTGCTTCTAGGAGCCTGTTATGAACTGTCCTAGCAGTGCACGTCACATCGCTTAATGTTTCCCATTCTTTTTGAAGGTCACTTGAGGTCACCCTCTGATTTATGAGGCACTGCTGGATAAGTTGACAGTCATCTCTGGCATTAGAAAGTTGCTTCTGCCCTCTGCCTGGCTGGTCTTTGGTCATCGCCAGTGTCTCCTGATTCACTTTGTTCTTGTGTACTGCTGTCTTAGAAACATGAGCCTGGAAGCACATAACCTTCTGCCAGCAGAACCAGGGTTAAACCAGGGTTTAAAAATTCCAATTTTTTTAAAATATAGAGTAGTCTCATATTTTTCCAGAGTTGTATAATCAGTTTTACACCATCATGAAGATCACTTAGACAATTTTCTTTTACTGCCTAAGACTTTTGCACAGTGCTGTATGAGAGGGATGAGGAAAGGACTGAATGAAAAAAAGGCAAACAAATCAGCATGCAGTCAGCTTTTGGTTTATCTAGTGAGCTTCACCTTTGGCCCTAGAGGACAGCGGGTGATGGACATTTTGCTCACCTGCTCACGGTGCCATAGTGCTCCAGGATGGCTGCTGCTTTGTCACCAGACACACCGCTGATCTGCATTAGCTGCCTGGCAAACACCTCCCTCACGGTCTGGCACTGAGACACACACACAGGGAGGGTCAGCGACCACGACTGGCCGAATTATTAAACCTCTTAACTGCTGCCCTTCTTAGTCAGAAATACACAGAAATTACCCCAAACCAGACAGATGCAGCATCTCAGGATGTATGGGAAACATACCACAACGTACAGAAAATTAGCAGCGCTACAGACAGCAAGCTCACATGGGTTAAGGAACCAAAGTCGAACCTTATTTTTAACAGCTCCTTCATTGAACTCGGCAAAGGAAAGCAGAGAGCATGCTGGGTCCTCCTGGTCTCTCTCCTTCTCCAAACACAGCCTCTCACTTGCCCCTCTTTCCTCTTCCTCCTTCTCCTTCGGCCGGCAGACTAGAGTCTTGTTCTGTGTTAGAAATAAAGACACACAGCTGAATATGACCGACGCCTCACTGAAGGACTCCGTCCAGGCACTGAGCAGGCCGAGTGAGGCAGTATCTCAGTACAGGTGCTCCTCGACTTATGATGGGTTTACATTCAGATGAACCCATAAGTGGAAAATACGGTGAGTTGAATATAAGTAAATAGCTACTGTCACTGAATTGAAAAAAAAATTACTGTAACTAACCAAGTACCAGTAATTGTAGTGATCACAGACAGATAGGGGGGCTGGGTGGATGCTGTCATCGCCCGGGATATCGCTAGTCTAAGAACAGATCAAACTCAGAAAGTTGACTACTGAGCGTACAATGTTATCATGCCATAGTAAAGCTGAAATATTGTAAGTGGAGCCATTGTAAAGCAAGGAGCATTTGTACTCCAGTCCACTGGGTGTGAGACAGAACCATCTGTGAAAGTCTGGCCATACATAAGCATCAGTGGAAAAATATTCTATTGAGTGTTTAAGGTTCGAGTGGACCCTGCTTTCATGTGTGTGCAGAGCAGCTTCTGAAACTCACTCGGTACAGCTTCTGCAGATACCTCGTCATAATGGTGAGGTAAGCCGCCGACTCTCTCACGTCCTGCACCCTCTTCACAAAGAAGCCGTCCACCACCTGAGACACAGATATTCCGATACTCTGGCATCTTTTAAGAACCCATTACATTTGCCACATGTCACCGAGGATGCCAGCAGGGGTGCCACACTTTTACGGATTGTAGACAGTGGTGGTGGGGATGGGGACACAAGAGGCTAATTTGTCAATTAAGGAAAAAATGAAAATGACTCCCAGATGCCTTCAAAGAAGGGAATTGAGTATTAGGCTTGGCTGGTATTACAGCAGCAGAAATACTGCAGTATTTCGAAATCTTGGCGACAAAATCAGCTCAGTAAATTGTATCGTGGGGACCCCAATGCACGGCAAATTACCGGACTAGCACCGCTTCTGAAAATACCATAAAAATACCAAATAATGCATTATAATGTCTCACCTATTACATGTTACATTTACTTATATTTGGCAGATGTTTTTGTCCAAAGTGCATACAAGCGAAGGCAAACGGCGCATCAGAAACAAATATGCTGCTGAGGAGTCGACTATGCAGAAGCGCAGCTAGAGTGAGCTTCCAACGTACGGCCAGTTAAAGTAAGTAAACTAACAAAGCAAGACAAGATTATTCAATGACCAGAAGCGTAACATTAAGGACTTTCAGAGAACATACAGAAGCATCAGGCTAGTACAGTAATTCCTGGAAGAGATGGGTCCCGAGGCATTCAGTATCACAGTATGAAAAATGTAATAGTGCCTAAACAAAGATGGCCCTATGCTTCAAACGACATCTGGACAAAACGACAATCGAACACTTCTGCGAGAACAATTTGCCGAATACTTTAAACGCCACTTTCTTCGTTCTGTGCCACGCCACAACGCTAGAAGGCGCAAAATGTGTTCGGTGCAGCAGACCCACATACAGAACGGAAATAAGCGTATCATAGTGCTGGTGAGATGACCCCACAAGGCAGAGCCCATTTGTGTATCCCAGCATGCTCACGAACCATGTCAACAGCCCTGTGTATGTCCTGTTATAAATATCTGTCTGTGCTTTGGTGTAAATAGCTGCTGTCCTCCCGGATGTTGTGTGTACTCTTACCTGTGTTGTATGTGTAATCTTGACGTGTCTCCAGCTGCTGTGTAATCACCCACCGTGTGTGTGCCTTACCACCTACTGCGTAACCGCCCTGCGATTCCCTGCCATGTTATCGGAGTGTCGTCGTTGCTTGTGTCTGGTCCTTCTAAGGGCTGCATAAAAGAGCAGCTTCATGCAAAACCGTCTCGTCCTTTTCTTTTTCCCCGCTGGTCTGCCGAGAGCTACATTGACGTCAGAAGCGAAATGCCAGACGTGGCTCAACTGGCTCTGTAAGAGTGCGCGCTCCTCAACGTCACGCAGTATGCTCGCTCCAGCCTTGCTAACGTGAAGGCAGCGGCGGAGCAGCGGATCGGGAGCAGCGAGGCTGGCCCGGAAGGAGAAACTTGTCTGTAGGTACCGCAGCAAGAGGCGGCACTGGGTATGCCTTTGTGTGGAAGCCTGCGCCAAACTCGTCAACGGACAAGAAAGGAGCAGCACAGCGAAGGAGGTGCCGCACAGAGAAGGAGGTGCCGCACAGCGATGGAGGTGCCGCACAGCGAAGGAGGTGCAGCACAGCGAAGGAGGTGCCGCACAGCGAAGGAGGTGCAGCACAGAGAAGGAGGTGCCGCACAGGACCTGTGCAGTGTGCCCTCCTCAAGGCGCTTCTGCCAGACCGCCAGACCCTCATCTAAGACGATGACATTGCTAAGTGAGGAAGGCGGGCCTTCCCATCCACAATGCGGGGGGAGCAGCAGGTTCTCTCACAGCCACGCAAGGGGAAGAGTCGACACCCGGGGGGACCTGCCATGCCAGTGCCCACCAGCAGCTCAGTGCCCACCAGCAGCTCAGTGCCCACCAGTCTCCCAGTCTCCTCAGCCTCACTAGCCCTCACGAGTAGACCGCTCCCCCCATCATCAAAGACGCACCGACGGCTGCCACCAGACCTTTGGGGACCGGGCGTAGCGGTCACTGGGACGGCTGACCTTTGGGGGGGGGGGGGCAGTGCATCGCCGGAGAGATGACCCTAGGTAGCCCAGCCAATTTGCGTATCCTAGCACGCTCACAAGCCGTGTAAACGGCCCTGTGTACGACTTGTTATAAATAGCTGTCTGTATTTTAGTGTAAACACCTGTTGTGATCCTGGTCGTCTCATGTACCCTTACCTGTGTTATATGTGTAATCCTGACATGTCTCTAGCTGCTGTGTAGTTACTCACTGCGTGTGCCCCTTACCACCTACTGTGTAACCTTCCCTTGTTTCCCCTGGCATGTCGTCGGAGTGTCATTAATGCTCGTGTGCGGTCCTTCAAAGACCTACATAAAAGAGCAGCTTTGTGCAAAACCATCTCGCCTCATCTCCGCCACTATGGTGCCTCGATCTGCCAAGCACTATAATATGCTTATTCGCAATGTCTACCCATGGTTCATAAGCTGCCTGTATTTCTTTAAAATCTCGACATCACCCTTCATAAAAATGTGGATAATTCTGAACATGTTCAGCGAGTCTTCCTTCAAAGGCACTCAAAACCCTTTTGTTTATACTTTCGGAATACCGCAGAGCACTTGCGACGCAAGGGACCACAGGTCTTGTGTAACGCGAGCGGCACACCTGTGTGTTTACGACGGCCTGCTGCAGCGTGCTCTCCGGTAAGCTCAGGTGAGCGGCTGCAGATCCACACTCCTCCACCAGGTATATGGGGCGCCGCAGGCCGCACCTCTTAAGCCGGAACTGGAGGAAAAAGGCAGCGAAAGCTGCAGTATACTGTGCTTGGTCCTATCCATACCGCACCGGCCCCCGAACCACGTTACCTTCTGCTCCCTGAAACGCCCGTCGATGATGCTGCCGCAGAGGTCGTCGATCCGCTTCCGCTCTATCACGTAATCGAGGACCAGCTCTCTGGCCGGGGGCGGCCGCAGGTGACCTGGAGGAGGGGCAGGAGGACAATCTCACAAGCGGCTACAAGCCCATTCAATCCAATTCACAAAGGATGAGCTGGGGTTAGACAGGACAGTCACAGGGGGTCCGGATCCCTCAAGCCGGCCCTGGAGAGAACTACAAAGGGCGGGTCACCTGTTCAGGATAAATTTAAAGAGGCATGACTGAGCTGTTTATTGAATGAAGGGCAGCACTGAAATCAAGTCAGCAAAACTTGGGGTTTGTGTTTAAGATTTTCCTAGTAATACCCGTTTTTGGAAATTACTTTTACCACAATTGAATACCGTACACTAGGAGGCATTATAGATATCTTAAAACGACATCAATGTACAAAAGAAATGACTCAGAACTTTATACGGTCAAGTGCTTATCTCGAATCAGTGATGTCCCAACCCCGATATCACAGCGACTGAGGGACACGCCCCCGGCAGGGAGGGGGGCGACTGCCTTCACCTGGTACAGGGGTTACTTTCTCTTTGGCCACCCACAGGAAGTCCCCCACGTTCAGCTTCCTGACGTCAAAGGTGACCCCGTTCCTCTGAAGTTCCCGAACCAGCTCCTGTTTACGCGCAGCGCTGCCCCTGCAACAGGAAGCGGCTCAGCTACACGATTTCACCAGTGACTCGCCAAAAACACACGGTCCGGGACAGATCCGAGTATATCAGGCCAGGGGCACTGCTAGAGATTCTGTGCCCCGTGAAAGGGTAAGGTGCTTTCACTTCGAAGTTCCAGAACCTGGTCCAGGTTTACAAGTTCCTGGACCGTCTCGACTAGGAACTTTTATAACTCCTGGTCTGAGATGCTGGCCTATTCTCACTGGAGGCGGGATTTCCATATCCCAGGCTAACTAGCACAAGCAGCTCTAAGGGCTCGTCTGCAGAGATACGGCATGGTAGCAGCCTGACCCAACTCTCCCGCATGGTACTTTATGGCCCAGGGAGTGACAAATGGCCATGAGGTGACCGTGTGTGTTGAAGCAGCACACAAACTCTGTCCTTAATGCTTCCTGGCACATACAGGGCACATAGCAATCTACTGTAATCAGCAGAATAAGCTAGACTGAATTGGAGCAAAAACTTAGGTACTGGGGGAGACCATGGTTTATATAGGAAAAAATAATAAACCAAAACACAGTGAAGGAGTTAATACACTCAGAGCATCTGAGTAAGGCTATCTGCTCACCCTGTTGTCTCAATGAAGTCCACACATAGTATGATGTCATAGCCGCCTGGCAGAAGGATGCCGTCAGCTGCCCTCATGTCAGGGCCTGCAGCCTGGGCTTTTCCTGACATACTCATCCCAGCCTCCACACGTTGCTTCTGGGCCGCAGTTACAATGGGTTCCGGCCTGTGCGCGGTACTGCTCAAAAACGGACAGAGATTTTGACTTTACTACAAAAAATATAGACGGGGAATTTAATCAGATGTCGGTGTCAGAATGACCTGACCACCCCTTTTCTTTATATACCAGTCCTCCTCCTGCTCATCCTCTGTCAAATCTATAGTAGCTGTGGGGCCCAGGGACATGTCCTCCTGATCTCCAGATGTCCGCTGCTGCTCCTCCTTGTCGCTGGACTCCAGCCGCTGTGCCAAAGCCATGCCTAACTCTGTCAGTGAGTACCTGTGTGTAGAGGCCGCACATTACAGCCACGTGAACCCACCGTGATTAACGATAGAACCTCTAGCGTTTTTTTTTTTTTTAACCCAGAAACAGTGACATACTTCGGCATATCACACCTTTCATTTCTGCTAACAGGCCACTGCTAACTGTTCGGCTATCAAGAAAACAATGGGACGGTCATTAAATCTTTGCAGCTGCAGAGTTGCTGATGCCCCAAAAAAGCCTCAAAACTTACACACATACAGTCGTGCATATCTCATGTTTTTGTGCTCATTGATTTAAGTATTGGTTATGATAGATTCATTTCACAACATTAATCTTAGTCCTACACTGCTAATAAAAGAAAAGCCTCGCTTTAACACAAATACCAAAGTATTACAATTGGGTATGGTCGAGATTATTTATTTATGGCCGAATACCTGTGTCACTCTTTTCTCGTATTTATTGAATCGTTTTATATTTGTCGGAGCAACAATATAAATGGAATGGCAAGGTCCCTCAACTGAAAACCTAACATTTTTTAATTGTTTCACTTGGGTTGACGTATAAAAAAAATAATATTGCTTTATAGAGTTGTTAAAAAGTAGAGATATGAACATAAAATCACCAATAAAATGCAATAAAATCTATTTATCTGATATCTTACGAAATACATGCCGTGTTGGAAAACTTTTCAGCTTTACGATTCCATGAGAGAGCAGCCACTCTCTTAGGAACATTACAGCTTTTTATTTAAGGGTGTCGGATTCGCCGCTGCTATTAACACCAACAGCACACTAAGTGCAGACAAAAGGGCCAAAGTACGTCTGCTTGGCAGTTAGAGGAGGCTGACGTTCATCGGCATGAGAAATGGCCGTTCGGGCATCAAGGGTGCTGGAGAACCAAGTAGAAGAGACCTATCCTGTCAGTGATAAACATCTAAATCAGCTGTATCCCAGATCTACAATTATTTGTTTACAGCTCATTCCTTTAAGAAGCCCGCAAAGTCCCACCTGGCTGGACTGTGAGTCTTCAGCAGAAGGTCCCTCTGTAAGAGTGTGCTCACCGAGGACCAGGCTGTGTACTTACTGCCCAAACTGGGCTGCAAAGGAGAGGTGTGAGGGTAAGAACCGTCTTTAGCTAAATATACTGTGACAGGCGCCATGGACAAGGTGGGTAACTGGATCTATATTTGTATATATAGTACACCAAGAAATACTTTTTATATCACTAATAGTTCATACACCAGTTAGTATTAGGCATTGTACAGAGTTATCAGTCTGCCTGGCTTTCAGACTCACCACAGTGAAGGACGTGTCACACAGCGGCTGAGCTTCTCTCTGCAGGTCCAGCTTGGACAGATAGCCTTTACTTCCAGGAATCTGCAGCCACAAGAAATGTGAAGCCTCTTAAGGCACCAATCAGGAGTCAGTGGTCATCATAAGGATGAAACCTATGAGGATTAGGTTAGAGAAACGGACAGCTAAGCAACCCAGTGCGCCGTCAGTACCTGACAGTGCCTGTAGAGGGCGAGGAGGACAGCGTAGCCGCCGGAGCGTTCCTGCGGTACGTACTCTCTCCTCTTCCTGCCTCCTTTCTCAATCCCTCCATCACCCGGGAGTCGCTTTGGGGCTCTGCTCCCCTGGGCACGTTTAACAGAGCGAACGTGATGAAAACCAATGCACAACATCATTGATTTCATACTGCTTCTGCCTGGTGGGACATCATTCTGAAATGTTACCTATTGTATGCTTAAAGGTAGTATAAGAAAATCGTCCCCTAGTTACGGTCAATCCAGTTGGCAACAAACACAGTTGCCTACAGCGCCATCTGCTGGGAGGGCGCCTACTTCGCAAACAGAGGTATCGCACCGTCCAAGAGAAAAAACCGGGTGCTGAAGCTCACCTAGGATGCCATATCGGCTTTGACTGGCACCATCTGACCCTTTAATGCACAACGGAGGAACTTGCAGTTACAGCCCTGACCAATCTGCCATGTGATATTGCAAGGCTTTTCGAGCACACCAACAAATGCCGCGGTGCCAACCAACAGGACGTATCACAGCCACATTGTGAGAAAAGGAACAGTTCCACTATACACTATTTCCAACCTTCTTCCCTGTGGACTTTCCGGGGGTTTCAGAGGGAAGTGCGGCAGAAGCCATGTGCTGACTATGTCTGCGCCGTGGAGCACCACTAGTGGGCTGGGAGTGGACAGGGGCATCGGTGCCTGCAGAGTGACAGCAGTAATGAGCGGAAAAATACTGCAGATAAATACAGGTAACATTTAGTCACTCGCGGGTCGGGATTTGTTTTGCGTGGGGATTAACGACTGGCCTTCACAACCCAGAGTTAGGGTTTCAGTTCTCCAATGGCCTGCCGGCCCGGCTAACTTTACATCACAGAGCTTGACCACTCCCTGGATTTCCCCCTCCCATCAAGAGAGCTTTGTGGCCCCAGCCCACCAGCTGGCCAGCCTCAGCACACTTCACTTCACTGGTTCTACGTTCCCCTCTCTCACCGTGCTCCTTGTGGTGCTTCTGTAGCCGATCATCCAGGAGTTTGCAAATCCCGTCGCCGAAGTTCTGCAGGATCTTGGCCTCTCTGCCGTTTTTTAGAGGCAGGGGGTACTTCTTCAAAGAGGTGATGGCCTTGGTGTCAAAATCAGATTTACATTTGAAAAATAACGGCACATTAGTCATTGTCCAGTTGGCTCTCATTACTATTTATCAGCGCCTCTATATCGGACACGTCACTTCTGATGGTGCGCCAATGACGTGAAAGCGATCTTCTGCCACCTTAAATGCTATGCACCACATTTACTGTCTCTCTAAAAACTTTTGTTCCACCCCCAAGATCTGTGGATGAGTGGGGAATTTTAATCTTTTCATTGTTTTAAAACCACGTTAAAATCACGGTTACTAAAGTGCAGTTCTTTATACGTAACCGCCTTATAGAGAGGGATGTGGTAATTACTGACATCTTTCTCAATAATGCAAGAGCTTCACCGCCAAATTTACACCTAGCAGTTACCGGCTGAAACACTAACCACTAACTACCACCTGCTTTTGTCATCCTGGGCCGCAGCTCGTACAAACACGGTATCTCCGCACGGCTGACCCACCTTCTGGTAGACGTGCTGCGTTTTTAGCCCCCTTTCTCTGGCTTGGTCCCTCAGCTCGGTCAGCCAGCGCAGGAAAAGGGGGTTTGGACACGGGGACAGTTTGCGCTTCCGACCCAGGCGGACCGGCTCGGACGATGGCATCACGCTACATACTAGAAGATTCAAAGAAATACTACAATGACTATAATCGATGGTAATATATGCGTACTGCAGAATCACCAATATATACATCAAGGTGGGCAACATTAACAACAAATAGCTAGTTCCTGACACCATACATGACAATTATTTTCATGACGTTAGCTAATAGGAACGCATGCAAACGTTATAAACTGCTTACAGTCAGTGGAGGAGAAGGCAAATAAATAATACAGATATCTAAACGAACATAGCTGCTCCCCTTCCGCCGTACCGCCTCGTTATTCAAAATTGGAAACTCTCTGGACGTCACAGGAGATTATATCGCAGCGCCACCTACAGCCTCGGCTGTGCAAATGTGAAGGAAGTCCGCAGCTCTTGTGCAAACGGGGGGGGGGGGAGTTGGCGCTCCATGCTCCATCCACAGAACGCAGATCGACTCTAGGTTTTGCTTCTGTTTCACAATGAAGTACATTATAGCTGTATGCTTTTAACATGTTTTATTACTTATGGATATGGAATCATACATGTTATTTTCTTATATACGGAATGCACATCTGGCTTGTGTTGAACTTAATCATTTAACGTGGATGTTCATCAGCTGCTGGCGGGGACTGTTTCATAGAGAGCTTTGACGTAGTGTTACTACTTGAGTTTCGTGGTGACATCTGGGAATCCTCCGCTGGAATGTCAGGAGAGCACCTCTGCTGGATTCCACTGACAAGACTCAACAGAACCCTGGAATCTGCCTGACGGTACATCCACCCACACACAGGCACCTCCTGGTTTACCCATGTGAACAAAGGATTTCTGATGTGCTCGGAAGAGAAGCAGTCAATCCGGCGAACGTGGCACGAACTGGAAATAAAGACAAATAGACGACAAAAGTCCCGGAAAGTCAGTTTACTGTTGAACAATCCCACAACAATCGTAAGCGCACTGGCTTACATGCACTGCAGTCTGCTTCCACTCAGTACATAGCAACGGCGAAGCCACACATTTGCGGTAGGATTGTACAGAGCCTGTGCAGGGGACCACAGTATTCTGCAATGCGTTACGACACAGCAGGATCGAGCAGTGTGTATAGAATTCAAGTTAATACACAGTCTGTAACACCACAGCATCTTAACCGCTGAACCATGAGTCAGACAGCCCATTAAAAAGTAGCGTACCACACATGAAATGTATTGCACAATATGGCACAATAACGTGGCGGTGAGCCAAACGCAGTTGACTGCCCAGACATGAGAGGAGCAGCAGTTCAGGTCTGTGTTTCACCACCCAGCTCACCTCAACCTAGTCAGCGGGAAACCCTTCTGACAGAATACAGGGGCCACTGCCTGACACATCACCCTGGCACGCGGTCAGATGCAAAAACAAACCTGTGTTTCTTGCTGTCGAATGTCACGTTCACAAAGAAGTCTTAGATCAAGTCCATAGAAGTTTAAAAAACAAGAATATATTTCTTTTTTGTAAACAGTAAAAACAACACCCCCCATAAATTATAATATCTCTCTATACATATAAAACACAGCTGGAAATAGTAATCTCAAGCATATTTCTGCTATATGTTCCCTTTTCACATACAAGGCTGCTAAACAGACTCATTGACTCATTCTCTTACTGCTTCATACACACTTAGTTTTGTACACAAAGGAACCTTGCCAAGATCCTCCTCAAACTCTTCCAAAATGTAGCCAAGAAAGTTACACCATGACATCGCTGATAACATCAACAAATTCACCTCCACAATTTTATTGTCTAGAATAAGATGCTAGAAAGAAAAAAAATATATCTTCTCCCAAACTGAAATCCTGTTTCAGTTCAGGCCTGGCATACTCCCGATTACCTATCACACTCCCACATTTCATACACGTTTCACATGCGTGTCTAGTGTTCCCAACCTTTACATGTAAATTAAGATGTAAACTTCATTGCAGAGTACTTCCATTCTTGCTTTTGAAGAAATGGCATTAGTGTGTCCTTTCTGTGATTTTTTTTGAAATCACATGCTAGAATATGGCAGTGGATCAGAATAATAGTTTTCCCGGCTAATAAATTTGCAGCTACTTATGATTAGTCATCTCAAAAGATTAATATCAGAAAAATGCATTTAAGTATAGTCAGATCTATATCTTTTTGTTAACGTTAGCCCAGCAAATGTATGTTTGCAATATAGTGACAGATCCTTTGGTCCATTTGATTTTGTTCAAAATCATAAGTGAGTTACATGCTCAGTATGTAGTGAATCCCTATTTTAAGAGACTGTTTGAATGAGAAAAGGAGGCCTTGATAAGAATTCTGTACAGAAAAGATTTAAAACATATAGAAGAAAGCCAGTTTCATTAATCTACCCATATTAGAAGCTGTTTGTTGATCTCAGACTTGAAAGTTAAAAAAGACGTTATACAAAATGTTTTACATTTCATACTGTAAAAGATGCACCATGGCAGCCAGCTGTCAGATGGCAGGCAATGTGACAAAATGATAATCGTGGCTGTGACACCATGAGGTCATTCTTCATGTGTGACTGGTTAACATCATTGGATTTAGTTTCAACAAAACGTTGAATTTAGTGTTCCAAAACAGTATTCTTAAAGTATGGCTGAGGCGTGAAACAAAGTGCATTCAAGACATCGACAAAAACCAAAACTCATTTCGGATGCTGCGAAATGCAGCTACTATCGTAGCTGGGCTACAGCATGAGACATATGAAACTAATTAGGTATTCTGCTAATCTTATACGTCTCTGTGTCCTTTAGAAAATTAAAAACTCAGGATTGTATCTTGCCCAAGAAAAAGAAAAACAACAATGACAAAAAAATCTCAGTATTTTGAATTTACAGTGTCATAGGAGTGTTTAAAATTCTCCTTTGCTTTAGTGTATAAATCATCGATCGCCCCTCCCTCCCTCTACCTCCCCCCAGATTCGGCCATATCATCACTGTCGGGGTAGTTCTGAGACTGCGGGGAGCTGGAGGTAGACATGTCTTCCATATCCGCAGCCCTGAACTGGCCCCCTGCAATCCCCAGCTTGCGAGCCCCCTTGGACTTGAGCAGGGCGCTCTGAGGGTGCAGGGTCTGCAGGTGGCGCAGCAGGCAGTCCTGCGTGGCGGCCGTGTGGCCGCAGTCTTCGCACACGTACAGCTTGCTGCGGCGTTCCTTGTAGGCGTACTGCTGGACGATGCCGTGGATCTTCTTCATGTGCGACTCCAGCGAGCAGCGCTGGGTGAAGGCCTTGTCGCACTGGTTGCACTTGTACGGCCGCACGCCTGCAGCGCCAGGAAAGGGACATGTGACACGGAATGAGCCAGCGTGTAGCTTGTCAGCACACTTTACACCGCCCCGTGACGCACCTGGCTATACGAGTGACTAAACTGTACGCTGCTGTGGGGGGTAAAAAAAAAACCTCTCAGCTAACTTGGTTGCAGGGAAAATAATCAATATAATTAAAATGAATAATGACACTAAATTAGCCCGAAGGACTGAAAACAATTCAGAGAAACAGAGGCTGTCTTGAGGATGAGAAAGAGAATCACATAGAGTGTCAATTCCAACCTGGTCCCTTTACCTCCAGTGAAGATAATCCTGGATTAGTAACAACATGTGTGTTTTAAAAGCAGCTTGCGTGTGTCAGTGCTATCAGATTCTGGAGGTTTTAACGCACGAGATCGGGCGTTTGCTGTTAGCAGCTGCGCTAAGTGTAATTAAATTATAAATGCTCCTGGTGCCTAAAGATGACTTTATTTACATAGTATACTGTACATTATAAACGCAATTACTTACCACCTGAGTGGATGTCAATAAAGACTTATTGCTTGGAAAATATACAATACAAGGTGGGCCTGGAGCCCGTCCAGATACAAGGCAGTGGATACTCTGGAGAAGATGCCAGTTCATATCACAGCACACGCGCAAACAAAGGGCAATTTAGAGATGGCTGTCAAGCTAAACCGCGAGTCTTTTTACTGTGCGAGAGAGCAGGAGTGCCCAGAATAGAACTACACAGGGACAAGTCACCAGTCAGAGCCAGCAAGCGTGGAGGTGTGCAGTTACAACAACTCCCACTGAGTCACTGGTTTTTCTTATTGGCAATTTATTAAATTGTCCTGAAACGTAATAAATATAGTGAGATGTGAATCTGGAGCTAACAAAACGACCGTTTTACTCATCATAAACGGCTGCAGTTAGTCGGAGATCATTGCACGATTTTCAGGTTTTCACCCCTGGCGTCCCACAAAGCCCATCCAAACCTCGAAGTCAGTGTGGTGGTGAAGTTCGGGGGGGCCCACCTGTATGCGTGCGGACGTGCCTCTTGAGGTCGAACGTGTCGTTGAATCCCTTCCCGCAGAAGCTGCACGGGTGCCTCTTAGTCTCATTGTGGCACTTAAGGTGGCGATTTAGCATGCGCTGGAACTGAAAGGTCTTCTGGCACACCTGGCACTCAAACTGGCCCGCGCCGCCAGTGGAAACAGGAGCTGAGACGGGCACCTCGCTGGGAAGCTCACCTGTCGTGACCTGCAGAAAGAAAAGGAGACTTTGTGATCGAGTGACGCAGCGGTCACGAGAGTGACTGTGTCTAGTTTCAGACATAGCGATGTACATAACAACCGATTGGCCACTTATGTTTCTCTCCAATAAGTGTCAGTCAGATTGATAACAGTGTCAGAGAAGCATGCATTTAGCCTTATGTCCTGGTTCTGGGTGCTTAGATTCCACACTCTTACAGTACAAGCCTAAATTTCCTAAAAACTTACTCTATGCCAGTGTTTCCTAATCTGGTCCTCGGGGACCCACAGACAGTCCATGTTGATGCTACTGGGAGCTGGGAGGATGCAAAAACATGGACCACCTGGGGGTCCCCGAGAAACAGATTTGGATACAGTGCTCTATGCTCTTTCTGCTGCCACGTCTTCTCTCCCGTTCTCCCGCAGTCCTCACCTTAATCTTTGAGCGGATGTAGGTGCTGCTCTGTGCCCTCTTCGGACTCTCAGGCTCCGGGCTTTGCTGCTGGCCCTGGGCAGAGCAGGACGGGAGCTCAGCCGTGTGGGCATGCCGCAGGGCTTCCTGGGTAATGGTCAGCTGGTATCGGCTCAGCTCAGCGGTGCTGGCCTCGGACTCCTCCACGCAGAGAGACGGAGCGATGGACACTTGGGAAGGAATGAGAGAAAACATGCACAATAAATATGCGTGGAGTTACAGACCACTTAAGCTACAGAAACAAATACTTTTCTCTTTTTATTAGGACTTGTTGCAGCTTCACATTTTTACAAGAGGAAAGCTGATTATTAAGTGGGTACATGTGTCACTTTGAGCTATGGAAGTAAATAGATTGTTTCAGTGAGCATAATAAACAACAAGCCATAAAATTAATATGTATTAATCAAGTAAATCTGCACATGCTGTTCAAGTAACTAAAGAATATGTCATAAAAATGTATATAAAGGATAAACACACACACACACACACACAACTGAATGGTCGTTATATAACATTAAAAGATTATGTAATGATAATTCAGTTGTATTTTTTTAATTTCATCATAATATACATTTACTACTGCACAGCACACACGTCTAACTTAAAATATCTTGCTAAGCTTTAGAAGTGGGGAACAGGCGACCCCATAGGGTGACCGTCTGATGATGGGCGTGCACGGGAAGCAGGACTGTGTATCTGTGCTGCCGTAGGTTCGCGTCATTCACTCATGTTACTGCTCTACCTGTCTGACCAGCCCAGCCAGAGGTACAGGCTCACCAGAATTACTCACTCCATACACAGTAATAACTGTCCGCACTACTACACAAAAGGTGCATGAAAAATAAAATACCTGCTCTCACATAACATGGATACCCTTCTGTACATAGTAGAGCATTATCACACATGTTTACCATTATCATCGTATCTGTTGCGGTAACAAACCAGTGCGTTTATCCTTGCATCTGTATTAAGTATAAACCTTTCGAGTAGCAAAGTTAACAGATAAGATCCAAGTGTAATAAAAAAAATAATCATAAAACACAAGTAAATAGGATGATTACGACAGCGGGTCTACACATCATTTTTATCCTGAATTTTGTACGGTGTAAAACGGCGCAAAACATCGCAAAATCATATGATCCCCAACTATTTGCGAATCTCAAACTGGCTGCCGGACACCGAATCCATTTGTTGATACTGCCTGAAGTCGATCAGATAAAATTGCAAATTGTCTTGCAAATAAGAGCGGCTGTGTCACTAACGGTATACTGTTAATTCACTATCGGTGTTTCCTTTCACCTCGACAGTTACTAGAGGCCTAAGACTTTTTCTCCGAAAATACGGGTCTCACTTCATACATGTTTAAGTAGCTGAGCACCGTTTTACAGCAATTGGCATAATAAGGTAAATCACGACCCCCCCCCACCTACGAACATGTTCATTCTTGCGCCCCCCGCCCCCAATGAGTCAAGCAGCTACGGGCGTGGCAGCCAGAACTCACTGTACAGTTTAAATACACCCGGACAAAGCTAATTGATATTGACACTGACAGAGAATGATTGGCCGGGAAGATATTAGTAAGATGAAAGTTGACATATTTATTAAAACTTCATCGCTTGTGATCTTAAATGCAAAAGGGGGGAATGCGATCCGTCAGCACCTGGTCTTTTTCAGTTCAGCCTAATCTCTGCTGTTTACACACCCCTCCCTGCCACGCACCCACACCCGATCCGTGCGTTTCCAACGACAACCGGACAATGGCATCAATAAATTGGGGATGGCTTAGCCTATGGCACAGTGGGGGTTGGATATATGAATGAAAATATGTTTTATTATTTTTATGGCATAGGCTATGCACAACACTTGAATGGAAGGCGATTTTAATCGAATTTTATAAATACGTTAAAAAGTAAAACTAAAAATAATTCAAAATTCTGTTTAAAAACAAAAATTCATACAATCTCTCCGACTGAAACCATAGCTTTAAGCTGTCTAAAATTTCATCACATTGTAATCTATTTACATTTTACACATTACAGCTGATTTATCCAGCAAGAACTGAAGCCCGTGACGCAAATAAATTTTTAATGACAAGTTGTGAAAAAAAGAGATGCTCGTTTTAACAGTTTTATCATTTTAAATATGCCATTGTTCAATAAAAATAAAGACGTAAAAATAAATATTCGCGATCACATAATAAGCTACTTATCTTAGGGAAGTGATACAATGAGAACGATGCCCTAGTTACGTTACAATATAGCACCTTCAATAACAATTTATATTCTAATAATTGCTACTCTTTTTAACCAGACAAGTAACTAAGACAATAGTTTAGGATGTTCAAGAAAGTGTTCTTATTAAAAACAAACAGTAATTTGTATGTTAAACCCATAACTAACCAATCACCATCAAATTGGCGACTACCTTTCTTGTTCACTGATTTATTTTTTTCACTTCACCTTTTTAGACTGTTAGAGTCTGTTGCTTTTTATATTGTCTAGTTATCACATGTTTTACTTTGGTGGTAGGTCCACGACTATAGTAAGACAATCAATTTATAGGGCTTGGTATTAGTACAGTCCAGGAACAGTCTGCAAGAAAGGATAAACGCAAAGAAAGAAAAAAAAAAATAAACGCCAGAGGAGTGAAAGTCTACAAGCGAACGGGTCGTGCCTTGTTTACTAAAGGTGTAGTGAAGGGGAAGGCGGGTGCGCCGTGCAGTCCGTTATTTCCTTCACTGCACTAAATATTAACCAGACCAGGAGCCGCCAGCCATGCAAAAGCCGATGCACACTTACACCCGCCGAGCTGCAAGCGGGCAGCTCCGCAGATAACAATTGCAGAGTCGGACACACAAGGCACATGCCTGAAACGTAAGTAAACAGTAAGTGTACTTGACTTGCCTGCAAAGCCAAGGGATCGCGTTTAGCGGATAAACAAGCCAAACCTTGAAGCGTAATGAATACATATAGGACCAAGGCTGCTCGGATAAATAAACGCGCGGCTCCTTTACGTTGTAATTCAGAGGTTATCGTGAGAATACACAATAAAAAAGTGACTGCTATGCCAACTATACAGGGAAATTACAGCTCAGTAACAATTAACATACCTGTAGCGGTAACAAGTGATACAGGCACGACTCCCCTGTCCGGTAAACTATATAACCGCAAGAACTGAAAGTCTCTTTGAAGCACAGTGTCACTCTATACATACCCCTACGAATTAGAGACGCATTTAGGCTAATTAATGGACTTTGTGGTATCATTGTGTAGGCCTACTTTGTGTACAATATATTTCATTTAACAAATATTGTATTATGTGAAATTCAGTGTGTCAGCCTTTACTGTAAGATACAATATAAAACCGTCCGATTATACGTAAAACGCGACAGAAATTCTATTTTGGGCATATTTCTGATTATTTAAACAGGAGGTGGATTTCAAGGGCACATTAAAATGAAATAGGCCTATATAAAATACATTATCTTCAATAAATACACCACATTTAACGTTCTACGAACACCCATAAAAATCACTGTGCATTGAAATAATTGTAATAATAGATAAAGGTAATCTTTCTTAAATCACTATAGTATTTAAGGTCCATATTAGAAAAACATCACACATCGGGCTTATATTAAAAGATTTGTTCAGATAAGTACAGTCAAAACGGAACTGTTTATTTGTTCCGAATTATGGCATTACACGGGCTGTTAATGGTACATACATACAAATACAGGATTCAAAAACAAAATACGAAATTAAACACATAACACCCTTGAACACACACCACATCGCATCATTATAAGTCAAACGGTCATGCATCAGTACATTTCTGCACACGCAATATTGCAGGTGCCTTTTGAAAGGAATATCCTAGACTAAGCTGTTAATTGCACAATCTTGGTAATATTGCTGTTGCCCTCATCTGTTCAAAGTTGAGTATCGTGAATGTAATCGGAGCTCTGCTAAAGTAGTCAATGATTAAATAAGGGTTCTTTTATACGACCGAACATGGAAAGAAGAATTGCCAATAAATGAGTGACGACGGTGGCATTCCGTTATGCAATTATAGTTTTCTGATGCAGCGTCAACCTGGACTGCACCTGGATGCATCGTATAGGTTCTGGATACTTAAACAAAATGCGTAATACATAAGATTCTTTCTTGAAGTAGTTCATCTGAAGATGGGCCATTAATTTAATTAACGGTGTACCTGAGAGAAATGTCGATGTTTAAGTGTCGGATCATAGTAAATGTAAAAACAAATCTTAACGCAGTGTGGCCCAAGCAAATCATGTCCGTAGATAGGAGGCAAGTTTCACTCTATAAGAAAGCAAGGCAGGTCTGAAGGTCAACAATGAATAGTAACGGCTCCACAATCCCTTATTTAACGTATGTACGCACTCGCCTACATGCACTTAAGCAAAACACATCAAGGTTGAGTTACCGCATAAAAATAATTAAACACAACACCAGGGCCTAAAAGAGGTTGAGTTTTCAGTATTATTTAGTGTCAGAAAATATTTTACGGACACCAACAGAAGACAGAATTGATATAACAATATATTTTAATTCAGAACTTGATTGTGTTGATAAACATGAAATTCATTAACATGATTATGTGTAATATTTTGCTATTATTCAAATTATCGATGTAAAACATTCACACATAATTCTGCTGCTGTAAATTATCAATATGCATTTTATCATTTTACCTGGAATGTAAATGTCTCCACGCTCGTGATCTGGACGTTCGCTCCAGTTCCGTTTGCCCGGCGAAATACTTGCTTTTTTCACAAGAAAGGCTCGGGGCATGGTTTCTCTGTCTCCTTCTCCGCTACTTTTCAGGTATTAAATCCAACTGTTGATTTCCCGAAATAATAAATTACGAAACCGTGATTTGAAATACCGGAGTCGCCGAAGAAATAACTTTCGTTGCGTTACACTCGATTTAAGTTATATGGATCATTTGCTCGGCTACATAACAGAAAAAAGAGTCTCGGTTTTTTTCAAGCACTCCTCCCTCTTTCTCTTCCTCTACAAACTTAAACACTTTTCCCGTTCTTTAGCCCGATCCCGGTGTGTCTATCTTTTCCTTAATTGTGTCTTTCTTAGCTCTGTTTCAGTTTCATTGATGAGAGGTTTCGCAGGTAACGGAGGATCGATGCATCCGGACAGGTAGAAGTAATAACGGAGAGAAGTAAAAAGCGCCAGTTACATGTTCGGACCCACACTGCGAATTCAAAGGCTGAAGCGCAGGTACACTACTGAGCAGGAAACAGGTATGACCGCGCATGCGTCTGGAAATAACGGTGACAACAAACCTGATCGAGGGAAGTCGAAGTTCTACCTGTTCGACCGGTTTTCTTCTTCAGCAGCCTGGAAACGGAGAGGGAGAAGCGGTAGACGCAGAAAAAAGGCTTTAGCGAGAACGGTAAATTGTGGCGGAACGCTGTAAAACGTGACATTACCGTAAGAAATAGTCACAACCATGACTATGGCTTATTAACGGAGATACACTTCATTCATATAAGTATTTCGTAAAAGACGCCTTTAAGAAGAGGGGCGGAGGTTACATAACTCATAGCTAATAATAGGATATTTTTGTATGCAGAAAAAATACACGAAACAATGTAGTGCAATGCACAAGTCATTCACTCAAAACACGCAGAAAAACTTTTGGAAGTTGTTACTGTATTTTGTTTCAGCTGTTATTGTTGTTGTTGAGTAATTATTTGTAATACAGCAGTAATGCGCGAGACTAACGTGCGGGAGAGACTGTTTCGTTAGGTATAGCTGGTGTGACCAAAGCAAAAACAGATTCTTGATTGGGGCGTGGGTTGTATGCATAGAAAGCGCGGAGGTGTGTGTTTTTGCAAAACCGGTAATGTGAAAGAAGTGTACTGTATTAGGCCTACATATGTTATACATGTGTAATTACTTCTTTTCTTAAAAATTAGTCTAATTTCCACGGCTGCTACTCTGGATATCTGCTGCCGCACCCTATTTACAAATATATAAATATTAATTTACTTAATTGTAGCCTATCTCATGGATTTTGGCCTTTTTGGTTGCTCGAATTTTATATTTATATGACAGAAATGTCCAAAATGATTATTGTTGTTGTTGCTGACGATACTGTTGTTAATAGCAACCAAGAATCAATTATGTCTTTCCAACATATACCTTTGTGTATTTATTCATTTTAATGGGCCTTTCCAAATATAAACTAAAGTATAATCTGTAAAAGGAACGCACATTGTGTGTGATTCCTGATAATCTACTTTTAATTACATCGCTACTTTTTCTGGTAGTTGTTATGGTGACACGAGTTACATGGCTGAGACACTATATCATGCAAATTTGAGTTACTAAATGGGAAAGAAACACTTGCACCCATAGCCTCCCAGATAGACTCCGGACTCTCCATGGCCCTAAATGGCACAATCGGGTACAGAAAATGGACGGATGGGTAAAAGGGGAAAGATGTGTCGCTTGGTATTGTGTCATAAGGATGTTGCATCAGCAAACTCATCCAACTGTTTTATATCCCTGCTTATCCACAGCATGGTTAGGGGGAGTGTGGGTCCTAGAAAGTTTAATTGATGATGCAGGTGACACCCTGGATGAAATTCCAGATTTAAATTAGCTAATGATGAATAGGTAGACCACAGTAAAAATATTATATTTTCAAAGCTTCTTATAATATGAACAATACATTTTTTCCCATGATATCTATACAATATTTTGGAAAAGAAACATAGAATAACATAAATGATAAAAAGTAGAATCTGTCACTTAGACAAAAAGATTGCATTAGTTTAAAAGGGAAAAAAAACAGTTAATGACCTTTTTTCTAATTCTTTTGCTTTCTCTGAGGAACTGGTTAAAGGAATCTACCTGATCTGGGTAGACCGCTTAAAGAAAACTACTTTCTGAGAATGAGTGGGCCGTGTGTGGAGAGAGACATTTTGTACAGAAGCCAGAATTAGAGGGAGAACAAGGTGGGTAGGGCGGCTGCCCTTCAGAATGAATGGTATGTTACCAGGGCTGTCAGTTTGGTCGGCTCAGAAAGACGTACACCTCTCCTTCCTCATTACCCCTAATTCATCAGTCTCCTTTAACTGCTGACTTCTGGCATCTCTTTGTGTCTCTAACAGAAACTGGTTTTATGGACACCAGAGTCATGTGATCATTCAATTTTGGGGAAAAAAGCAAATAAAATATATTGTGAAAAGTGTAACTGGCAAATTCTTATTACTCGCCTTCAAATATATTCCAGTCTAAAGTCTGCTATCCTGGGGGCAGCTGTGTTACTTTTTCAGTCCAGGAAACCTCACAGTAGGAACTGAATTAATACACCATCTCTTTTTTGGAAATGTATACCTTCCCAGGTTGTATTAAGCCAGCCCTTAGTGTCTTTGAACTGACCTGGAAACAGTGAGCTTGTAGCGAGTTTTATAAACCAAAGTAACATACCACGGCATATGTGAAGCAATGCCATATGATCTTTTTTTCTGTAATTATTGCTTCATGTTTACTCATTTGCCACTGAATGTAAATACTTGCAATCTCCCAAAAAAATAAGTGGCTTCACTTACTGTTTGGGCACGTGACTGTTATCTGATACATCCTCATGTTAACAAACAAGCACAATTCTACGATAAACACACTTCGTTCCTTCAACCACACTTGCGATGTCAGTGTTCAGTCGGCGTGTCGGGTTACGTGTCTGACATTTGAAGTTTCAAAGGTGTGTAGACTGACCGAGTGTTAAGACAGACGCCTGGAAAATATGGGGAGTGGTGTAGAGTAGAAACGGTAGGCGCAGAGAGCAAGACAAACACAGACTGGGTGCCACACTTCAAGCTCAACCTGACTAGCAGCCTTCACTCTTGCCATTCATCTTCTTTTCCACTCACCATTCTGCTATGAGGATGGATCAGAAAAAAGTTCACCCATTCATACAAATGTCCAATGCTTCTTATTAAGTAGTGTATTGATTCCTTGACTTTGGTAGATGTTGTCAGGGTGTTTGATGTTTCATTCACAGCTCATTCTATTTTGTTTACTATTCTTTACCCAGATTCACTAAATTGGGTTAATGAGTCACGGGAAGACCTAACTGTAGTCTTTTTCAAAACATGGAAATAGCTTGTAGATTATGTACCGATGGCTTGGCGCTCCATCTTGGGCTGTTCCCTGCCTTGTGCCTCTAGCCCCCTGGACAGGCTCCGGACCCCTCGAGATGCTGAATAGGTGAAGTGGTTACAGAAAATGGATGGATGGATTATATGCCAATGTTACTTCATGTGTTTGGGGCAATGCAGACTCCCCAGTCCACCACATTCCCTTTTTGCTCCCGTTGAAGATCTTAGATCTTTGTTTTCCACTGCAGTTTATCTTGAACTTTTTAGTCTCTCTCCTTGCATCTTCCCATATTACTGGGAAAAATTTCAGCAATGTTCCAAGCCGCTTGTTTGTTGTTTTTGACATACATACAGTTACTGCCATTATACAGCTATCCACACCTGTTAGACCAGTTACCCTTTAAGCACTTCACACAAAGCACTGAATTTCTTATGATATTTTTGGAAGTTGCTTTTGCTTTCATTTTTTTCCAAAACCACAACTTACATCCAGAAAATATTAAGTCTTAGACTTAATGCACATCGGGAATATTTGACATAGACTTATTTTCTGGACAACTATAAATACATAACTCCTTATCAGAAAATGATTTTACTGTGATTGTAGAAGTAGTTAGGGATTATATATTTTTTTCTGCAAAATATCTATTTTGACATGTTGCTTTTCTTTGATCTCCTGTAACCATCTTCTGTTTTCCCTCACAACAAAGTACAAAGAAACATACTGGGGAGATTACAATACAGTGCATAACCAAAATGGGGGGAGAGATTACAAAACAGTGTATAACCAAAATGGGGGGAGAGATTACAATACAGTGCGTAACCAAAATGGGGGGAGAGATTACAATACAGTGCGTAACC
>JAODLC010000002.1:24815745-24829848 GCA_026781145.1 Hippopotamyrus pictus | reverse complement strand
CTGGCCCCCTGTCCAGGGTTGTTCCCTGCCTCGTGCCCGTTGCTTCCGGGATAGGCTCCGGACCCCCCGCAACCCAGAAGGATAAGCGGCTTGGAAAATGGATGGATGGATATCTATACTGTGGCTCCTGTGTAATTTTAAAATACTCTGATGTTAAATGATTTGCCCGTGGCTTTATTGAGCTCCAACAACCATGCTGTTCACTGTGAACTTTACCATGACCACAGGGGTGACCAAAGGCATATCATGATTACAGGTCACTCACGATGTATGTGCAAGATTACAAATTCATACAAGCCTCGAGATTCACCCTATTTTCCAACACAAACATGCTCTTTGAATGACAAGAGATAAGTATTGCGGCAGACTATGCTAATATCTAAAGAAAATACCGGTACTGCTAATAAATAAAATTGCACAGAACCCACTAGCCCTATGATGCCATATGGAACTGTACTGGATTGCAAACATCTACCTGCAAGCGTTTGTCCAAGAAGTCACTGCCCCCCTTCAGTCCGTAGGGATACTCATAGGGGAAACTCCAATCTCTGATGAGGAACATTAGGGACTGGGTTTGGGGGGGGGGTGAGGTACAAGAAAAGTGAAATAACTGAAATATTACATGTATTCACGGCATGTAAACAAACTGGCACCAAAATGTTAGCCCTAGGAAACTCAATGCCGTGTGCCGTCATGACGGAGCTTGACAGTGACGCCGCTGTGACTGCAGCCCCCACAGCCCCCAGCCTGCACTGCCACTTTGCATCTTTGGGCAGATGTTGTGGTTTGTCCACTTTGTTAACAGATAGCGTGGGGGAATTAGCCCTGCTGCTAGTTTACACTGACGGGCTATTACACAGCATAAACTCTAGTCCAGGTGTGTCCAACTCCTGTCCTGGAGAGCTACTATCCAGTAGGTTTTCTATCCTACTTGGCTTCTGATGAGCCACACCTGGCCCTGGTATTTACCTTAGAACAGGTGTGGCTCATCAGAAGCCAAGTATGATAGAAAACCTACTGGACAGTAGCTCTCCAGGACCGGAGTTGGAGACCCCTGATCTAGTCAATTCATAATAAAAAGCTTAATTCATTGCAATCATTGTGTCACAAGAGGCTTCTGGAAAAAAAAAACTATAAGTAAACTTTTAAAAACAGTATTACTTTAGTTGCACCGCTGAGCTGGTAAACATCTGAAATGACTACAAATGCAGTGGTAACATCTGGTTAATGACTTTGTACCTGAAAAGGCTTCAGGAAGATTTCATCCATGGCAAGACGGCCATACTCTGTGAACAACTGAAATTAGGTACAGAGAGGTAGGATTATTGGGCAGTGTTGGGGACAGGCATCATTTCGGGCTGGAATGCGCACAAGGTGTGTATTTAGCATGTGTAGCATGTGTAACAGATGAGTAACCTGAAGCTGCTGTAGGTCATCCTCCTGGATATTCTGAGAGAGGTTGTAGATCTATAGAAACAAAACATGTTGCTAAGCTCCAGACACATTGGAAGTTCAGGGTTTGCCTACTACAAAATCAGGGATGCAGAAGTAAAATGGCACCATGACTACAGACCTACAGACACACACATGCACATAAACATGTACACAGGTAAAATAACAAAGAAACTAGACTGGGGAGAACCCTGACACTGTGAAGGAGAAAAGCAGGCTGGCAAGGTGAAGATGCAAAGCATCAGGCAAGACATGCACAGACAGACACACAAAAAAAAACAAAAAACTGGACGAGCAGCATGTCAAAGCCAAAAACATGGCTGATCGAACAAGCCACACCTGTATGGAGCTAGTCATGGTGCTGAGGGCAAAGATGGTGGCGCAGTCCTTCACAGTAGACTGGGTGTCAAAAGCCCCCTGGGTGTCCATCAGCACCACCGCCACCTGCGAAGGACACAATGCAGACCTCACACAGCTGCCTGTCCATGGCCGGCTAATATGTGTGAAGTAACAGGCTCTTCCACCAGAGGAATTTCCGGAGGGTGACTTGGTGCCTGAAGCAGTACAGGCAAACAGAAAACACGAGCACACTGCCTGAAGGAGTCTGTGGCAATTATGTGCTAAAAGGCGTAACACAAAACCTGTGCGACAGCACATGAAATTACACAGCAGCAGAAGGATCATGGTGCATGATTCATTTATATAGAAAAAGACATTTTCAATTTGTAATCAAATTCATCCATTCATTCAAATTTAGGGTTTCAGAAATGCATTTTCCAGCTTAAAATGTGGGGCGTCTTTACAGAAGTATCTATATGACATCTTGTCACTGCTCCTATATTTGGTGATATTTTCTATTTCCCCCGTTTACCGCTTAAAACATGGCACTCTTTACATTGCCAGCAGTGACACAGAAGAGTCATACGCTTCTCCTTCAAAGGTCGCTTCGGGCTGTACCTCAGATCCATCTTGCTTTTCCACCAGAAAGACCTCACTCCACAGCTGGATTCCGGTGGTTTCTGGTTCTGAGCCCCCCCTCCAAGAGAAGCCTGTCAGGGGCTCATCCTCTGAACCCAACCAGTTGTCCTCAGACTAAACATGTGGAGAGAAGAAGGCAGGAGTCACGGCATGCAACTGGGGTTACTAGATTAGGCATTACTGTGCTGTGTGGCCAACTGGGACACACTGCTCTAAACCAACAGCCTCTCCCCGTGACAGAGAGCAAACCCGCTCCGCTGCATCACAAGATTTGTGCCTAAATCTCGGACGGCAAAGATGAAATGGCAGTACAGCCACAGAGATTCTCACATGACGTACGAACACTGACCTTTCTGTACATGTATCGAAGCATGAAATCCAGAATGAAGCTTTTGCCCTTGCGGAAGGCACCGGCAACGGACAGCACCACGACATGCTTGTCTCGGACGTGTGGGGACAGAAGAACTCGTTCCAGAGCCTCTGTGTCCAGCGAGAACGAGTGATCCTCCTTGCTAACAGTCACAATTTGGACTGCGCCAGGCTCGCTACTCCCCCTCATTGGTGAGACACTGGTACTTCCTGTGCCGGACAAACAGAAAACACTAATTTCAATGACAGTAAAAATAAGAATGGAAAATTAACAGCATTATTCATAAAGTACTTTACTACATACAACAAACATCCCCGCAACATTAAATCATAATAAACCACACAGTAAAGACTGCTCGAAAAGCGACAATAATATAAACATACAAATTCACTTATAGATAGCTGCCAAGCTACCTTGGTCACCGGTCATTAAGATTAGCACAACTACATCATGTCTGGCATTGTCAGAATACTACTTAACTTATTTTTATTATCAAACACTTGATATCTTTAGAACATGGAATGCATTTGATATAATACTCATGTCAAGCCATTGCTAAATAAGATCTAGCAAAGTAAACAGCTTCTCTAAGAGGTTGGGAGCGCATCTGTCCTGGGTAGCTCCTGCATGGCTCTGCTAGCGTATGATGAGGCTCCCTTGCCGATCAGACAATACTCCTCTGCCGCGAACGTTTCTGAATACAGCTCTTTGTTACACCCCGGCTCGTCGCTTTTATCCGTGGGACAGAACACACAAGCAAATTACTGGAAATGCTGCGATGAAAAAAATCATCACAAACTGATGTCACTGCTAAAAAGCAAAGCCGCAGATTCCGGTTGATGTAAAAGTCGCCGTGAAGTACGCGATCTATGACGTTTGTCACGACAAACGTTCCGTAACGTGCTTAAGTTCGGGAGTTGTGCTGGGTTCTGTTACACCTTAGGCCCGTGAAGAAAATTTGAGTATTACCTGTTAAAATGCATAAACGGAATAGCGCCATGACATTTGCATTTGTCCATTGGTGGTACTAAAATGTTAAAACGCATTTCGCGTTACAAAATTACATTAGTATATGGGATGCAACAACCACGGATTATATATCAACAAATATACTCTCTATACGCAGCATGCAGCCACAATACTATACAATACTCTACAGCTGACGCGACAAATATACTGCGATAAACGCAAGGAAATTTAAGAAATTTTAAGTCCGATATCAACATTACAAAATGGCTCCAGATCTACAATATTAAAAATGAATTACTGCCAACTATAGTCAGGTCTCGAAATGTTGATAAACGCAGCATCCATCAAGGTACTACAAAACAAACGCTGTAGCCAAGAAAAATCTAAATTACATGTTATAACAATGCAATCAGTACATTTTTCTCAAATTATTTATACCTTAGGTATCCGGTTAATTGAAGCGGAGGCAAGCACTTTCCTTTTAATGACTGTAAAAATATCCAAAACTTACAGCTACCAGCGACGTATATCTTGACATTCCCTTCCCCACTGAATAGCCATATAGGGATTGTAGTTCTGTGATTTAAAAGAATCATACAACTCAAACAATGTGCGGCAGTGGTTAAACACCATCTCCCAGGGTGCACCCCGATCAACGAACAGCGCCTCATGAATCATTACCAATGCGGAAGGGTGGAGTGCAACACGTTCTTTTTCCGTTATCGTAGTCAATTGACGGATTTTAGGTATGGGCGGTATGAGTAGACGCGACGAAGTGGAGGTTCGCACAAGCTGCATCCGCCCCTGACTGGAAGTGAAATTGGAAGTTTATCGTTGCTTGTGCTTAATTTGAAGCCATTGTTAATTTTTGTTTTGGCGCAAATTGCATTTGATTCACATTTAAAGCATATAAACGTAGATGTATTTTTAATACCATCCATCCAGGGCTGTATCATGATTTTTAAAATACCGAGGTCAAAAGTGTTAGCCCTTTCTAGGTGTGTCCCATGATGGATCATGGTTGTTGGAGTTGCAGAAAAAACAGAGGACTTGACCTTGGTGTCCTCAGTGGTAGATCAGGGTATGCAACCGTCCTTCTGCTGTTCATCCGGGTCACGGGACAGCAGCCTGATCAGAAATCCCCAAACCTCAGGGGGATAAGATAAGTCTGCACATGCATTCACATGTATGTAACAGTTTTTACCTTGTAAATGGTCTGAAGGGTTTGCAAACTACCCCAACACTATCGATGTAGCTAATTTTAGGGTTCTAATGGAATAATTCAGATTTGCCATAAGATTTCTTGTGTGAACGCGAGGAGTCCGAAAGCGTGAGTGTCAGGCCAGATGCGTGAGACTTGGCAACCCTGGAATCTCCATCTCCCCAGGCACTTTGTCCAGCTCCCCCATGGGTATACCAAACCATTGGGAAGATGTTTTCAGTAATAAATGTATCAGTTATTTATTTCCATTCATGTATTGTAACTGACAAAGGTTCTGCAAGAAATACAGATCAACACCCCACATTAATGTAATAAAAGCCAGTGTCCGGTAACTCATTGAAAATTCCATTATTATGCATAGTAACATCTATTTTCTGTACCTGCTTGTCCTGGTCAGGGTTGCAGGAAGTCCAGAGCCTATTCAGGGGGCTACTGGTGCCAGACAGGAAACAACCCAGACACGCTCAAACACCAGTCACACCTATGAGGAAACATTCAAATTCCACACGCATACAACCATGGCAGAAACTTGAACCCTGGTCCCTGAGGTGAGACACCAGTGCTAACCACTGCAACACCCCACATATAGTAACAGAAAAAATGAAATGGATACACACTGGGCTCTAAGAATCTCAATAATTCTTTATTTTTGAAAGAAAAGAAACATTTAAAATGAAAACCTTTATTTCATTCAGTTGACCATGCAAAATTGTTTATAGCTGGAAGATTTACAATAGTTAGTG
Source organism: Hippopotamyrus pictus (assembly GCA_026781145.1). NCBI lineage: Eukaryota > Metazoa > Chordata > Actinopteri > Osteoglossiformes > Mormyridae > Hippopotamyrus > Hippopotamyrus pictus. The sequence continues at coordinate 24,824,114 of JAODLC010000002.1, read as the reverse complement.
AAACTAAAATATCAATTTTTCTAAGAATGAACTAAAAAGTATTTAGCAGTTGTATGTGTACCATAACTTAAAACTAAACATTAAAACTTTATCTGGGCCCTGAATCTCTCAGTGCTGGCAGTTAATTTCAACACATTGAATAATCATATTTTTATTGCGGAAAATCTCACACGGCAGTCTTGATTATTAATAAAATTTGAGTATATCAGCCACCCAGATTTGTCTTGGATAAAAGTTGTCCTTTAATTTTCAGATGTCCCACATCATCAGAGTCAAACAAGATCTTTTGCTGAGTTGCATCAAATTCTGCATGCTGGTGTGTATCAGAGAGCAGCTTTAGGTGATAAGTATTAAATATATCACTATGTGTCAACATGCCAATAGGACTAATTCAGGCAGTGCGAGGCTCAATGTATGACACGAGCCAGGTGAGACAGATGTGCCTCTTTCTGTTCAAGTTTCAGCCAGAGGATGTTAATGTCCACCTCCTGCCAAGTCAAGCAAAGACCCAGCAGCCTCCTGGGCTTCAGCATCCAGCTGCAGAATCTCTACCGTCTCCAGGTCTAATTCAGTCTCCCCTGGAAGCACTAGGTACTGGTACTGATGGTACTGGTAGTAGTGAAACTCAATGTAGCCACTATCTGTTAACGGGTCTTTCTCTCCATCCTCATTCACTTCCTGGAGTTCTATGGTCTCCATAGAAACCAGCTCTTCTTGGTCAGCAGTCAAATGGACAACCGTATCAGAGGGCAGGGCAGGTGGGGAGGGCGAAGAGAGCAGAAGTGTTTGGGACAGTGAATCTGTGCGAAAGAGAGCAAAACTGATCAGAAATGAACAAGCAAACACACTCATGACCACAAAGTATGCAAAAACGAATGAACGCATTAACAGTCCACCTGCATAAAAATGCATGTCCGATTTACACAGCAAATATAAGATAATATGCATTCGACTCTACAGTAACTTGGCATTAAGTGGACAACAATGAACCCCCTAAAGACACAGTGGTATGCCATCTGGCTGTGGTGGCTCAAGGTTGCCAAGGTAACAGCTGGCGGTTGCTAGGGAAATGGCATACAAACGCAGAAGATATGCAACATGCAGAGGCAAAGAGCGAGCACGGGAGAGAATGGAATTAGAGGTAGGGTGAGTTGTTGGACTGTAGTGAAGAAGGCACCGTGCAAAATATGCATGCCTCACGTTTTAACCATGAAAAATGAACTTCAATCATTTTTACATTTTAGTTAATAAAATCTAATTTGATTAAAAATGTGTAGAAGGTTTTTTGCTTTGCCTGTGTATATGTTAAGCATTTAGTACAGAAATTAATTACAAGCAAGAGAAACTGACCTGAGATATGTATAGCATCACTTAACACTGGTGCCCCATAATCTCCTTCCTCAAGCCTGTTTCAGGACACAAAAATAAAGAACATTTTTAAAAGCAGTAAATAAGTATCATTAAATACAGATTTGTGCTGTGAAATCAGTTAGGCTGTTTCTGATTTTGTGTCACACTTTGGAAGGGTCATCAAACACACAATGAAGTTTAAGACGTCCTACACAGCTTTCCTTGTCAGAATGCTGTAACTCAGTGAAAGTGTGTGTTACACTTCACAGCTGAAGAGACCAGTGTGAATATTCTGAGAAAATCTACCTGACAATCATTCTAAGTTCCCAGAAGAATGTCAGACAAACCTATTGTTGAGTCTTTAAAAATGCATGATGACATGCATATCTTGTGTCTGGATTTAACAGGCTGCTCTTTGGAGTGGTGTAATAGCAACACTGGCAGTGGTTAATATAAAGAGGACTGTGGGAGAAAGTAGCTATAAAACTAATCAAGTTACTTTCAACTTTTTCAGATTCCATGTTTCTTCAGAGACATTTTGGTCAAGGATGGATGATTTCTTGACCATCTTTTCCTTGTTTAACTCTGAATGTGGGATTTCCCCTTTTCTTGTTAAAATGACTCTAGATCCTTTCTAAAGGAAAGTGCCTATATCAAACGAAAGGTGCACATTGATATTCCTCGTTTTTAATTCACTCTATGGGATACATGCTTTATCTTGACTAACCACAACCTATTGGGAATCTGGTTGGACCTGTCAAGAGTCCTGTCCTCACATAAATATCTTCATCACAGATGGGACTGAAATCCCCTCTTTAAGATCCAACATCTTTAACAGCTAATACTATCAATATAGGAAATACTGCCATAAAAAGGTTGCTATAATGACCGTCATCTATACAGTAAACACCAAGGACACATGCTACTCTAGTTGAACTCTGCATAAAAGGAGGCTGCAGCTATTGCTGTGTTCTTCCTGTGGGCTTAAGCGCGCTCGTGTGTTTGCATCATGTGACCACAAGAATATTACATAATCCAGAGGTTGCAGGACCCACGATTTTCTTGGACATTAATTTACGACACAAAAGAAAGCCATTTACTCTCTGCGACCCACTTTTTTTACCAGCAGCCAGCTGAGAAACACTGACATAAGCCGTAACAGCCATGCAGTCAAAACACACATTGGAGCAAGGTTGTGTATAATTTGCGAGACTTGTTCATTTTGACTGTAGATGTAGCATAAGTAACCGATATCTGTGTGCAAGTAGACTCACAGAAGAGAGCTGCTGTCCAGGTCGCTACTGGTGTTGTGGCAGTGCTGACTTTTCCTAAGCACCTCTAAAAGGGCAGGTCTGTACCCTGGAGACACACACCACAAGGATCCTTTGCCCACTGTCTGGAAAACACCGACTCATTGTTATTGAAATGCACTACAATGGAACACTGCATGCGTGTGTTTTTGAATATATGTATAAAAATATTAATATAGAAACATATATGTTTCCATGTATCAAAAGGACCCAAAATAGAAAGAAAACACTCATTATTGCTAGTTATTAGTTGAATTCAATGTAACATTTTTCATGATATTTTTGGAATATATTCAGTTAATGTGGTACTAGGTCCGGTGTGAGACAGTTTTGTTTTTCTTTTTACCTGGCCTTTCTCTCTGCGAATCCGGTGAAAACATTTACTCAGTGACAGATTGTGTCGCACCGAGTTTCTCCAGCCACCAGGGGCTGCCCTGTAGTAGGGGAAGTTGTTCACAATCCAGTCATAGATGCCCTTCACGGGCAGCCTCTTTTCTGGGGAGTCCTCGATGGCCATGAAAATCAAACTGCTGAAGGAGTAAGGGGGCTTGGAAGAGCAAAGGGGCAGATGAGGGGTTGGTATGGAGTCTTGGAGTGTTAGCTGGGGCAGTGGAATGGTTTTGGGTAGGGGCTGCAGGGGGAGTAAGTCGCCCCTTTGGTGCAGCCAGCTGAGGCAGGTCAGGTCATCCTCAGCAGCGGAGGTAGGCAGGCTTGGGCGGTGTGCGACCGGTCCTTGGGAAAGTGGGGGAGGAGACAGGCGATGACAAGAAGCAGAGAGCAACTGGGATTCAGCGGTCAGGGCTGAGGGAGAATAAGATGTAGGTGACAGAGGGAGTGAGTTAGAGGGCGTCAAAGGAGAAAGGGGCAACGAGGCAGGGAGAGGAGAGGACGACGGCAGGGACAGTGGTTGGGACTGGAGGGAAGGGGACACAGGGAGAGCCTGACAAGGAGCGAGAGTGGGGTGAAGAGAATGAGATGGTGGCAGTGGTTGAGAGTTGATGTCCATCTCTCTCCCAGCTCCAGATTCCTGATACACTCATCCAACTATTGACCTGTTCAGAAGTCAACAAAGTGATTATTCATCTTATTTACAAAACGAATTAATAGATGCTCTTAAAACGACAACAATTATATACAAATATCGTTAAAGAAAGACGTTATACATAATGAGAAAAGAACATGTTTGGGGGAAAAAACAACAAAGTATAAAAGTTAGCCAGTCTGGTCAGAGTCCGTGTCTGTCATTCGCAGTCCACTTTTCCTGTTAATGATTTAGCAACCTAGCTAACCAACAGGTGCACATATTTTATGCGGCAAGATGCATATATACCTTATTAACCGTGTAAACACACGTAGGTAAAAATGAGCGCTTATTGCACCGTTTAAAAAACAAAAGGGACGTTGGCGCATCTTATGAAAATGGCGCTAGAATATACAGTTACACTTTGCACAATTAATGAAACAGGCTTTGTCCATTGCCCTCTATCTCGGTTTCGAATAAAAGAAAGGTAGTAAAGAAACAATTAAAGCATGCGCTGCTTACCTTGATTACAGAAAAAACCTCAAGACAGATATGTAAGTGTACAAGTGTTAAAACAAAAAATGTCTATTTTTGTAATTAATATAAAACGCGTTTTAGCCGAATTCTCTCGTCTGTCCGCGTTCCAACCTTCCTCGCGTTTCCTTAGAAACCAAAAGGACGCTTAGAAACCTGCGCGCGTCCAGCGCGGCCACGATTAAAGGGGAACTACCTCGCGATTCTCTTATACTGGGCTTAGAGCATAGATGCACAGTACACACCCAGGACAATGATTTAAGATAACTTACAAATAAACCCAAGCACTTGGAGTTGGAGACGAGTGTAGGATGACCATATTTCGCTTTGCAAAAAAAACTGCACTGGGGGCAGGACGCGCAAAGATGCACACAGAAAGCATTCCGACTGTAGAAACAAACGTCAACATGAAACAAAGCGAAATCCCGGACATGTCAGGAATTTTAGGTCCCAAAAGAAATGGAAGGATCCGGGAAAAGGACACAAGGTCATCGTAATTAATGTTCACATATCATACAGCTATCGTATTTAAGGATAGAAAACCAATTCAACTAAAGAAACGAAGACAATTTTCAAAACTTCAGTTTATTTTTCCAAAAGACAATTATATAGTATCGTTATTCATGCTAAGGTAACAGCACAGATAAATGTAAAATAGTAAGTGAAAGGGAAAAACTGAACACAAAAACATCATACCATTTAATCTCGCCGTTAGATCAGCAGCAATGTATTTTTATTTGGGGAATTCAAATTCATGTCATGTTTCACCTTCAGCAGAGTCATTCATCCATTTTAGTCCATATTTCGTGTCAAATACAGTTCACAGTACTGCTGAAACCGTTTTGGGCAGTTTTGTATTTTATCTCCAATATATTCGTTGTTATATCAATCTGTCTCTGCACTAGCTGACGTTGAAGCCTGACGAGCTCCCCCTCGTGGTTACAGCTGAAAACAGGAAGTTACCTCCGTTCTTTGATTAAGCGCGTGGCAACACAAAAAAGGGCAGGGAGGATGAATGCGTCATAATCCCGTACTTCTCGTTTGTGGAAAAGACCATATTAAACCGAAATAAAAACTAAAACTTTAATCCATTACACAGTGAACAGTTACAATCTCATCTCTAATAGCAGGTCTTCCTTTTTGGATGGAAATGCCATCAAGCAAAATGCATTTCCTTGAAGGTGGAATTAGTCAATGTGTGGATTAAAGTTTTAAAATTTGAGTCTGTCCTCCATTAAACCATAGGAGTCGCTCTCTTTTAGGTCACCTGACCAGATGGGCAGTGAGCCAGTAAATGATGATTGGCTGAAAGGCAGCGGTGGCTACAGTAATGTAAAGACGCATGCGGGGCTTGGCACTGGCTCCAGTACCCACGGAGTCAGGAGGGAAAGAGGAAAGAATCTTCATCCGGAGGGAGCGGACCTGAGAGACAGAGTTTTAACGTCAGCGAGTTGTGACAATCTTAATGCAACGGAGACTGCATCACATAAAACTTAGACTGATCAGGAAAATTTGGTTCATGAAAAGCACAAAACTGACACAATACAGTCATTTTTAATTTGCTTAAAATATAAAAAGTCAAAATGACAAACTATTAATTCCAAACAGGCTGGTGTGGCGGAACACGCCTATATAATACCGAAAAACTGCCGTTTAAGCCATATAACCACGACGTGATATCAAGCAGCCCTACATAACATGCATAAAACAGAAGTGCTCGACTTAGTCTTAAACACAAGAAATCATAATTAATATTCTTTACAATTTACTTCCAACAAAAGGGGAATATTTTTTAACTTTCCCTGTACCAAAGCTTAATCTGTCACTAAATGGAAAATTGCTTTGAAATATTATTTAGTAGATAGTTATTCAGAATAATGTAAAAAAAAAAATTGTAAAAATAGGTAACTGAGTATACAAAGATGCATGTTACTGCTGAACAGCAGATTTAAAAAAAATCTATGCTTTAAAACTTACGATGAAAAACATGAGGGCACAGGAGGACCAAGCCAGAGCAATAAAATAGCCGTCGCTGCCAAAGAGCAGCCCACACAGAACTGTGAAGATCATCCTGGGGGAGACAGAAACAAAGCTATAGTGAAACACAGCAGGCCAAAATAGTATGTATTACAACGATTAAGACAACAGTCTGCACTTGAACACAGAAGCTAAAAATCACATTTTATTAATCAACCAATGTTCACTTCTAATATTTTAGAATTCTGGCTGTGTCAGAAAACTCCCAGTATGGCAAAAGGACAGGCGTCAGGCAAGCAGACTGCCTACCACAGTATACACGACTCCCTGCAGATTTACCACCAGAGGACATAAGTCACATATCAACCAGATGGTGGTTTGAACTTCCTCAAGGAGAGGAAACACCTTAATTACTGATTAGTGAAAACAACATGAGGATGATCTACTCCAATAACTCCTTCCTGGTCTGAAAAAAATTCAGAAAGTTCCAAAAAGCAAAACTTGAAGTTGCCATGCACCGAGTGCTAATTGTAAGTGTAATTTGGGTAGGCTATTAATTTCCAGTTAGATGTGGGGGCGGTGAAGAAGTAACGGGGCTTCATTCAATACGGTTTCCCGTATTGGCAGGGCTGAATGACAAAGATGCTCTCCTGTCTCATCTACCCACAATGCTTTTCAGTGCCCGCAAAGAATGCTGGTTAAAATTTGATATGATCCCAAATCTTTAGAGTGAAGGTAGAAAAGCCCATTTTATTTTACACTATCAAGTAATTTGCTTGGCTGCTGTATTTGACCTTATTTGCACTGTATTAGGTATTACAAGTAATCTAGAGACAATTTAAAGTATACTGAGGGAGGTGAGTAACATATGCGAATACTTCACCATTTTATGTAAGGGCATCGGGGGGGGGGGGGGGGTCCTGGAACCAACACCCCCCCCAACTGTCAATAGCAACATATGATGAAAGCCATACATGAATTAAAGAGTCTCACCCCACATATTTGTATCCGCTGTAGGCAATAAGATCAAAGGTTGACAGGTCTGAGTGAACGGTGAGTAGATAGAGCCCCAGCAACATGAGCAGAACCTCGATGATGACCCAGACCAGAGCAGTACTGGCACAAAGGCCGAGGACTTCGGGGCTAAACCTGAAAATTAAAGAGTGACAAATGAATTTATAATTCGTCTGACTGTACTGTACAAAACATATTGTTGGGGGGGAGCCTTAAATAAAACCATAAGTAGGACTAACCTTTTCTGAATACCCAGCGCCATACCTGCAAGCAAGATGTATGTGATGAAGGCCATAGCTGTGGAGGCAAATGAGGTGACGATGGTCAGTATGCTTTTTAATGGGTAATTACCCAAGCTGCATTAAAAATTTAGGTCAACTACTCACTAGGTATGTAGAGATCAGGAGCATTGACGTCATGTCTGGGAGTAAAGGGCGTGTCTCTGTGATACCGGACCTCCCAGTCCTAATAACATAAACAATGATAAAAATGAATAATAAAAAAAAAAAAAAAAGACTGGCATATTCGGTGGTTCACATGTTGTGAAATGCAAACTGGCTAACGCCGAAGAAGTTCACAGATATTATGTTATGTATATTAATCACGTGGGTATTCTGGGTGGAATGTATAAGAAGGGACAGGCACGGACAAGAAATGAAGGATCTACATTCCAATGACAGGATAGATGAGCAACACTGAGGTACTTCTGTCTTTGTTAAACTACAAAATTAAGTTCTTGTAATTTATGAGGAAGATGTGCATCTTTAAGCAAGGCATCATGCAATTCAGCAGTTTGCTGATTTTTTACCATAAAAGTGGAAGATATCAAATTGCCAAATTGAAATGTGTAAGACCGTTAGAATGTGATGCATGCCAAAATGGGCAACTGTTTTAGCGATGAGTGACCAGCAAGACAGCCGGGTTACCTGATGTGTGTATGGAAACATGAGAAGGAGGAGTTTTTTCATAACGTATTTTGTGTCAACGGCGAAGAAGTACTTTAATTTGTTCACTGACATAAACCGGCTGATCTAGAGGTTAAAAAGAAAAAGCAGAGCATTTCACTTCAGGACAAGAGCCACAGCAACATTCTTAAAATTCCATTTCCCCTCTCCCCTACCAAACTGATACCTCTAATTCACTGCAATCTACACACCCCCACC
>JAODLC010000002.1:24800305-24815645 GCA_026781145.1 Hippopotamyrus pictus | reverse complement strand
CCCCCCCCCCCCCCCCCCCCCCCCCCAAAAAAAAAAAAACACCTCTCACCTCCTTGTTGACCATATCCTTCCCCTGTGTGGCCAGAGACGAGCCATACATGACAGCAGCATTGGCCATTGGGTCAGTAAACAGTTCATTCATCCCACTGTTTCCCACTCCGCCACCAACTCCACTCATGTTGTATCCTGAGCTGTAGTACCCCTGATGTCCCATAGGTGGACCTGAGGAGCTGGTGTCCTCAAACAACAAGGGATCGCCAGAAGGGGGCGCCGCTCGAGCCCGAGGCTTTGCTGCTTGGGAACAGATGAATGAAGTAATGCTAAAAATGTATAAACTGACGAGGAATGTTTTATTAATATTAATAATGACACTGCTACACAAAGTTAAATCGCTTTTTGAGGAAAACCATTTTCTTCATTTTCCCCAAGCTCAGAGAGAACAGTGTGAAATGAGCCACTCACCACAGCAAAATAAGCACTGTTCTTGAGGGACAAACAGTTAAACTTAGCCATACTATACAGACCTTGTTCGTATGTCTCCTACATCATGGCATCCCAACTTATTTTAACCAATAACCTTTCCGAAATATGCTGAAACACAAACGTCGGTTTGCGGTCGTTTTTACCGCAAGTATTCTACATGGTAACTTTTTAATAAAGTAGAAATCCAAAAGGTTGTGGATGGTACCTGTTAAAACCTAAAACTCCAAACGAAGAACAAGACCACCAGGCAGAAATCACAAACCGGACGCAGGAATAACATGATGAATCTTACTTGTACTTAAGTTCAAGCAATACACACAATTAATCTTTAATGGAATACATTATATCTTCAATTACAAAACACCTGCTTAAACGGAAGCTGAATTTTGCCTTAAACAGCAACTCATAGGGAACCAGGATATCGGGTAGATGGACAGACAGATGTGATTAATGCATAAAATATGCTTTACTACTGCGTCTAGCGTTCAAACCAAAGCTTAGATAAATATTGTTTCTTTCCGTCACTGTTCTTATTTGCATCGGTTCTCAAACACCATGAACAGAAATAACTACGCCAAGAACATCAGGGAATATAACTAAATGGTCATGCCATTCTCTTTTGCTCACATTATCATGCATTATCTGAAAACATCTGGCGTGACACTTTCTGACTCTCACGCTCACACAAGAAATCTTACAGCAAATCTATATTATTCCATTATAAACCTAAAATTAGCTACATCAAAAGCGTTGGGATAGTTTGCAAACCCCACAGACCATTTATAAGGTAATAAAATGTTGCATAAAAGTAAATGCGTATGCAGACTTGTCTCTAATTCAAAATCTCACTCCAAGAAGCTGACCAAACGTGGCACCCGTTATCTTATTATACATTATGATAAAGACCACCATGCTGTGAAAAAACTGTTCACATTTATCGTTCGGTCACTCACTCTCTGAATGTACTAGGCCGTCAAATGAAGCCAAAGAAAACAAGGATGTATTTTACAGAGCAGAAAAGGCGCATTAACTGAACCTAGCAAACGGAAACGCCAAAATCATAACGTGTCATCTACAGGGGTGGCCATCAAAATGAAACAGGCCCATGCAGGGACGAGCTTCCGAACCACAGGCTAAACCGCTTATACTTGTCATAAGCAACTCTGCAACATTTGCCGTCCTTCGTACTTACTTGCTCGATAGCCGTGGTGTGGGACGTCCATCGTGCATTACTGTTCGAAAAAAGTAATAACATTAGCCAACTGAAATTTATATTTGTGTAAATACAATGCATCACGACGCTCTTTCTCCTGCACGTCAGCTAATACAGCCGTATACTGGCTGCGATTTTACGCCATTTACTATTACGGATGTACGTGGTTTTAGAGCAAAGCGAGATATTAACAATCACCCGAAGTTATGACCATAAAGGGGAATGTATAAAATGTTAGTAGTGATCTTCAAAATATTCTAAAACTAAACAAAAACTTACAAAAACCATAGACGTAGCAACCTTCGAAGACCCAGCCCCGTTGCACTAACCGATTGGTACAGTGTTCCGTGCCTGCGTGGCAGCGTGGCCCATTCTAAACACCCTATTGGTGCAAAGAGGCTTCCTGTTTGTGAACCGCTTTGCGTTTATTGGTTACGCGGTCAATCAATCCCTTCTTCAGGTAACATTTCATGTCGGCGAAATCAATTTGGCCATTACCTTTTACGTCATCATATTAAGCAGGGGTTAAACCGGGTGTTGTGACCTATCGTTATCAAATTTGAGCTGTTCGCGAGGCCTCACCCCGGTTCAGCAATTTTTATCTTTATATCGTGAGGACATCCCTGATATATGGGTCGCGAGACTTAAGCAGTTTTTTTTGAGGGGGGAGGGGGGGCGTCTTCAGACTAAACGTTTGAGTGTTTTAAATGTTAATGTGTTCCAAATATATGTATATGTGTACATACACAGGAATGTTATATACATACTGTACTTGACTAACTTAACCTTTTTTAACCCCTCTGTTGTGTGTTCGAATCCCATCTCCTCTGTTTTTGTATTTTGTTCCCTAGTGTTTCATTTGTATGGGTTTTCTAGTTCCTGTGTCTTGTGATTTGTATTTTGTTTTGGTTTCCTGCTTTGTGCCTGTGCTTGTGTTTTTACCTGTCTGTTATTCCCCTAGTGTAGTTTCTGTTTCCTTGTTTCTGTCAGTGTATTGGTTTTCTCCTCCTAGTTCCTGAGTTAATTCGTTCCACCTGTTGCCTGTCCTTGTGTTTCCTGATTGCTTGTTGCCCTGCACCCTCCCTGATTGGTTAATTGTCCATGTCTCACTCCTGCTGTCTCGTTACCCAGTTCAATTTTCATATTTAAGTTCCTGTCTGAGTTTGTATGTTGTTGCAGGTCTGTATGCCACTGATGTACATCTGTTACCTGCCTGACCGCCTCTTGTTGTCCTGACCCATTTCATTTGTATTAGTCTTTGTTTTACTTTGACCCCTCGTGGTCTGGTTTGGTTTTGTAGTTTTTGTCCCAGTGTTCCCTGTCTTTGTTTAATAAACTCCTGTCCTGTGAGTCGCCAGTGTGTCGTCCACCTCCCTGCCTGCATCATGCCTCACCATCGGCCCAAGTCCGCCCTGATCCTTGACAGGAAGTGCATGTCCTCTCTTGTGCCCTGTGCTCCCTAGATATGCTCCAGGCTTGTTATGATGCTGCACTGGATAAGAAACTGTGGAAAATGTTTGACTTACGTATGCGTCTTATTTTCATTCATATCAGCACTACCTGATTATGGTGAGCAGAGTAATTTAATTGAAATTTGTTCTTCAATTATCACAAAGACAGCTAGTTAGGAGTCATGAAGATTATCTTGATATGTTTTTATACAATTTGGAGAACACATTTTGAGAACATGGTATAATACACATAGGTTGAGTCCAATTACACAAAGAAAGGAAATGCGACAGGGTACCATGTGCATTTCTGGTAAAAGTTTAATTTCCCTTGGGTTCTTTGCAATTTAATCAGACAGATAGAGAGGGAGATATGGTGATGGGTACAGTGGATCCATTCTGTTCCCACAAACTATTTCTCAAGCATAAGTATTGAACTTGATGTACTAACAAATACGATGTCACAGATGTGACATTGCACCTTCATGGGTATTAAAGTAAAAGTGTCGGAGAAGGTGTGTTGTGACCACTACGTTTCAGTTGGCTTGCATTATCTTTAACTTCGACCAACACTGTATTTTCGTGACCAGCTGCAGGGAACGATACACTCTACAACCTGGTCCCCAACTATTTTTCCCCAGGGACAAATTCAATCAGCAACACAAAGCTAAGGTTCACTGCGTCCTAGAGAAAAAAATGCCGACCCTGGGGAGATGCCGACAGTGAAATTTGCCGAGCGGGGGGCGGAGGGTCCGGATTCATTTTTACCTCGGGCCAGAGATCGGAGTCCGCACGTTGGTGATCACTGGTCCACAATATCAGTGTATAGCCCATACAAAACGCAAAATGTTCAGGAAATTAGATACCAGCATGACACATAAAACAAAAATGTCAGCCTTAAAACATAAGAAACTCCCCACTTTCGCTCATGAGACATGACTCATACGAACTCACTACTTATATTTATATAACATATTCATTTGAGTAGCCTAATAAAGATGAATTTATGATAATTCTGAATCATATCTTATTTATTATTGAAATCCAGGTAGATAACTTGATGGTGTTATATGCTGTTGTATCATTGAGGAAATATCTTTTTTTATACTTGCATAAACACCTTCATTAAAATCCTTTTAGATAAATACGCTTGGAAATGCTTGGAAACGAAAACGATGACTTTCGGATTGCAGATAGACATATGTTGCAGTTTTCATACTGCAACTCAATAGCCTATTCAATGTGTAATGATGATAAGACAGAAAAGCAGAAGAAAAAAATAAGGTCAGTTTCTTGTAACTTTCGTCAGCAAAACGTAGCTGATGGTATCCGTAGTCGCTGGATCGAGTCAACGCCATTTGCTTAATAACTAGGCATTTGTTCCTGAAACCTAGTTAATAAACAAAATGTGTTGTAGGCCTATAATATGTGTCCAAAACTACAAGTAGTATTGCATTTCGCACCTATTCACAGCATTAATAATCTCAGGAATTAAGATTATATAAAGTAAAATGTGGGTCTACGACTAACTACCGACTAATTCTTTAAATTACGCTGTACATGCAGTAAAATCCTGTATTTATATCTGAATATTTTTTTTCTGCTTGCATTTCGACTTTTAAATCATATAAGACGTAACAGAAGTCAAAGTAAAGTTATTCACAGCCAAGGACATTTTGATTGTTCACTCACCTTTCGTACTGACGTGTATGGTTGTTCCAAGTTAAAAATTGTCCCAAGCATTTCAATATTATGCTCGAGTTTGAATCTTACTTTCAGATTCATATCGCCGTATTTTTATCAGGATCGATTCAGTGTTAGGTAGCAGTGAAGTAAATATTAACATGGGCGTACATTACGATGGGATGGGGGGGTTTGGAGACCTCAAACTCCCCCCCCATGTTCAAATCAAAGCTACGTTCTTAAATATTTCAATGGCACATTTTTTCAATGCAATTAAATGTGTATTCTTTCTACCAAAACAAGAAGACGCATATGGTGTAGATAATTCTTCAGCAATATTGTATTTTATTTTATAGTCATGATAATTTGACAATTTACCATTATCCTGTTGGAAAAGGGTTGCCTTATAAATAAAAAACCCATACGTGACTTCTAGACACACTATTCCTACCCATGAGGTGGACGCAGTAACTGTAACTGAGAGCCAGACTGTTGCTCATGGGCCATTAGGCTATACTCAGCTGAGGAACCCACCCTTGGTGCTCAGTGTCTAGTCCCTAGAAGTAGGGGGGCTGCTTAGGGAGGCAAATGCATATTACTTTACACCTATACTCTATTTTGCTTCCGCAAATTAATTAAAATTTAACTTTTACCTTTTTTGTGGACCGTTGTCAAACTACAAGACAAATGAGATAAAATCCCCAAATAATATAAAACGACATGTATATATATAGAGAATAACTATGTTGTTAACTTTTTTTTTTTTCTTTAGATTTGTAAGTATAGTTGATAGAGAAATCGTTCGTTTTGTTTTATTTAAACCTCAAAACCCATTTAGAAGGGATAAGGAATGAATGGACGGTTGGTGAAAAATAGTTCAGTAGTTCCGTTTCATTCTTTATCACTGAATCATTGCCTGGTGCCCCAGCCATCTAGGCATAGTGGTTCCAGAGCACGTTTGCCACAATCCGCGACGTTGGCGACTTTTTGTCCTGGTCACTCATTCATTCTGCTCTAGCGTCTTTACTTTTCAGGAGTTTCACATGAAATATGAAATAATAAGTTTCTTTTTTACGACAGATTACATTCTCATTTCTTGTGTTATAGGTTTACCCTATATCTGCTTTGGATAAATTCACCGTTATAAATCAGAACAGATCATTTTCTTTTTATTACTATTATAGTTCAGAAATAGGTTGAAGCGTCTTGACAAAAATTAACCCGAAAGAGCAGACATAACAGAATGCGAAAGGCGTAGTCGGGAAGGCAGGTAGGGTGGGGGGCGGAGGGTCGGAATAGAAAGTTGTATTCTGGTTTCTTCTGTCAAAAGAGGAATCCCTATAAGTCAGAAAGAGGAAAAGATCCATATATGGGTTAATACGTCAACCACACGTGCGCAACATCCAATAAACGATCGGTGCTACCATCTCCAGACAATAAAGAGGGGCGCAGAGGTATTTTGGTATCATTTTCGGCCAGCTAAAAATCGTTCGACCACATCGGCAGACTTAAGACTTAATCGGAATATTTTAAATTAATTGTTTTTTTCCTGAATGTCTTGGATGGTGGAGGAATAGTGACGATTGTGTAAATGTTACTAGTTATATATCCACCCTTCAAGACTACTTCACTTTAAAGCGCTCTGTGAAGAAAGTGGATTTCCTCACCTTTGAATCAGTTTCTGAATATTATAGAGAGGTATTGACAAGTGTACTACAGGACGACTATTCAACGCTGCGTTAAGATTATTTTAGACAAGGGGAGATCTTTCCTGGGATTGAATTTGATTACAAGATGTATCATAATTACAAAAATATGAGCGAGACGAGCGACCAGTGCTTCTCGGGAACTTCTGGTACCTCACGAGCAGGATCAAATCCCGGATTACTGGAACCCAGAATTTCATCTTCAGAACAGCAACAGGTATTTATCCATATACAGCTATTTATCCACACACACGTGCAATTTATATTATACAATTTATTCCATTGATATACAGATAAATCGCGATTAATCATGGCTAAATATTATACTACTGGGCGTTAAATGTATGGACATTATCAATTATAAATTATATCTTAAATGTATGTATAATGAAAAATTAAAGATTATTAAATTATAAAACAAAGATTTTAGGAGTTTGGTACACCTGTTTGTTGGTGGGTTGCTGTTAGGTAAACAGTGGGTATATATTTCAGTATATTCCTTTTCCAGTTTATCTTCATATATGGTGAGACATTGGTATATGCTGTGTAATTCAAACTGTGAAATTACATTGACTTTATGTAGTATATGTAAATGGAATTTGGAAATTTAAATTATTAGCTTTAAATTATCTAAAGGATGATTTAAAAATATTCTAGTATTACATAGTGTATACTTGACTGGGTGTGTAAGTCCCTCTCAATTTCTCATTCTTAGCACAAGTTTCCTGGAACTGGGGCTGCTCAGTTTGTCCCCAGCCTCAATACCATCACATCCAGCCAGGACCTTCAGTGGCTGGTCCAGCCTTCGCTCTTGCCTCCACCGGCGATTCCCAGAGCACCACGACCACCTCTACCACCCCCATCAGGACCTCTGTCACCACCCCAGCAAGCATCTCAGATGCATTTGCTGCGGCCAGGTGTGATAAGAGCGGCTGGAGAAACAGGCGCCCTAAGACGGCGCAATGACGACTTTGTGAGTTTCATGTGCAAGTGGCAAGGAATACCAAGGCATTGGGGTGGACACATAGAAATGTTACACATTTTTTAGGAGAAAAGATATTCACTTTTTTTTGAACCTCTCGTTTAGAACTAATGCCAAAACAGCAACGACAGGAGTTTGTTGTTCTTAAGTTTTCAGAGCTGATGAAAAGGGTGGTAACAAGTTGGACAGCTGAAACTTGAGTCAGCATCAATTGTATGTGTAACATCCTGTAGTATGACTCGTATATGACATTACATACATTACATGTTTGCCAGGTTAATTAGCCAGAGGGGCTTCCCCAAACATAAAGAATTATGAAAACACTTTAGAAGAAACCACATCTTGTTGAGCTGTTAGGGGGCTGGGTAGCTGTTTTGATTAAGTGACATACAGAGGAATCGTACAAAGAAGGCTGAGAGTAATTCCAGCTAAAAATAGCATTTCTTATTTGAGAAAAATTTATACATTACATGTTTACACACTCAAAGCGATTTACTTAGATACTATATGTGGCAAGATATAAATTTCAAATTAGTGGGGAAAAATGTGTAAATCAACACACAAGGGAAGCCTTATCTCTCCAGTAAAATCTGTAGTTAAATGTTTATGGTTTATAGGCTGATAATAAGTTGTTGTAATTCAGCCAGAAAGTGTCATATCATTATTATATCAACTACCTCCTGCTCTGTGAAAACAATAGGTTGTAAAATCAGAAGCTATATTTTTTTAATATATAGATATATGGGTTTTTCATAAAAATGTGTAGAAATAAAGGTTTCAAATTCAACATGTGACATACGAACTACTCGTTACGGGATTGAGAATGATGGGACAGGAAGTGTGCTGTCATGTGACTCATCAGGGCTGGTCATATGACTCACACCTGAGTCACTGTAGCCTGAACGTGAGTCATTGCTCATAAAGGCGGGAAAAAACAAGGAGCAGACGATTAAATTATGAATGAGATAAGCTGGAAGTAACAACAAAACGTGTAAATGACAAAGCAAAAACAAGGCGTTCTAAAACGTTTGCAGTTTAAGGTGTAGTAATATATTATAGTCACTAGATGACGCTATTACCCTCTTATGTGTACCATATTATACACAAACATAAGTTCAGCAGTTTCTTTTTCAACAATTTGTTTCTGAGGACTGTAATAATAATTAAATATATGCTTGCTTTTTCCTTATTTTAAATGAGCACTTTTATTATTATTATTATAAACTAAATGTCTGTGCCATACCCTAACATTACATAACAATTTCGTCCCGTATAATCCTCATCCAGTTGTCCCCAGAAGAACTTGAAAGACGAAGAATGCGAAGGGAGAGGAACAAACTGGCCGCTGCCAAGTGCCGGAACCGGCGGCGCGAGCTGACGGACTCTCTTCAGAATGTGAGTACAACCCAATTCATGAAATTCTTGCCAGCAAACGGGATCGGCAGATCCTTATCTGTCTAGCGGGTAGCATTACATTTCACAAAGTCAAAGGTAAACAATAATTTCTTCAAGCTTAATTGTATCATCATTTCACTGTATTTCAGCATATAGCATTAAGTTACGGGAAAATCCCTGAGCTGGAGGAACCCCTATCACACCCGTGTCATACGCTCGGAACCCGACAACCACTCTTTGCCCCTCCCTTATTTTCACAGGAGACTGACCAATTGGAAAGCGATAAGACCAGTTTGCAGAAAGAGATCTCTGAGCTGCAGAAGGAGAAGGAGAAGCTGGAGCTGGTCCTGGAAGCCCATCGGCCTATTTGCAAGATCCAAGACTCAGACTCAGACTCTGACTCTGACCCAGACCCGCAGCCGCCTTTGCTTGGGGCTCTGAAAATTGAACCGGAGGATCCAGATCTACCTCGGCCATCAACCAGGCAGGACAAGCCTAAACCCAAGATAATCCTCCCATCCACAGTCCCTGCCTCTTCTTCCTCTTCTGCGTCAGCTGTGCCCGCTGAGTCTGAGTCCCTGCACACCCCTGTCCTTATATCAACACCCTCTCCAAACACCTCGGCCAACCTTGTTTTCACCTACCCATCTGCCCCACTGGATGCGTCAGCCGCTGCCACCTCCCACCATCTCGGCCTCCTGGCCTCCTCTTCCTCTGCCCCCCACTCTCAAAAACCCCACCCTTGTAGCGTAGCCCATCGCCGCAGCAGCAGCAGCGGGGATCAGTCATCAGACCACTCCCTTAACTCTCCCACCATCCTCACTTTGTGATCGATGGACACCCACCGTAGCAACAGACAGTCACCAGGAGATGGCGCTGAAGATAACAGTTATAAGCAGCTACATTTCATGTTTACTTAAGTCTTTGCTCACAAAGAACAGTTTATACTAGGTTTGGAAGTGGCTATTATGCTATATTATTTACTAGTAATAACTAATATATGAATTATAAACAGGGCACCCACATTGTTCTGCCTAGTTATCATACGGGGATATAGTAATGCACGTTAAGTACATCTGGCATATGCAATCCTTTAGCTATAGTTATTTAGAAGTTATTAACTTCATTTAGCCTTATTCTTTAAGTTATAGCACTACAATACATAGGACAGTATTTTAAGTAGAGTGTAATTTCTAAGCTGTGATGGGAAAATGAAAAGCGATTGATAGCATGTGTGCAAGAAAGCAGAAGTTATGTAGAAGTTTAGTTAGTTTTGTATTAAGAATGGAGGCCATGAAAAACTCATCATGTGAAAGGTAAATAATATAGAAAATGCCATGCATTTATACGGAAATCTCAAACAACAGCACGATAGTCATTATAAGAGTATTTTCTCTCTTAGGTTGTCTGAAAAAAAAATTGGCATGTTACTCACTTTTGCACGTTACTTTGCACATACTTACACACTGTCGTAATATACAAGAACATTTCAGAGAACGTTCTAGATTTTTTAACAGATTGAATCAAAATGTACTAAGGCAGGACCTTTACATGAGAGAATTTTACTTTGTATTATTTATTTTTCATTTGACTGAGATATGGAGGTAATGCATGTTTGTGAATACATGACTGCAGTATTCCACTTGTAAAGGGCAAATTAAACAAGCTGAAAATAACTCTGTTTGTGTGTCCTGGGAGTATGACGTCTATTTAAACCAACTCCTCCCTTAAGTTTGTAGGTGCACACACATGGCTACCACCATTTCCACAGGAATACGGCATCAAGTTAATCTCTCTAAATTCAAATGTATTTTCATGTCTGGTATAACGTTACCCTTAAAGGCTTCAAGGCAATTTAAAACCATACATTTCATGGTGATACTGATATTCTTGAAGACAATGAGCAGGGATGTTCTGAGGAAAAAGGAGCATGTCAGTCTGCAACTTCCATTTAGGATGTCCTGAGTAGACAGCAGAATTCACAGAGAAACACATGCAGTACATTCTCTTCATCTCCAGTAAACATCCATTCATTCATCTTTCATAACCACTTTCCCAGTGTTGGGTCATAGTAACTGTTAAACATACTTTTTAGTATACCGAACTGGGTATATTGGAGAAGCTGGGTGAGGCAGAAAAAGAGAAGCAAATGCAGCAGATGTGGGTGGGGTCTGAAAGGTTGTGGTTACAAGTGACAGGAGGAATGTATAGATCAATAACCTAGACAAGTCAAGAGTCCATCTCTCTCAGTAAACTGGAACCGAGCCTATGACCCATATTTTAAATATGGAGTATGTCATCCTCACCATACAAATCCTGCATACAGCATTGGTAGCTTTGGAAAATATTTAGCTGAATAAATGTGTTGCAGATCAAAGCAGATATGCAGCAGTCCAGAGATGGATAGTTCAGGTCCATCCAGCCAGAGGAAACCCCACAACGACACGGGGAGAACATGCAAACTCCACACACATGGAAACCCAGTGGAGACTCGAACCCGGGTCCCAGAGGTGTGAGGGAACACTGCTAACCATTGGACCACCATGCTGCCCCCTAGTTCAGGTCCAGGAATTAAAAATCCAGACCAAAATTTTGCTTCAACCAGCCAGCTGAGTACTACGTGACTGACTCATCATACTCAACTGATTGGTGGAAACAAACTCTTGGTCTGGATTTCTACTTTCCGGACCTGAACTTTCCACCTCTGTCAGCAGTACGGTACCCCAAGTGAAAAGGACAGTAAAGGCTAAAGATATAAGCAGGGTGGGGGTGTAGATGTCTGTAGACGGGAGACACTGTTGAGATCAGGAAAGAAGGGAGCAGATGGTAGTAACAGAGGGCGAGAAGAAGAGAAGGATGGAAATGGAGAAAGGATAATGCTGGAATTAATTAATGTGACTTCAGGCCCTGGATACAGACTTCCCTATTCCTCTCTCTAAATTAAGTGATCTTGGTCCATAAGACCTGGATTAACTTTGGAACCTGCACCACTGGAGAAGAGATTCAGCCAAAAGATGAATAAGCATTCCTATCTGAAAAGGGATGGTAATTGAGGAATATAAAGAACACTATTAATTCCCAGAGGAAAGCTGAGAATCTGAGACACTGATCTGCCTCAGGTCTACTCTAGGAGTAAGGTCTCCCTAACACTCAGGCAGGAGTTAAACTGCGATCAACCATAAAGCACATCTCTCCATGCTTTCATCCTGGCAAGCGATCAATCATGACACAAAGACCACGTGAGAATGTAGTGTGACTCTGTCACTGTATTTAAAGCTCTTCCCATTGCCATCATCAGTGCCCATAAGCAGAAGCCAGCAATACAGCCATTTCCGACTGGAGTCTCTAAAAACAAAAATAAAATCATTCAAATAATACTGATTGGGGTGAATATCTTGTAAAAGACTTGAACACAAAACAACACCAATTCATAAAATAGACTCAATAATAACCTAAATGGGAACACAAAAATAACACAACAAAGGTAATACCAATAGTTGAAGTAGCAGTAATATTAGTAGTAGCAATAATAATAATGTAAATCTAACAATAGTAATTAACACTTAGCAGTGGTCTTAAAAACAACAAATGACCACAGAATAATTGTCACTGCGACATCAGTTGCATCCAGAGATTCCCAGTGTTTGTGCATCATACTCTTCCAGTTCCATTTTACAACTACAAAGCATGGTTTAGCACAAGTGTGCGCTATTGCACCGTAAAAGCATTGTATAGGTATTCAGTGCAATGTGGGTGTAACAGCTGAGCTTAGGCCAACGTCATGCTGCATCAGTTCATTCACTACAATGCATAATGCAAGTTACTATGGTACACTCCATTCAATTTTCCAACGAGAGAAAGAGAGAGAGAGATGTATCCTGGAAAGACATGATCTTTTCTTGACACCTGGCCACAGGACGACTTGACCACATTCCAGATGAAGTGCAAACAGCGTTTCACAAAGTAGATTTTAAGTGGTGAGGAGATTTTATTCTGTCTTATTCCACCACATGTGCATTGTGAATATGCCATCTGTATATGCGGGATTTGATGCCTGTTTTCCCAGGATAATCTACTTCAGTTCCTCCTGACTTTGCCCTCTTGTAAACATCCACAGCCTGGCTTTCAGCAGATTTAAAACATTTTAATCCAGTATGATTCCGCAATCTGGCTTTGTCTATTACAGTGCATGAGAGTCCAGTATAGTCTAATCAAGACAGTGCAGTACAAGCAATTAAACCTGGTCTAGTTCGGTATTATGGTTTATAACGCCTTTATAAAGTAAACTTTTTAATCTGATTCCCACCCTTTATGTAACCCCCTTCACAAACTTTTATACAACCCCATTAAAAGACCCCCCCCATATAACAAATTAACAAATTTGCATCAGCAATAAATCATTCACATTAGGATTTTTAAAAAGTCTGTGATTAAAGGCATATCCACTAATCCCATCCAGTGCAGCCTTTTTTGTAGCTACTGCTCTGCCCAGTGTGATTCAGATACCAATCAATTTTTTCTTACCATTGTCCTCTTTAAACTTTATAGGGCTTAATTATTTGTCAAGTCCAAATGCCCAAAGAAACAAACGTCTTCAGGAAGCCATTATATCACAAAAATTGAAGTCTATGATCTAAAATGATTACTGTATGAAAGAGGCCTACATTTTCTCGGTGTTGGCATAAAATCTTCCACTAATTTCCTGATTCTGATTTATTTTCCAGGACATGGATCTTCTTTTGAGTAATAAGCTCTTTAGTCATCAGGTGAGCAAACCAGGTGCAGCTGATCTGGACTACCAACACTCCCAGTACTGGAACTGCCATCACCCAAGTCTCGCGCAACCATACAGGGCAAATTCAGCTCTGTGGAGCCTCCGGGACTCGAATCGCTCCTGCTAACACATTCCTCCTCCAGCACTAAGCATAGTTCCTTGAGGTCCAGGTTCTCTTTCACCAGGCCGTCTTGCAGTCGCTCAAGGTCGGAAAGCTTCTTGAGGTATCCACCCAGATCCTCGCGCATCACTTTGGCGGCGTGGTGCCCAAACAGCTGCCATTCGCGAGCCAGCTTCTTCACCTTCAGCCGGTCGTCATCCAGAAAGCAGCACAAGTCACGCAGTTCTTGGTTCTCTTCCTGAAGGCGCTGGTTGATCACTTTCAGCTCCCGGATTTCCATAAGATGTCCCTGTAACTGCTTGTTGACCTCTTTGATCAGCCGACCACGCTGGATCAGAGCTGATATCTTATCGGACTCCTCTTTGCGAAGTCGACTGATAAGCTCCTCTTTGGAACAGGCGAGCAAGTCCTCGTCAGACATCTTCGACAGTTCTTGGCTGTATATTTCCCCGTCGCTCCCCATTAATTATATATTTCACGTCAGATCCCTGATAAATATTATGAAAAACACGGATGTTTGGAGTGGACGAAGAGATGTGCAGCGACCTACAGAAAACAAGCCCATCAATAACTTGAATTTTCTTACAAAATCTCTTAGGACGACGCAAAAAGATTTTCCACGATATAGCGCCAATTATTTTAAATGCACAACATACATTTCCCCTGCTTTCTGTTAAATCGTATCTTTACCATTAAGCTTCTTTGTCACTCTTCTTCCTCTCCTCTTTCCCAAGGCCTCTAGTGAAAGTAGGTTATTCAATGCATCCCATTCCAGTCTTAAACCGAGGATGGGAAGGGCGGCTTTGTTTTGCTGTACATTTGTGCCGTTTAATTGACTGCAGATGCACTGTTTACTAAAAACTAGGCAGCCATAAAAGAAAATAGTTGATGTCAGCGTCTAGTTATCGCAGTCGTAAATGTACCCTGCCTTTCTCATGGATGCACAATATGAGTGAATCGGATGTCCCTTTAAAGGTAAAGATGCGCCCCAAAGCCAACTTCATACCCAGTCACAGCATACAAAACAAATAAGCAAAGAATAAATGGCGATGCGTCCAAACCTGGGCCGATATTTCAGTGCCGGTCGGTGGTCAGTGAACACAATGTCCGCTGTTCCTTTCCCCTTCCTCTTCTCCCTCGGGTTTCGCTAATTCAAATGCTGTAAAGATGGATGCCCTATTTTTGCTGGTGTTTAGAAATTCCCAGTTTGCCAGACGATTTTCCGAAAAATGTGAAATAACCGCGGAGCGTAAAAATGTAGGACAGGATAAATCGATGTATTGCTACTTCTATCTGTATCGAAAAAAATGCAGGCAATCGTGCAGGGAAAATACAGTATTTTTTCCTATGATTTATATGGATAAAATGTTTCGCAACTGTCCTGTTTACTATCTAAAAAACAAACATTATTTTACTAAAACGCAAATATTTATTCACATTCTATTGCATGTTTCCTCCTGTTGTGGTGAAGGTGTTATTAGAAATGTCGCCCCCTCTCCCTGTGTCCCCCTCTCCCTCGCCCCATCCGCCCTAAC
>JAODLC010000002.1:24749630-24781248 GCA_026781145.1 Hippopotamyrus pictus | reverse complement strand
TTCACAGTAAACAAGATAATTTTATTAGATCACAAATATTTCATGTGTAGTTTGTAACTGTTTATTTTATTGTCCCCTCCCCCCCAGATGTGAATGAGTGTGAAATGGGGGCCCCCTGTCAGCAGAGATGTTATAACACCTACGGCACCTTCCTGTGCCGCTGCCAGCAAGGCTATGAGCTGGGGTCTGACGGCTTCACCTGTAACGGTAAGTGCCGCCGAATAGCTGGGCTCCTGCGCCTTCTAGATCCGCCGTGCCGAGATGGCCCGTTCTGTCGGAGTCTGGGACCAGGCAGTGGAGTGAGCCTTTAATGGCATCCCCTCTCCTTCCCTGCCTGCTTCCTCTCTTCCTGCAACTCTAGTTTCCCCACATATGACCTACTTAGATAAGCATTCAAGCCACTGATTCCTAACCCAGTCCTCAGGCACCCACAGACAGTCCATGTGTTTGCTCTCTCCAAGCTCCCCGCCAGACAGTCCACATTTACCGGGAGCTGAAACGTGGACCGTCGGCGTGTCCCAAAGGACCGGATTGGAAAACACCGATTTAAGCAAAAAAAGGAGCAAGAGAGCAGGAATCTGTCAGCTGTACACCTCGGCGGTCGTGTAGCTCGTTTGCAGGCCGTTTGGGTTCCGGCACGGCGACGGGGGTGGGTGCTTCTCGCAGCACTGACGGATCGCTGGTGTGATTCTCCGTGATGCGCCGTAAGGCTCCCCTGGAACCGGCAGGGCTGCTGAGGCATACCAATGGGGTCGGGTTTCTCTGCGTGGGAGGGAGTCCGGCTATGGGCCGGTGTGACTCACGGCTGGCGGCAGGCGGGGGAAGCCTGGCTGGCGTGGCCCCGCCCAGGCGTAGGCGTGACCCCATTCCTCCGGTTCACGAAGGGGGGAGGTGCCCAGGATTGAACTGCAAAAAAATAAAACATTTTTAACTTCAAGATTATTTTACCATTACTCAGCTTATCAACCTGAGCCCTCTCTGTGCTACAGTCTTATGGAAATACAGCTTAATAGCAGTAATAATGTTAATTATTGTAATTAACACCATTACCATCTTCATGTTTATGGGCTGCCATAACAAAAATTAAAACTAAATTAACTATTTATCTTTCATAGAGTTATATGAGACTAGAGGTAAATTATAGTGATATATTTATATAAAATATTATATAATAGATATTATGTGGCATACATGCCACACCAGTCCCTTACAGTGTCATTTCCTTTTATGGGTTTAACCCACAAATTACCAGGCTAGTCTAAACTGGCGGATGCCGCTTAATAATACCATCATTTCCCAGAAACCCCCAACAGGGACGACCAAAACCCTGATCACCAATCAGAACCTCTCTCAGCTGTCTGTCGAGCCGTGCCCTGTCGGTGTCTTTGCCGTGACACAAAAGCTGCACGTGTCTGCGATGTGTGTGCGTGGTGTGTGTGTGTGAGTGTATGTGTGTGTGTGTGTGTGTGTGTGTGCGTGTGCGTGTGTGTATGTGTGTGTGTGAGTGTGTGTGTGTGAGTGTGTGTGTGAGTGTGTGTGTGTGTGTGTGTGTGTGCGTGTGTATGTGTGTGTGTGGACGTGCATCAAGTGTAAGTCAGAGTGAGTAAAGACCCTGGCTCCTTCAGTTGTGCTCTGTGTCTGGGAAACTGTTCCACCCACGGGAGAGGCTCATTAACTCAAGAAAAGATGTATCACATCTAGTTAGCTCAGTCCTGTTGCACAATATTACACTGCAGTCGTGTGGTCTCATTATATCAGGGCTATTCGAATCACAGTCCTCAAGGTCCGAGCTGATTTTCCAGCCCTCTTTTACCTGGGAACCAGGTGTGAAGCCTCTGTGGCCAATCAGAATCAATAATTATTAAACTAACTACCTGGGAGAACTGAAAACAAGGCCTGGATTTGGAATCGAGGTCCAGATTTGAAGAACCCTGTATTATGCTGTAACATATGAGTTCATAACCTTGAATTAAAACTAAATTAAATGTAATGAATTGGACTTTATGAGAAAATTATTAAAACAAGAATATTTTATTGTTATGTAATACAAGGCTATGAGAATAAAGGAAGCAAATGATAAGCGATTTATAGTTATAAGGCTTATTGCTATTTGTAAGCAAAGTTTAATGGCTGAATAGTTTTCAAAGTGAATTTTCCCACGTTTTTATGATTGTCATTGGCAATGCACTGTTCTGAACCATATTGCATAATGTGCGCCCTCTTGTGGCCACCGTCTATAGTATACTTTAGAGCAGTGTCTCCCAACCTATTTTCTCTGCTACAGAACATTTTGCATAAAGCTGCTTTAGAACTTGCGCCGGCAGTGACTCTAAACTCTTCGATCCACAGATATCGACGAGTGCAGTTACTCCAGTTTTCTCTGCCAGTACCAGTGTTTGAACCAGCCAGGAAAGTTCACGTGTGTGTGTCCGGAAGGGTACCAACTGCACGGACCACGCCTCTGCCACGGTAATCATCCTCATCATCTTATTCATATCTTTATTTATTAACTGTATTTAAAACGATTGCTGACATCTTCAGCTTATTCGTTTTCTTTTTTTAATGCAAACCGCTGAAATCGGAGACCCGTGGGCGTTTCTTTCAGGTGGTGCGCATCGGGATCTCAGCACGATATTTACTCTTTCTCTCACACCCTTTTTCTGCCTCCCCCGTCCCCAAGATGTGAACGAGTGTGATAGCGGCTCGCATCTGTGCACTGACGGACAGACGTGCGTGAACATCCACGGCTCACATAAGTGTGTGGACACCGACCGCTGCCGGGACCCTTATGTGCAGGTGTCTGACAAGTGAGTCGCGTTTGCAAATACACAGCTGTGCCCGTGCCAAGCATAATGCTATAACCTGTAGAGAAGCGTCAGGACTAACAAAAAACAGCCAAAGAGGCACCGGCTTAGGCAACATAATTACATGGAGTGGAATTAATGCAGATGTCGATGTTATTTGACTCTGACCTGCACATTGTCAAAGTCTTCACCATCTGCGTGCATTCCTAACGTCATTATCAAATCGCTGTTTCCTGTTTGCCAATCCTACACCCTGTTACACGCTTCCCTCAGTTGACTGTGTTCCAAAGTCTATCCAAGGTTGGTTGGAGTGTTAAATTGGGAGCAGCTGCTGGGAGTGAGGTTAATTTCAGTCATGACATTTTCTTTACCTTCTTGGGTCAAACATTTTGAGAATTTAGCCACGTGTTATCAATTTAGCTTTTCTTTTTCTCTTGTATTGACTGGAGACGTCTGGCTTGGCATGGAGCCCTTCAGTATTCCCGTGGGTTATCCAACATAATGACGGAGGGTGACCCTAACCTCACCCCCCCCCCCCGGCACCTGCCAGCCTCGGCCAGCCGTCCGTCGCGAATGGCCGGCAGTGCCAGGATGTGTAATCGTGGTGGCATGCGTGACAAAGTGCTGCGGCTCGTACTGGGCGGGGCTGTGAACAAGTCGTTGGTCAAGTTACTGTGACTCAACCGCGTTCACCAGTCAGGCTCAGTATTCGGGCATGCTTGATTTGGCCAAAACGTCGATTAAAATTGCACCTGTCATGGGGCTTCAAGTTTCACTTTCCTCTGCTCTAAATTAACTGAAGCTTTCAATACCAGTTAAAAGTCTGGATATACCTGCTTTTAATCCATTTCCTTGTATTTTAGCGACATTATTCATGTTATAGTGAAAGGCCTCCAGGCAATGAAGTAATACATATCAAATACTGCAATGACCAAGAGAAGTGTTCAGCATCTCAAAATGTTCTCCAATTTTAGCCTCTTAAAATAACCCCCTTTTGCTTCGATGAAGGCATTGCTGACTCTTGGCCTTCTTTAAACCAGTTTCCTGACGTAGCCACCTGGAAAACATCTCCAACAGTCCTGAAAGATATTCCACAAGTTCAGGGCACAAGTTGGCTATTTTGCTCTTACACTTCGATCCTACGCATCCCAAACCAGCTCTGTAGGGTTTAGGTCCGGGAATTGTATGGGTCAAGTCACTTGTAACCTCGAGGTGTGCTTGGGGTCGTTTAGTTGGTGTATCTGGACCATTATGTATGTCTTACTTCTGTAAGGGTTTTAACTCGTCTCTTTCCGTTCCCTGCCCCCGGTCAGCCGCTGTGTTTGCCCCGTAACTAAACCCGCTTGCCGCGACGTGCCTTTCTCCATCGTGCATCGCTACATGAGCATCACGTCCGAGCGTGCCGTCCCCTCAGACGTCTTCCAGATCCAAGCCACCAGCGTCCACCCCAGGGCCTACAATACCTTTCGCATCCGCTCTGGGGACGACAACGGCGATTTTTACATCAGGGTGAGTGGCATGGCTGACCTGCTTATGGCTGTAACTATACCCCCTTGGTCTAGGGTGACCACCGAATCCATGTCAGGACACTATGAGCTACTTCAGGTTTCACAAACTACTTTAAAACTCAAAGGCCCCCATGCTTGGCTAAATTGTTTGGTTCATCTTGTACTTTTACTGGTTTCTTTCCTTGATCGAAAGATCCAGCCGTTTCACATTAACATTAGTGACATGTGCATGACTAAAGGAGACTGACCAATCAGAACAGAGCAAGAACTCAGTGCTTAAGCGAAACGTGGATCCTTTTAATTTTAATCGTTGAAATGGTAGTTTACAAACCCCGTCGTAGCTCATAGTGTCCGTCCTGACATGGATCCAGTGGTCATCCTACCTCATTCCTCTAGGATTAGACACTAGTAGACTCTCTGTATTAGATTCACATCAGAATCATCAGCTTAAACTTGCCCCCCATTAAGGGCTTTGGTTAAACCTAAACCCACATATACTGTAACCCCCCCAGCATGCCATTGCCAGACTCTTGCTTGGTATCAGTTGAGGGTTTTGTAAATTGTCAGTGCCTTAACTTGTCCAGTAATGGTCCTTGTTTTGTCCATGACTGTTTCTTTCTTGCAGCAAATTAACAACATGAATGCCATGCTGGTCCTGGCCCGTGCTGTGACCGGACCCAATGAGTACGTTCTGGACCTAGAGATGGTGTCCGTCAACCGCGTCATGAGCTACCAGAGCAGCTCCGTCCTACGTCTGTCCATCTACGTGGGACCGTACGCTTTCTAGGGAAGGAGTGACCAGCCGAGAACAGGGGAGTGAGAGACCGAGGCAGGAAGGATAGAGTGGAGAGATAGTGAGAGGGAGGGATGGAAAAGAGGGATAGAGATCAGGGGAATGTTGGGGTGGCCAACGAGGAATGGAAGGACAGAGAAACTCAGATCCACGTTCACCCACATTCAGGCCTTTTTCAGCTGGTCCTGTCTGGATTTAGTCAAAACCAGTGTGATGATATCAAAGAGTGACTAATGTCAGGCAAATCTCCAGTAGGGACCGACCATGCGACCATTACTTCACACGGCAGACAGTGATGGGTTTAGTGATTTGCGGCAACAAGTTTGTGAGCTTGTGGCGCCTCCTGACCAGGACGGGCACCAGACTGCGAAGGCGTTCCAAGGCCAAACCCTGGTTTTTCTTCAGAGAAGTGAAACATACCCTGTACCAGTGGTTTGGGAAATTGAGACGAGAATAAAGATGAAGATGTTTAAAATCCGTAAAGACACTAATAATAGCAGTGCTCATGCGATCCGGGCCGGTCCAGCCTGGTACCACTTAATTTCCAGCCCCAGTTCAGGAAAGGGCATTTAATAATGGAGCTTTACGGCATTGTCTCAGTGTCACAGTGAGGTTCCACGATGGCTGCGTGCGCCCATGCAGTCTCCAGTCGGACTCCTCCTTCCTGAGCCTTCAGACTGGCTGGCTATGCTTTATAGTCTCGCCTCTCTCTGCCGTTATTTCCCCCCCCCCCCGTCAGAACAGGCTTCGGTCACCAGCTTCCAACCGTTCAGTCAGGCCAGCTGCACCCATCTACCGTTCATTGCCGGCACTCACAGTCGCTGACCGGGCCTCCCGCTTGTCTGGAGAGCGCAGACCCCCACGCTCACACGCAGCCTTACAGCCGAAGGGGTCCAGCAGCAGTAACCGCCAAAGGATTATGGATCGGTGGGTTATAAGGGGGGGGGGGCGTCATTCTTAGTTCTGCCCGTCATTCATGAGGTCGCTGCTCCCGTCCGGCCGCCATCCCTTGGCAGTACCCAGCGCCATCTCCGTCTCCCTGCTCTTTATCCCATTCGCTGAGCCAGTCCCAAACTCATGTAATATTTACTCTCATCTACATATTTAATAACCACTCCCACTCAGCCCCCGCTTCCTGTCCCACTCCCGTGTTCCCGCCTTATGCCGTAGTTATCCGTCAAACCTTCCTTAACATTTTTAGTTTTGATGTATTATGGAAAATATTGTACTTTTTTTTTTGTTCAGAAAATAATACGTAAATAAAAGGAAATAAGGTTAAAATCACGCATAATGCCTTTGCTTTTACTGTCTCGCCTTGCCAGCCTTTGTTCATTTTTTGTCTTCTTTTTCCTTTATCCATCCTTTTCTCATTTCTGTTCTCCCCCTCTGTTCTTTCCTCCCTCTTCTCTGCTCAGGTGCCCACTTAATTCCTCCACCCACTCACTCCCCACCCATTCGCTTGCTCTCTCTGCTTCTAAAAATAGCTCCAGAGCCCCTACCCTCTCCATCACCCCCCCACCCCCCAGTTTGTTCCTGAAACACCGTGTTCCCCTCCACAGCTGAAGACGATGCCTCCTCGAAAGGAACGGCGGCAGAGTGAATAAGGGCATGCACAGAGAGAGGCAGAGAGCGACCAGCTAACTTGGCCAGTGTTCACCTTGGCAACCAACCTTGACATGCGAAAGAAAGGGGGATTTGAATGAGGAGGTCGACAATGTACCCGTAAAGAATTAGAAGAAAAGAAACTATCAATCGTATAGTGAAGTGTGCGCTAAAATTTTAGCGGGTTTAGAACCCCCCTCGCCAAAAAATAGGGAAGAATCGTAACCTCATTGTCTTTTTTACCCTGCCTGGCTTGACTCAAGGTTGATGAGTCACTCGCTCATCCTTACGTAAGTGAGAGTGACTGCAGTACCACTAAACGTCCACACGAGGGCAGTATCATATACAAAAGCAGAAGGGACATTCAGATAAAAATACTTAGAACCCAGTGTAACTACTATTTCTAATCCAATTTACCACCGAGGCCAGTAATTCTCTCACTATTTGACTGTACTTAAAGTGTCACTTTTTCTGGGACAACAGGGATGAAATTAAGTTCCAGCGTAGGATCAGCGAGTATCACTGTTGCTCCTTGTTTGTGTGTAGTTTCTGAATTCTAGCCCTGCTGTGCTAATTTCCTTCCATAGGCCAAAGACACACAGTTCGGTTCACTGGTATCTAAAAATAAGCCATAGTGTGTATACATACTTGATTCTGTAATCCATCCATCCATCCATCCATCCATCCATCCATTTTCCAACCCGCTTATCCTTCTGGGTCGCGGGGGGTCCGGAGCCTACCCCAGAAGCTACGGGCACGAGGCGGGGAACAAGCCAGGATGGGGGGCCAGCCCATCGCAGTGATTCTGTAATAGACTGGCATAATAATATTAACAACTTATTGATCCCCAAGGGGGAACTTTCTTCTTGCCTACCCCATCTTGCTCTCCATGCCAAATATGTAAGTGAGTGCAAGCTTGGCAGTGAAGGGCAGCCACCTGTAGCTGCACCCGTGGAGTCGGGGGTAAGGACTCACAGATACGACTATTCTGTCAAGGCTGGGTTCAAACCCACAACCTTCTAATCACAGGAATAGAGGCTTAGTCGCTGAGCCACACGCTACCCTCTGCTGGTGGGCGTAGGTTCCGGGCCCACATGTGACCCTGACCAGGATAAATGGTTGGAAGATGGATACAAATAGCATAAAAGCTATATATAGCAAACATATATATGCAAAAGTAGCGGACATAACTGAGGTGTCACCGTTGACAGTAGTAGGGGATGTGGCAAACAGTAAGTCGTATGTGTGATGCTGTCTGTTCTTATGACAAACGCTCGATCTGCCTTTCGACACAGCCGCGGTGTCACGCTGCACGTACACACAGAGGCAGACGACTCGCCTCGGTCCCTGACGCTAGGCCCACAGATTGCCCCGCGCGTCTCCATCGCCGGCCGCGTCGGCGGGGTCCGGACGCAGGGAAGGGCGAGCGGCGCCTCAAGCTGTGAGGGCAGGATGGGCCGCGGGCATCACGCGTAGGTGTCGCTGGATCTCCGCGGGGCCCCAACTGGGGGTTTTTCCTGTTTTCCGGCTGCAAGCGATGACTAAACAAGTGGCTAGGAGCACTGGGCTCCACCCCGTGGGCACAGCAGTCTGTGGTGTGTGGGTATAACGGGGAACGACGGCCAGGTATGACCTCATTAGCGGGTGAGTCTTGCTCAACGTCCCGGGAAGGGCCAACAGAACAGCGATCCCAACATTACCCAATGAGCACGTCAAAGGACCGTAACAGTTGTTATGTTTGCAGTTGCCATCAGTTGGCTTCCCCATCCACAGCCCCGAGGGTTGGACTCCTCGGGTGGTACGGCGTAGATGATGGATTAAACACAGAGCGCTTCATCTGTTGGAACTTTTTCAACAAGCTACCTTCAGCTGTCCTAACACTCACGTCCCAGTCTCCCACATCACACCCTGCCTTACGCCATTCACTGTCCGTAACGGTTCCCTCACGAAGCTGAGTAGCTTTCTGAACACTAAAATTATCTTAACTGATACATAAATGACATTATGAAGCATCTTCAATACTTTGCTTACAGTAGGGCTACCACCTTTCATCTGGTGAGATGAAAAAGAGGACATGTCCGGGGATCTGAATATTAATCATTTTCATGTCCACTGACCAATCAGGTAGTGTTTCCCTTATGAATATTAATAGGGAACCTCTCAGTAAAACGAAAATTCACCTCCAGGGAAACTTGGACATATGGCGACCCTCATTTACAGCATCTGGAAGGCAGAAGGGCCTGTATTTGCGGCTGGTGGCTTTGATAGGAATACTGCAGCAGCCAGTTCTACAGCCAGGACTTTACTGATGCTACAGGGTCTAAACCCAAGCATTTAAGCAACAGAACAGTTCTGATTAAGAAATTAATCCTTATGTCAGACTTCTGCTGTAGAGTAGATGATATATGAGACCCCCCCTAACCAGGGGTGTCGGAGGAGCACAACTACCCTGACAGACTCAGGGCGCCCAGCATTTCATAGGGGGTCTAAATTCAACTATGCCTCCCAAACCGACTCCTCTCTCGGCAAAACCTACAGGGGGAGACCTAAAGTGACATTTTACCAAGGTACCCACAATTCCTAGCTACGCCCCCCCCCCTGCTCCTAGCAGTGACTATTCAGGAGATAGTGCTCTTGGAATGGCGGAAAAGGTGGGCTTGGCTCAAGGGGTTTACCCATTATGACCTAAGGCTGCTCCAGATACAGACCGGGATGTATTTTATTAAATGTCTCCTTGTATGGGAAGGAGGCCCCAAGTGTGAAAGGCCTGACAAACGGTTTATAGCAGCCTACCCATGCAGGATGCTAATTCCATTCCAGCCCTGTTCTCCAGCACAATGCTACACTTCACGTCTAGCTCCATAGCCATGTCCCAATGTCCTGTTACGAAACCATCACCGTGTTTACGGTAATAGTCATGGGTATTTTTGTATTTCCTGGGGGGGGGAGGGAGGATGTGAATCCGCTGGTTCAGGTAAAGCAGTGCTCCATTCCACCCCCTCCTTTGGCTGTCAGGATGAGACCATTCATAAAAAGTGCGATGGAGCTGATGAATGAGATAACATTGTGCGCCCTATCAGACATGGTGAGCATGTGATATAACGCGATGGATACATTCCAACATGTCTGTAAATAACATAATCAATATTTGACATTGTATGAAGCAATTGTGTCTGTGTTGGTTTCCACAATGCAATAAAAACCTGTTTTTTTGACTTAATGGGAACTATTTTTTTGAAACCTGAGACGGCAATCAAAAAACTAGAAATGTCTTGTATTTTGTTTGGTTACTTATGTTTAAGGTTCTCATAGTTAGGATTAGAGTTTTTCCAATAGAAATGAAGGGACGATCCTCACAAAGATATGAATAAGAATGTGTGCGTATACACAACACCAATCCATGGTCTGGACACACCTGCTTTTAATGCATTTGTCTCTATTTTATCTATGTTGACTCTTCGAATAGCCCTGTTTTTGACTTGATGACAACATTGCAGACTTGGCATTCTTCCAACCAGCTTCCAGACGTAAACACCTGCTTCTCCAACAGTCCTGAAGAAGTTTCCACAAGCTCTGGGCAATCCGAGTTGGCTACCTTGCTCTTACTCTTCAGTTCAGCTCAGCTCATCCCAAAGCAGCTCGATGGGGTTTAGGTGGGGGGCTTGTGGGGGCCTGGTCATCTGTAACCTCCAGGTGAGCTTAGGGTCATTATCTTGTTGAAAAACAAATGATTTTCAGTAGGTGTGTCTGGACCTTTCACTGGTACTGTATATAGGAAAATAGGAGATGGATTACTTATCTGTTTCCAAAGTCTATATAATTTGTAGGAATGACTTCTAATTTCCTCCAAAGTCATATTTAATAGACCATAATCAGGACCAGAAGCTGGCAAGCCATGCTGAATATGAACAATTCAGTATAAAAGATGTACCAAAGAATACAAATGTCAAAATGTTTTATATTTATGGATAAGGTATATTTATAAATTATGAGTATATGTGTCCACTTCATTAATCAGTTGCTACTGCCACCTGGTTGTCTTTCTTTCTTACTGTTCTCCACTCTCGTCAATCCCAGCCCTTTATATAAGCCTTCAGGCCTGTGGTCAGAGGAAATACCAAATATTATGCTATAAATCACCTTTTCTATGGGATCCACAGATCCCCAGTTCATCTTGGTCTTATAGTCCATTTTTTGGCATAGTGGGTAACCCAGTGATGTGGGGCAGTTATCATTCTAGTTAAGTCGAGTCTGGCAGATGCATCGATGTGACGTCAACATGTTTAACTGCATCAACTCTTCAGGCTACACTTGTACTATAATGCAAGCCAAACAGAGACTTAGCTCTCACCCATATATGTGCATGAGAGCACGATGCGAAAACAGAACAATTCTTTTGTACCTGTCCTTATGGTTGCATGAAAGGTAAACGAATTACCTTACAACATTTTCACCACTCGACACAGAATTTTGGTTAGAACACTGAAAGAATAATATAAAGATTTGTTAAACTGAACTGGTAGTAAAAGGTCTTGACCAAATGAACTAGCCCACTAATTCAAGAGGTAATTTTTTAAATCATTATTTGATTAAAGAAATAGTGCACCAGTAAAATATACTGCAATATGGTTATATAGACAGAAATTTCCAGTAAATACTCTCCTGCATTTCACACATAACATTGCTGGAGCTAGGCAGTCTCACAGTGCTTCAGTACCTAGCAACAGCATATTAATAAGCCTGCCATTACTTTCAAAGGTGAATTTTTAGCATCCGTCTACTCTGGCTACCTGTCTCACCTCCCCATAGAGAAAAAGGTTTTGTAACTGATTTTTTTTTCCAGCCTCCTCTCTCTAATGAAATGAATGTAGCTAATTCTATAGCCTTACCTCCTTGTTGTAGCTGAAAAGCAAATCTGTCCTCACCTGCTTTTGCCTCCGTGCGTAAATATGGTTACTAAGATACGGCAGCGTTGTTGCTATGGACGTGTGGGTGTAGTGAAGAGAGGGGCCTGAGCTGAAAGAATGTTCCCGCCAACAGAGAGGGCAGAAAGAAAGGAACATTTTTAGTAAAAACTGGGCGTCGTGCTTTCTAAACACTATATGAATCTTACGGCATGTTTATTTCTTCACAGCAAATAATACACAGCTTAATAAAATGCCAAAGATACAAATTTGTCATATAAATAAATTCAAAGATACAGATTTATTATAATATATTTATTATATAAACCAGTGCAAAAAAAATCTTTACTACAATATGCCAATGTAGCCCAGGATAGACAAAACACGGACCTTATTAAACGAAAAATTTGCCGCTTCAAGTCCTGAAGAATTTCTCATGTACCCTGCTGCCATTAAGCAAAAAAAAAAAATTAGAAATTTGTCACGTGTAAAAAAACACCTGACATTTAAGACGTTTCATCTTGAGTGATATTTGGGAGAAGGTATTCACCCTGATTCAGTAGCAAGTTAATAAGAACATAAGAACAGAAGAACTATACCAACAAGAGGAGGCCAGTTAATGATACTACTTTACAGCTGATAGGGATAAAGCTTATATCGACTAATGAGATTTGAATCTTTGCATATCATGATTTCTGCATATCTTTGGGCAGTTACATCTAGGGGCATTATGGTGGTATAATACGGCAATGATGCAGTCATCACAGGACCAATAAAGCCTCTCCCATCTCACTCAGCTGCTATTGGCCCTAACCAGACAATTGGGGATAAAACAAATAATTAAACCATCTGAAACTGCAGACAAATATTGATCACTGGGGATTGAACTCGACTTATATTAATTTGTAAACAATTGGATATTGCACAACTCTGGTTTAGAGGGCGGGGTTGTGTTTGGCTCATTAGAAAGTGGGCTCATTAACACCTGGCCTTTCTGCTATGGCCTCACCTGCACATTTCTGATATAATAAAATAAATTTCCCCCAGAATACATCACTGAAATCTGCAAAGTGAGAAAGCTCAACTTCAACACCCACCAACCCCAAACTCTCCACAGATGGAAACATTACTTGCATCCAGAATCCTGTCCCAAAGGGATCTCCCAGGGATGCAGTGAGCTCCCTTGAAACTTGGCAGCAAGGCATCGTGGGAAGTTTGTGATGTTAGGCAGAACACTGCGTGTGTGGGGGAGAATATTGGACTAATATTTTACTGCAGTCTAGATGCAGTTTAATAATTTATAACATAATGGGACTGACCATCAATATGTTACAAATCTGACACAAAAAAATATTAAGATAATGTGGTTTTGTCTACCTACCCATCCCACTGTCCAGGGCAGTCTCCAGGGCATGCTATCTCATGCTTATCCCAGGAATCACAGGGCAAAGGAGCACCCTGGATGGGATGGCCATCTATCACAGGGTGAACGTGGCCTATGTATGTTTTGTAAAAAGCTTATGAAGTGGAAACTCATCAAATACTATGTAAATAAATACTGCATTTCATCACTGTCTATTTAGTACTAATTCAGTTTTAAAAATGTCAAAAAGATGTATAAATTCCAGCCCTCTAACATAAATTTGCTTCATGTCATGTACCTTAGTAAAGTCATTTGCACTGTGACTTTATACCAGACAAAATGGCAGCAAAAGACCACGTTGATGAGGAGCTCATGACTGACTCTGCACTGGTTACAGCGCTGAGGGTGTGGGAGTAGTTTGGCTCAGTGTTACGAGTTTTACACTTTCTAACTGTGTTCTGAGAAATGAGTCAAACGAATATTGTAAATCTGTAAACTAAATTCATTCTGGCCACTTAGTC
The DNA here is from genome assembly GCA_026781145.1 of Hippopotamyrus pictus. Classification (NCBI taxonomy): domain Eukaryota; kingdom Metazoa; phylum Chordata; class Actinopteri; order Osteoglossiformes; family Mormyridae; genus Hippopotamyrus; species Hippopotamyrus pictus. The sequence goes on along the minus strand of JAODLC010000002.1, from coordinate 24,767,753 downwards.
ATGCGACCTGTGTAGAAGATGCACTTGGTAAGGAACTGTTGATTACATCTGTCCTATTTACACTTTTAGGCTATCATGAACACTTCAAGATCTCATGATGAAACTGTAGTTATGAATTAAATTGGCTTTATAATGTAGATTTTGGCTGCTTTATCCTTCCAGTGTTCCAGTGTTGCTTGCCCATTTTAAGACATAGCCCTGGGGTACGTCATCCATCCATCCATCTTCAGATGCATGCAAAAATAGCCACTTGTAATTTGCAGAATTTGCATCTGTCCAGGGACTAAACATCTCTTGAAAAAGACATGAAACTGCAAGTCAAATAATTCCAGTTCCGGAATTAATATCAAATAAGGAACACATCTAAAACTGTTCAGAAATGACCATTTTTTTTACAATGCATTCAAGTATGCCAGGAAAATATTAAGGAAAGTAATGTCAACCAAATGAACTAGGTTTTTTAGGTCACCAAATATTAGTCCTTTCACAGAAAATCTTGCTCAAACAACTTGTAAATGCACTGTAACACTTTACTTGAAAGGCCACAAATACATTCTGTAATGATTATGCCCTTTAATTAATATGTTTACAATTAAAGATATAAATACAAGGGTTGACAACAGCACGGAAACACCACATGGAAAAGGGCTTCGAATTTGAGCTGAATCACAATTTAAAAACACCGCTACAACAGTGACTCATATGAGCTTGAATGTCCATTAGCTGTTTTTGGTAGCTATAAAAAGAGGTCTGACAACTGAGAGCTTGATATGTGAGCTTTAAAAACCACAAGAGGCAGCTAACAGAATTCCAAATGGGCTAGAGTGTCTGTGTCTGAATTACAGGTGCATTGTTCAAAAACTGCTAAATTATTTTGCATTTAAGCGGAGCAATCTCAAAAATCTTGGGGGCATATGTAAAACATAGACGTGTCACATCAGCAAAGAGGAGCATGGGACTCTATTAGGGTGACCACCGGAGTGACTCTGAAAAGGAGGACATGTGTCCAAAAGTTGGACCAAGGCTCAAAAAGAAGGACACCCATGAGTTATTGTTGAGCTACATACTACAGAAGCCAAGAATTGTCTTGTTATGTCAATAACGGCATAAAATAATTAACTCCGTGCATGGCTGTTTTCGGTATCAGTAATTAGTGTATGTGGGTGTTCCACGTTTTGTGTGTGACTGCGGGGTGGGAGACTGGTGCTAGTTGTTGACAGGGAGGTGGGTAGGTGGGAGGGATAATGTGGACAAAGGGGCAAAAAGGAGGACACCCAACAGCAGACCAGACAGAGGGCTGGAAAACCAGACTGTCTGGATGAAATTCGGATGAGTGGTCACTCAAGTCGCAAGTGAAAGCTCGGTGAAGGAGACAGATGGATACTTAACGGGATAGTTACTAAACATCACAAGTACAAACATCTCAAACATCAGACTGAATCAGTGCTTCTGTGACCCAGGCTCAGAAAGACTTTGCATGGTGTGAACTTCATAAAACTGGTGTTTATGGCGGGACTGCTATTAGGAAACTGGAAAATCTGGATCCATGGCTAATGCATGAATCCCACAATGTGAGGTAAAGAGCGCAAAACCTGGATCTCTCAGCAATGCAGACACACATATGGATGGGTTTAGGTTTGGAGAAAAGCCAAAGAATGCATCCAACCTTGACGTGCTTCAGTGTGGGCAGCCATTTTATGGGAGTCATTTGGTCTGATGACAGGTCATATAATGGCCAAGCAATATGGGGGCATTTGACGGAAACAGTTGCACCCTGTGGCGCAAACGCTGACTTCTTATGATGTTCCCACATTTCAAGGTGATAATGCCCCCATGTATACTGCTAAAGAAAATCAGCAGTGGTTCATGAACTCTAAAAGTAAGCAAATGTCTTCCATAGTTTTCTCACTTTTATGGAGCGCAGGATGGGAAGTAAATTTCTATAAAGTACATTTCCACATTTTGCATCCTTCAAAGTGCAGGAGGCTTTTCTTGTTGGAGAATGGTCTAATATCCCAAGTTTAGGAATATACTTATACAACAACATTCCAACAATTATTGAAGCTGCTTATTAGCTTCTTGATATTAATTTATTGTTAGACGTTTGCACCATTCTGTCTCCCCCTTGTGTAAATAAAATTGTTTATGTTATAAACTCAGCCGTTTCCTTACCTTTTACTCTGTTCTTTGAGTAGGCTGCTAGCTTTCAGCGTAGCTGCGATGGCCGAGTGGTTAAGGCGTTGGCCTTGAAATCCAATGGTGGTCTCTGCGCAGGTTCAAACCCTACTCGCAGAAGTTCGGCGGAGTTGTGCACCTTGGTGCATTGATCCTGTGACGGGAAAGGTACCAGCTTGGATCCTATCCTCTGCTTTGCAATCACATACCGGTTGGGCCGTTGAGCAACTTTTGCTCTCAGCTGTACAGATGCATGCCTCAAAGGAGAGAAGGTGGAATATTAAAGCTCTTAACCCCAACTTATGGATTTATACAAGCCAACAGAGCCATAACATTCATAACATCTTTGAGTAGGTTAAAAAAAACTGTAAAAGTAAATCATACTTCTCAATTCTCTGGTATTAAGTGGCATCTACTCTGGTAATGCATCATATTGAAATCATATAAAGCACAACTTCTTCGGACCAAATATCTTTGCCGAATACAATGCGAAAACCCCTCTGTTAAAGGACATTTAACAGCACCCACTATAGTTCCTGAGCTCCAAATTCTGACTGCCACACAGTTACTCACTTATTACTTAGGTGTAGTAACTGGTCAGTAAGAATTAGTCAACTCACATAGCTAAGAACTATGCTTGAAAGCTATAGCTAAGTCCAAGCTGTGTAAGAAAAACAAAAGAAAAGACAAAGAAATAGTAACAATAACAAGACAACACAAGTTGTTGTAGGTATTAAATCATAATGCAATAAATTAGCAACAATAAAAACATAGCTAGCCCAAATATTACTAAAAATCCCTCCAATATAAGTAAATTTCACTAACATCACCTACCCTGTGGGGGTGTACCCTGTGGCTCACTAAATGCACTCCAGCTTAATTGAGGATCAGATCCCAGCCACTAACTCCGTGTGGAGTTTCCAACATCTCCCCATGTTCATGTGGCTTTTCTCCTGGAATCTAAAGACAGGAAGTTCAGAAGTGCTTCTTGAACATGTAGTGGATTATATAGTGAGAAAGTGGATGTGGAAAATGGATGGATGGAGTACTTCTCTGTCACAGCATTTAACCTATCAGTGACATGCTGGAGGCCCAAAGAACACTCCAAACAAACATTCCCAGCTGGCCAAAGTATAGTATACTCAACTAGTCAAAGTAATGACCATTTGGTGGTCTTGGAATCTAGACTTCTGTTGAGTCTAGTTTCATATCGCATTTGCTTCATGCACCTCTCCATATTCCTCCTCTTGCTACCAGGCTCCCACTGAACCCTCCAGACTATTCCCACCAAGCTGTCATCACCACAGTAGCTCATCACCTTCTGAGGGATTGCGGACGACCTCCATTCTGCTGTAGCCCTGTTGCCAATGGTACAAGGCTCTTAGTCAAATAATGATTGCAATTTGGAGATCTCGAAAAAAGGGAAGCGACAGAGAAAAGCAAACAAAATTAACCAAAGAAAAGGGAGCAATATTTTGGAAAAAAAGAGGGTGGGAAACAGAACAGCAAAGACAATAATATCACCTCCAGCCTGGAGCTAAAATAAGGGCACTCCAGTACGGTCCCACCCTCACTGCGTCTCTCACACGTTACCACTCCTCATCTTCCTCTGCCCACTCTCGCTCCCCCTCTACCACTCACACAACATTCTAATAAGCCTGTGATAGTCCTTCGTCTTTTTCATTGATTCATTCTGTCCGTCTCACTTTCATTTTCTAACAGTTCCTCTGAAGCGCACAAAATTTGAGAAAGGCGTGTATATGATTCCGAAATGCACGACATATACTGTATGCTCACACCGAAACACACAGACCCTTCTGTTGTTATTCCTACAGTACATGCATAAAATGATCATAAACATAATACATCCATCAATTAATGCATGCAGCCGTTCATAGATTTTTGATAAATGCTTTAATTGCAAATGAGTATAAATATATTCTGCAACATAATCGTTTCTGCAACATAATGAGGTACTGTATGGTTTTCTTATGTCATATGTTAAAAAAAAGTTTGCTTCATGTAAATAAAATGTTTGATGGTGGGAGAAGGAAGAGAGGAACTATTAAATAGTTATTTGCTAGGCAGGTATATAATATGATACTCTGTGGGTTTCTATCGCAAGCTGGTGTAATTAACAGAAATTAATGAAATAAAAATTAGGTAATAAACTTTCTAAATATATATTTCTGTTTTTGAGATGGACATTTTTCATGGTACTGAGCCTCTGGCCATGAAACACACTTAAAAAAGAAGAAAAAGAAGGAAAGAGTAAGACTAAAGCAGGAGAAAAAAACTGCTAAGACTTTTCTAATGATGTCATACAACTACATCATATCACCATGGCAACCCTGCATCAGCACCAAGTTACTGAGAGGCTAACAGAAAAAGAGAATTTGAGGTGAGGAAGGAGAGAGAGAAAATGCTCTGGTTTTAGGGTACATGCAGTACTATAAGCTTGCTTCCAAATATTTTTTAAAAATAAACTCTATACTCATGTTAAATGCATTCTTGAAATATGTCAGTGACAAATATGTCAGCAACATTGCTCACTTTCATACATGTCAGTGTTTATGCCTTCACTTACTCACTTCTCCTTCATCACAATATCTAGCAGTGCTTTCTAAAGCTTGCTATTTTTAGCAGTAAACTAAACATCACAAGTACATCCTCGTGATTAATGCACAGGCGATGTCACTGAAGTGATGCAGGCAACGTTGCCCAGCATCTTACCCTTTTTTAGGCTCTGCATTGTGAATTGAATTCTGTCTCTGTTTAATAGCAGCATGATGTGCATTTGCGTGGACATGTAAGATAAAAGCAGGACATATAATGAAAAAACATGAGGGGTAGCAGACACTTAACAACTGTTACTCCAAACACCACCCTGAAGTTCTAAAAATACACTGCATAAAAGAAAACAAAAAAATAAAGTACACGGCCACAAGCTTTGGAAACCTCACTGACAGAAGAAGGGAGGGAGAGAGGGAGGGTAGAAGCGGAGAAGGTTGGGTTGGCTTGGGTGGGTGTTCATGCGTAGGCGTTTGTTCCGCTCTCTCAAAACACTGGCTCTCTCTATGACCCTCGTCGCACACTGAGAATTCAAACGCACACTGCTGCATTACACACATGTATAAACAAGCACACACACATACTCACGCACTCACTGACTCACCTAAACATGTAAATTTGCCTTCTCACAGAAGTAAATAATATTATTCATATGAATTCCAGCAAATGTAGTCAATCCAAATCCCTTTCTTTCAGCTACATAACCTGTCCATATATAAGAAATTCCCTCTTCATACTTGTCTTTCTCTATTTGCCCGAGTCATTGTCTTTACCTAGCTCTCCTGTCTCTCTCCCCTCTTCCTTTCGTACCTTTACATCTCTATACCTCTGCATTTCTCCTCCATTTCCCTCTTCCACGCTCCCTCTCTCCTGCTCTTCTCTCTCATTTTCTGGCGCAGTAGTGGGAGGTGTTGCCAGGCAACAGATTAGAACCTTTCTTTCTAGAAGCAGAGAGAAGACCTTGATTCTTTCAGTGTAAAAATAAACAGGAAAAAGAAAACGAGACTTGGGGAAAAATGGACAAGCATCCTTGAACTAATAGGGGAGGAGAGGTAGACGTTTTGTTTTGCTGAAATAAGAAAAAGTGTTTTGCAACTCTCTCAGTCTCTATCAGTCTCTTCTTCTCTTACCATTCTTACACACTTTCTTTCTTTCAGTGCCTTAGTTTTATAATTTCCCTTTATAAGTTTATTTATGTAAAGTAATGCACAAACTCTCTCAATTGATAACTACATTTCCTCGTCAAATACAAGAGAATTCAAATTGCGACCTAAGTTAAAGCTTTCTTTGTTTTCAAAGTTAGAATAAAAACATAATGTCTCTCCAACTTAAGCTTAAACTTCAAATAATGACATCTTTCAAATATAGAATTGCGTTTAAGGATTCTGAGGGACAGCTAGACAGTGATGCAGTGTTACTTGAATACTGAGAATAATTATTTGACATCACTCAGGTTTACTGTTAAATCAGCGTTGCTGCTCTGCGCTTTGTCATGTCCGAGAGTTGTACGGGAGATTTGTGTTTCATGGAAACCAAAATGCCACTTTGTAAAGTTGCTCAGCGTATTTGCTCAGAGGGATGATCATCATTAATCACAATAGAAATAGAATCCAACTGTTCTTACTTTACTATATTGTAATATTATATTTATCCAAAGCCGCAGTGAACATAATTCATTACACTGCACCTATAATATGCAGAGTACAAAGCCTGCAGTACATCAACTGTTGTTTTTCTCATGCTCTTAAAGTCCATGTGCATTTTTGCTATGTCCTGCTACTATTTTGCATGCTTTTAAGTCCATCCGTCCATCCGTCCATCCATCCATCCATCCATCCATCCATCCATCTTCCAACCACTTATCCTGGTCAGGGTCTCAGGGACAGCTGCTATGTGAAAAAAATAAAAATGACCTAGCCAGCTTCTGAAGATCTACACACATAGAATAAATTAATTTTATTGGCCAGAAACAAACAGCATTTAGGAACAACTGAACGTACCTGTGACACTGAGCTATAAACCCCACCTGTGTGAACACCAGCCCTCCCATAAATTAAGATCAGAGGGGGTGTTTGCTCGCCTCTGATCTGTTTACTTGCATCCAGCTCCATCCCCATTTTTAACAAGATACCCATCGATCGAGATCAGTGATAATAACGGCAATTGTTGCAAATAAAATTTAACAAGCCTGAAAATGGGAATACAATGTGTAAGACATGCACTTTTAACCCGGTGGGTAAAACAATGACTGCAAAGATAAAGCTTCACAGTTTAATTGCCAGAACATAAACATACCGTCGCTAGCTGGAAAAATCTACAGTATTGACTGGTAGTATGCAGTGACAGGCCGACAGTATGCAGTGACAGGCCGACAGTATGCAGTGACAGTGTGGCTCATTAAAATAATTTCATGAACTGAAATGAATGCTTATGCATTTAGCATCGATTCTCTTATAGTCTAATAATGTAATTATTCCTAATTTGTTGAATATGTGGGGTAGGTTGTGAATTTGTGTAATAACGAAGTGTGAGGACTCCCTCATTGCGCTTGTTATTTTGGGTTGTTTACTTAGAATCATTTTCATTCACTTTAAATAATTTACACATGTAAGGCAGCTGGTTGAGTAAACTGGTGTCTGTAAGCTGCCGCCAACCTGTGTTTTTGCGTGTGAGTATGTGTCCAGCAATAGCCAGGCACTCCATCCAGATTGCACCCTGCCCTCTGCATTCTGGGATAGGTTCCAGGCTCATCACAACCTGATACTGGAAGCAGTAAAGCCAGTAATGGAAAGTGGGTGGATGAAAAAGACATTAGGCAGATCAGTCAATTACAGGTTTTCTATATGAACACCGCAAATTAAAATTAATTTCCCCCCCGTCCTGTTAATTATTTGGAAATTGTCTACATAAACTCTGGACAGGTTCTACTGTCATGTAATACACCCAAGTTTCCACACAGCTCATCTCCGATTGATTAGACTGGAACATATTGTGCTATAGGACCCATGCTTGCTGCGATAGGTTATGGGTAGATCTAGATTGAATAAGTGTGTTTTTATTGGATGGACTAACTGTTTAAGATTAACGTGAAAATGGCACAAGTCCATCATGTTAATTGGGTAAATAGTCTTTAACATGAATCACATAAACGACTAACATCATTTTCAGATTACGTTGCTATAATATAGTGTGGCTACGTGTCAAAAACGTGGGAAAAAGTAACATGAGTTATCCCGATTTTGAATATACATGCAAGCAAAATTTGCACAATGTTGGCTGAAAATATAAATGTGTTCTCGAAAACAAGAAATGCTTCCTAAAAACAAGACTAGACTTACATGTACGGTTTGCGCTTTTGTTAAATTTATGTTTCGAAAATCAGCACGGCAAGTCACAAAAGAACATCACCATTATCTGGTTTGAGACGTATATCACAGACAGTAGCTGCTACTCTGCACTACTATTAGTCAGCTCAGTTGATCACTGTAGACATTACATATTTGCGCAATTTTAGAAATGCGAATCATTCGAATCGCGTTGATTAACGCAATTCATGCACTGAAGAAGCCTCGCCTGAATTCAATAGAAGGAACCCCAGTTATTACAAACTAATCATTTCGTAGGCACTTCCATTAATTACGACAGCAGATGCAATATCTGACGATCCAGAAGAAAACATGTTTACTAGCAAACACGGTGATAAATATTATTTCCCGAATAGGAAGCGTAAATCTGTTACTCACAACATAACTGCATATAACAGTGCTAAAAATAGCATCTATCCCGAGTACGTGTTCTTCGTCCGCCGCTCATAATTCGAATTCATTTGACAGGACCCTTTGTCTAGGGATACTTCTGCACATTTTACACAATTTGAACATCCGAATCAGACTGTTCCGCTGTGTTTTACACCACAGTGCTGTACCGAGATAAGAATGAAATACAAACGAATCTGCTTCCTAAAGCGTCCTGGGTCATGAATCGAGGTCTGTTTGATCATTTGATTGTCAGTGAGCGCGTTTGAGAGTGAAGTCAAACTCCGCTCTTATCGTTCCCTCCGCACATCCAGTAGCTCGGACAAGCTGCCGGCGGCACTGGGGCTTAATAGCTCTGCCTTAATAGGAAACCAACAAATGGGTCCAGATTGTATGTGTTTAACATCAAGGTTTCGTGGTTGATCCTTCAAATGCCACATTTTGTCTGTCAGATGTAAAATAATGAGGCAAAACTGACAACGGTAAGGCAAGTGGCAGGAAAGACATGGTTAAAATATCGCCGCCGTGTTCTATCAAAATCTGTCTGCTTTGCCTTATAAGGAAATGGTGGGTTATGTAAAAGATGCAGCTCACTTAAACATTTCTTGATTAAGGATAAAACACCCCCACCTTGTTTGTGATTAGGAATCGTATAGGTTGTCGCTAAGATTTGCTTAAACCCGCATGTAGGTATCTGGAGATATTTGCATTCTAAGAAACAAGATGAGAAAATAGGCTACAGGTAGCTCTTTCTTGTTATAACAAACATTCATTTATCCATCTGTCCAATCGGACGACTTTTGTAAATAATTTTACACGAGAAAGATTTTTGTCCTTTGTAAAAACACAATCAAACTACAGCCTAACCTTTTCGGAAAACAGAATAAAAATGACAGTGCATGAAACAACGCATACCGGTAATTGCAGGTATAGCATATAGGCCTTTCACTTACTAATTATCAATTATCAATATGTCAGTAACCAATTAAACACTTAATAACTGTGTCATTTTGTGTTTCCAAACTGGGATATATAATCCATCCTAGTAAACTTTAAGTAAAGGGACGCAACGAAAGGGAAAATCATAGCAATGAAATAGGTTAGCAATGATAAGCAAGAGATAGGTGTCTCTTTCGTAGGCTATGTGTTTCAGCTTCAGCCCGGTGATGCTGAGCGCACCCCTCCTCCCGCTGCTTACACTCGGGGGCCCGGTGACTCCGGCTCCCTGTATCTCCGCCCCTCTCTCAGTTTTGTCCAAATCTGGCTTTTTGCGTCGCCGGAGCTCCCGATATTACGCCGACGTCATCACCTGGGAGAGAGGACAGCTGACGTCGGAAGAGTCACAGAGAGAGGGGGATCAAGAGAGGAGGGGGTGCAGGGAGAGAGAGAGAGGGAGAGAGAGAGAGATGCAACATTACTAGCGTTGATGTGTGACATATCAATCCCCCCTTGCCCCCCCTCCCTCTATTACGTTGGTGCTAGCGTATCGGGAGCCCCCCTATGCCGGCGGAGACCCAGCCTATATAACTTACCGGCGTGCAGAGCCACTCCACCAGATACACGGGCTCCCGACATCTGGGCGAGAGACGGCGACTTGTCGCCGACTGACTCACACGCCGATCCGGGGGAGAGATACATCAATCTGCGGCGCCTGGCCGACCGAGTCGGGCGCGGTGGCGGAATCGAATAGCTCCACGTCGGGTCGGAGAAGATTTAAAGAAAAGACAGAGAGACCAAATTCGGGAACACAGCAAATATAAATCTGAATCCCCCAAAAACAACAAACTGATATTAATATTAACGTCAGTGATTATTCCTGCGTGTCCGGCAGAAAAGAGAGCAAGAGAGACCGAGCGCACTCCAAAATATCACCATTGCGGTCAAGGCAACTTAGACGCAACTAATCTCTGGGTACTCCGAGTGCAATGTATAGGTCCACGAAAGGAGCGTCCAAGGCTCGAAGGGACCAGATCAATGCCGAGATTCGGAACCTGAAGGAGCTTCTGCCGATATCCGATGCGGACAAAGCCAGACTCTCTTATCTACACATAATGTCGCTTGCCTGCATGTACACCAGAAAGTCGGTCTTCTTCTCGAAAGGTAAAAGAAGCCATATAAATTAAATTGAAACGCATGCTTTGCCGCGTCCCCTATATGGCCGATACGGCGCTGTTTTTATATCTATAAGTGCTGAACAGTGCATCGCTGTGACCAGTCTGTTCATACGGTACAGCGCAGGCTGAGCTGATCAACAGGTGAGGGAGTCGATTCAGTTTAGAGGATCTACAAAACGGGCTTGATGTTGGCTATAAGAATGGCGCTATATGAGCGAAGCACATTTTATCCCTAAATTAATGAAATGCTCGGTCGAATAAAAAAGGCATTATGATTTGAGGTTGGATCTGTGCGTGTTGCTGTCCGTAGTGCTATTACTGCTTGACGCTGTCCGAGGTGCTGGCGGACTTTAGAGACCACAGGAAAACTATGCCGACGAGCGCAGAAAACCACTTGATTTTTATGACCTAAGTTTTACAATCGGAACGAGTAAGACGTGGAGATCAATGACATGGGAGTGTGAGGAACAGGAGGAGTGCAATGAATATATATTAAAAAATGGCATTTAAAAGCTTACATGTTAATTATCGTGTGTGTGCATTTTCTCCCTTCTTCCAGAAGCCGTTACAGCTGGAAATGAAGAGAACGCAAGGTTTCTCTCCTTCCATGAGCTGCTGGAGATGGTGCATTCAGTACCAGGCTTTTTACTTCTCTTGACTGGAGAGGGAAAGCTGCTGTACCTGTCAGACAGTGTCGCCGAGCATCTTGGGCACTCCATGGTGAGTCCAGCAAGGTGGAACGACATTTTTAAATGTTCATTTCGCTGGGTTTTGTCAGGCAGGTGATTAAGCTGCTGCTTTGTGGCTAAGCATGTTTAAAACTATTGCCTCGGGTTATGGGTTCAAATAGAACTTCAGCTAGGCCTGTGTGGATTTACATAACTGCACTGTGTTCATTTTCTTAGTGCACTTTTCCTCCTGAGACAAGGGGGTCCGGAAAACTTACTGTTAATGAGAAATAGTGACATTAAATAGTGACTTGGGAGTATTTGTGAGCGCTTATAAGCACCGAGGGTCCCGTTCGGGAAAAATCCCGTAATATGTTTTATGCTTCCCTGGATTTCCTGTGGATAGCTGCGACCTTAATTGCATGAGTGCTTCTTGAAGATGCATGAATGAAATCTAGCCCTTTAGCCAGACATCGTTACTTTGCGATGGACCGCATGAATGTGTTGTTAATAATCGAAGAAGGTCTCCCGGTGAGCCTGCTATCGTTTTAGAAGCAGACACGTCTGTCACTCTCCACCTGAGTGTGCATGTAGTTAGAAGCCTCTCCGTCGTCCGCACTAATCAGATGCCGGCAGTGTCCGCGTGGTCTGGAGGCAGCGGTGCTGAATGGCTGTAAAAGGGAGGGTGTCGGGCTATGCCTGATGTCACAGCCAGCACGCTCATTTTGGATCGGTTATAATTAGCATAACTGGAATACGTGCCGGGGATAACGGAGTGTTAGAGGGAAGCATGACGCATGACTCACCTACACTGGGGATAGGAGAGATGCTACCAGACAGAATTAGACATCAGCTGCCTTGCAGGCAGAGACATCTGCAGCATTTCGAACAGCCAAGTGTAAATGTATATGATGTCATTTTCCAGGTGGACTTGGTTGCCCAGGGTGACAGCGTGTATGAAATCATCGACCCCGCTGACCACGCGATCATGAGGAGCAATCTGTCTTCAACAACCACCCCAGACACAGGTAAGATTGGTGTGTATGGGTTTTTGCATACTGATGTTGGGGTGATCCGGCACTGCTGCGATCCAGTTCATTCAGACCAGAAGTCTGTCCGTTTCAAAAACAGAAGACATTCTTTCCTTTTTCTTCCCACTGCAGACCGCCTGTTTCGCTGCCGCTTCAACACGTCAAAGTCCGTCCGCAGGCAGAGCGCCGGAAACAAACTCGCGCTGGTCCGCGCACGCTGCCTGACGTTCCCTAGCCCCACCTCCTCGCCTGGCTCCTATTGGACCACCAATCCGGTGTGGGTGTGCTTCTGCTCCCCGCTGGAGCCCCACCCACCCCGCTCTGTGCTCAGCAGGGAGCCCAAGCTGAGCCCGCCCGCTGACCACGGCTTTTTTTTGGCCTGCTTCTACTCCCAGCACAGCCGAGACATGAGACTGCAGGATGCCCAGGACAGGTATGAGGCTAGGAGAGATGGAGCCGTTACCTCTCAGTGCGGGATGGTAGCGTGTTATTTACTCGATGCCCCCTTGCTCTCTCGCACAGTGTGACGGTTTTCCTGGGTTTCGACGTGGCAGCACTGCGCTCCCGCTCCTGGTACAGCCTCCTGCATCCGGAGGACCTCTCCCACGCCTCCAGCCAACACTGCTACCTGCGTGAGTGCCTCGGCCACCAGGTGGCGTCGTCTCACACCAGAGGACGCCATCACACGGCACCCACCCAGCACCAGAATATCAGTAGCGCATACCTGTGACTCACTGGCTGTTCGGCACCCCACCAGTTCCCATGTGCTGACGCTTTCCCTCCCTGTCATCTTTTTCCGCAGTGAGTGACGGAAGTGAGGGGCGGGTGGAGGCAGTGGTCCGCGTGGAGGCTGCCGACCAATCGTGGGTGTGGCTTTACATGATGCTGCAGCTGGAGGCTGGAGAAAACGTCATCAACTCCCACAACTATGTCATCAGGTACTTCCTCCTACCATTGCTCTGCCTTAGTTATATTTATCATGAGACTATCCGTGTCTAGGTCATGAGAGGCTGTGCCGACCTCACTGTTAATCCTGCTCTTGATGTTTGTCTCGCAGTGAAGCTGAAGCTTGGGCCGTAAGGCAGCAGCTATCCTCGGAGCAGACCCAGCTCAGCCTGGTACTGAGTTCCAGCACCTCCTACCAAGACAGCCTGAGCCTGCAGTCTCCAGACACTCTGTCCAGCCCGGATCAGGTCTTCACGCCGGGCAGCAGCGGCCTGTCCGCCCAGTCTTTCGACTTCAGCGTCGCCGTTTGTGCCACGCATTCCTCCGAAGAACCAGCAGGTGGCGCCGCTGAGCCCATGCAGCTGGAAGCCGGCCCACGTTCAAGCCTCTCCTCTCTGGAAGACGACAGCTTCTTCCAGCACCCCCCTGCTGGCCCCGCCTCCAGCCCCACCTCCACGTCCTCGCCGACTCCAGTGACTGTTGCCACGGTGTCCGACTTAGACTTTCTTACCCAGAACATATTCCTGCCTCCCTCCTTCCCCCTTGAGCCCCCATTACCTGCTCTCCCTCTGCCTCTTCCCCCTCTCCCCATACCCCAATCCCAGCAGGGGAAGGAGTTCGTCTGCACACCGCCTTACACCCCCCAGCTGGCAGGGGGCAGCTTCCACTTTGGAGATCAGCTTCTCAGCTTCGATCTCACCAGTCCCGCCAGCCCGTCGCCACTGGACCCAGCAGCCACTCCCCCGATCTCGACAGCCCTGCCCCCATCTCCCTCTGACCCCATAACCACCGCCAGCAGCCCCTCCACCCCCACTAGGCAGTCCCCCCTCCAGTCCCTCTCCCTCCCTCCTCCCTCCTCCGAGCTGCTCTTCACAGCAGATCCTTGCAGCAGTTCCCTCTACGAGAAGCTGCCCCCCACCCCCGACAGCCCCGGAGATGGCGACTGCACCATCATGACTCTGCCGGAAGTCCGTGGCCCCCTCTACGTGGACGTGCCATTAGGGCCTTTCCATTACCCCCCAGACGGTCTCCTCACCCCAGAGGCCTCCCCAGGAAAACAATCCTGCCTTTCATTCTTCTCCATGGAGAAAGAGAAGGAGAAAGAGAGAACGGAGATTTCTCTCCTCGTCCAGCAGATTAGCTCCTTAGCAGAAGGATTCTACTCGGACCCCACATTTTCAAAACTTGCCCCCTCCTCCCCATCGGCCTCCCCTACTGACCCACATCCCCCCACTATCCTGGAATCCATGTCACCCCAAACTGAATTCCACCCTGTCAAGTCTTGGAAAGGTGCAGACCTCCCTCTGTTTCCAGACGACATCTCTCTGTTTGAAGAGAGTGTTTTAGATTCCCTCCTCCAGGACCTTTCCTCTTGTTCACCCTCCCCTTGCCCTTCCTCCCTAGCCCCCTCCTGTCCCCCCCCTTCACCCCCTACCCCAGTATGCTGGCTCCCACCCCCCCACATTGAAGGGGGCTCCGTTGTGGGCATGAGCCACATCTGTAGCGTCCAATCGGCGCACTGTAACTGCCAGGCCGGGAGTGGGGCGATAGGCCCTGCCGATTTGGGGGCACTAGGAGGCGGGCAGCCGACGGGGGGGGAAATGATGGAGGTAGAAATTGTGCCGTCGCCACATTTCTCCTCCTCGCCCATCCCAGAGTCACCGCCCTCACGCATAACCGCTAGCCCGACCTCCACCCCTGGCACGCCTGTTGCCCCCGTGGCCCCTGGTCTGCCTTGCGCCCAGTCCCTCCTGGAGGAGCTGGCCGCCCTGGAACCCATGTTTGGGGCAGGTGCCTCGATTGCCCCTGGACTGGGGCAACAACCTGAGTTGTATCAACTCCAATGTTGCCCATCGCCGCAGAACTTCCAAAAAGGTGAGGGCCCAGCCAGTCGTCTGACGTTCACTCTGCATGTGGAAAACGCAAGCATATATTTCAAGATGCAACACACCTTTTGTGCTTTAGTCACAATGTAAACCTAAGGCTTTGATTTGGGATTAACCTATCCTGTACTGACCTCTCGCTCTTCTTCTCTCTCATTTTGTCTTTCAGATGGAAGCGGAAGTGATCCCCAGTTCTAAATAAGTCTGTGACTTACTTCATAAAGTATGGCACATTGTCATATTTCGTGGAGCTACTGTATTGCTTTTGCCGAAAAGTCAACAACATTTAACTGTACGATTATATACATAATGTATATACAAGCAAAAGGACATTTATTTACCTGTCTGATGCGAACCAAGACTGTCTTCTACTTTTGTTAATTTATTTATGAGTATATCTGAACGATGGTTCAACTATTTGACTGAGTGGATCTGAGCCCGGACTGGGTCGCGTTCCAGTTTGTGAGAAGTCACTTCCCTGTAACACAAGCTTCGGCTCTGATAAGGCAGAGACTTGAAGTCGACTCGAATTGTAAGCACAATTCAGTTAGCAGACATATTTGTATTCACTCGTAGTGAGGAACTTCTATTGTGAACTTTGAAGAAAAAGTTTTTCCATGCTCTTGATAAAAAAAAAGCCTGTTTCTAAATAATGCTTGTCATCTAGCAACAAACACAAATGGCAGGAGGTACCTAATCACATGGAAATGAATCTAAAACCTAAACTGGGCAGCTCAGATCACCAGCCTGGTTCCTCGTCTCTTGTGGGGATTCCTCAATGGCCATGACAGAAAGCACAAATACCTTATTCGACCCGTATCCCTAAAAGCACAATCAAAGTTCCGAAAGCCTCTGTGCTTTGAGTTTGTGGCTGCAGAGTATGACATAGTATTACTGATTCATTTATGACTCGTGTGTCAGTGTGCTGTAAAAATAATGAACGGCAAAGTGCCAGTATCTACTGCAAAAATGGGGGTGTCCCCCCCCCCCCTTTATATTTTAATTGTGTGTTATAATGAAGAGGCTGCCTACACTGACCGCTGCCCTGAGATAGAGGCCGACCGGGGCTAACGCTGTGTACGTTTGAGGTTGTACGCAGCGTCTCAAAGGCCGAGTCTTCGGCCGTTGGGGTACCCAGCTGGTTTGAGCCGGGTTTTTTGCGACATCGATATTCGCAACGCCGGCGACACTCCCGGCTTCTCGGACCAGCGCGGCTCACCCGCCAATCTCTGCTCACTTCTTAGCGATAGAGTCCTTTGTGAGTACTCTGCCAGGTGATACCGTGCCGGTGAGTGGAAGCCACCATTGCATTGTGGGTGCTCCCCTCTGGCTGGTGTCGTGTCCTGGTTGACAGCTGTTTGTATGAATGGTTGATTCTTCTTTTTTGAGGGGAAAAATCAAAAGTTACTTGAAGCTTTTTGTTTTAAAAAAAAAAATGAACTGGAAAACAGGGATGGGGTACTATTTCCATTCAGTTTCTAAGCGACACGGGTTGAGAATGATTCTGTTCCCATGGTGTCGACTCGCTAACGTAGAGTTGTCTACGGTAAAGTAAAGGATTCATTCCTACGTTCTAGCTATTTAAGTGCTAAGTTTAAGAAAAAAAAAACTTTTAGAATAATCTTGTATGCGTGATGACTGAAAAAAAATCAACGTTGTTCAATATACATGCATTTCTATGGACATAATGTATATGCTGTACAGCGATTCACATGTCGTGGAGCTAAATGGCTGTAAAAATGTGTACATTTCTGTACATATACATGTAAATATCAGAGAATTTTTATTATATGAAATAAGATTATACCGGAAATATATCCATGAAGAATGGACATTGTGGACCAGTGTTCGTTTTTGTGTTGCTGATAAGTGTATTTGGTGGTCAAATGCATTTATATTAAACTGCTCTTGAGGCAGCTTTACATTTGTGTCCTTGCTTCCTGTTACTGGAGTCTTTTCTCCGCACTGTTATCCTTCCCCTCTTCCCACCGTCTTTCCTCCTGCATGCCAGCATCCGCTGCCTCTCCCTCGCAGCCCAGATGTCCCGTTCCTCGCGCGCCGCGACGGCATTGACGCACTCGCCCAACGTGCCGTGCGGTCGGCGACGCCGGCTGACTCACACTGACGCACACGCCTGTGACACAGAGGCACTCACACGGACACAATCGGCTACCCCTCTTACTGGGCACAGCAGGCGCCTTCGGGCACGCCAAATGGCATCCGTGCAAAATCCATCCACCCCCCCTCCCCCGGCAACCCGCATTTCAACGGCACGTGGCCAGACTGCCCAAAGTCCATATATGGGCTTTCCGGCTTCTGGCGTCATTCGCGGTTCCTTGCCCCTCCCCTGCTGGCTTCCGTCACTCAGATAGGCTGGCAGAAACAGGGCAGGGTGTTGCCGTGCAGATGAATCCCACAGTAATCCAGCCTGTCCTATTCACTACCGGCCATTCAATGAAACAGCTCCCAGTCATTCAGCAGGATCCTGCTCTCATTTGCTATTGTGTGCCCCTGCAAGAGAATCACCCACATTCTCCCCTTTCATTATTTCCAGTTCATAAAAATGTATAATAGTTGAACACAAAAATTCATTGTTAGACCCCTCTGGCAGATCCTTCCCTTTATCCTCTATCCTACCATTTGTGCAGATTTGGACCTCTCAGGATGGGAATGATGCAAAGATGGACTAGACCTCAAAAAAAATAAGAAAAGAAAAAATAGTCAATGGAAATTCTGGATCACTTAGGGTCCAGCTAGGTCTCCCCTTTCTCATTTTCCAGCTGCATCATATCTTCTGTTCCCTTCGTTCTTCTCTGTCGATACCCATTCATTCACACAGTATGGATGCTGCCACAGACAATTATGTTTTTCCCACCTGTCTCACTGGCCCCCTTCTCATTTTCCCAGACTTGACTCTTTCCACTTCTGTCTCACTGACCTCCATCTCATTTTCCCAGCCCTGACTCTTTCCACTTCTGTCT
>JAODLC010000002.1:24737214-24749530 GCA_026781145.1 Hippopotamyrus pictus | reverse complement strand
AGCCCTGACTCTTTCCACTTCTGTCTCACTGACCTCCATCTCATTTTCTCAGACTTGACTCTTTCCACTTCTGTCTCACTGACCTCCATATCATTTTCCCAGCCCTGACTCTTTCCACTTCTGTCTCACTGACCTCCATCTTATTTTCCCAGACTTGACTCTTTCCACTTCTGTCTCATTGACCTCCATCTCATTTTCTCAGACTTGACTCTTTCCACTTCTGTCTCACTGGCCTCCATCTCATTTTCCCAGCTCTTTCTTCCTTCTCATTTTTACAACTCTTGCTTTCTCCACCTCTGTCTCACTGGTCTCATTTTCATATCCCTGACTCTCCACCTGTCTCACTGGACTCCATCTCATTTTCACAACTCTGACTCTCTCCACCTCTGTCTCACTGGCCACCTTCTCATTTTCACAACTCTGACTCTCTCCACCTCTATCTCACTGGCCACTTTCTCATTTTCACTGTTCTTGACTCTCTCCACCTGTATCACTGGTCTCATTCACATTTCCACAGCAATTACTTTATCTTATGCCCCTGGCAGGAAACCATATAAAAGGAAAATAACAGCAATAAAAAGTACCAAATTGTATGATTAAACCGATCGACACATTAAAAAATTCATACCAGACTTACTGTAATTGATTACCTCATACAAACAATTATCTGTTTTTATGTCAAATCCATAAAAATGATAAAATGCAATGCATTCTAAGATGCTAATTAAAATACAGATTTTTTAGGATTTGTCCATATTCAACCCAAGAGGTAACATGAAAGATAAACACACTGACTCATTGATATTGAGCTTGGCAAAGCAGAGGCATTTTATATGCCAACATAAATCGAAATATCCCATCCATAACACTGGAGTTATCTGTATAATTAGGAAGCGAACACACAAGAGCTGTACAGCTCTCATGCAGTAATTGTTGGACTGCTTTTAGTACCTGAAAGTAATTCATGGTAAAACACTGCCCCACAATGGTCAAACTGGGAAACTACACTGCTACTGCATTCATTTTCAATTAAAATTTAGTTATTGGTGCCACACTATGGCCACATGCAGGTACTGCAACAAGAGGAATAATCTCAGTGATTCCTGCAACAAGAGAAATAATCCCAGTGATTCATGTAACAAGAGGTTACAATGAAGTTTATGGGAGGCAGAAGTTGTCCCAACTGTAAATTAGCTAAATTTAAACTCCTGGTAAGTGCAGGCAGCCCAAAGGTTACAAATAAGATCTGTTCCCTAAGTCACTCTTTAAGTTGAATTTGTAGGTAAGTTGTAAAGTTGGACCAATAACAATATAATACATAATAATAATAATAAGTACAGCATACAGCACTGTACTGTACTTTAAACCAACAAGCCGTTAAAGCCGCACAATGTTTTCATGAGCGTCAGAAAGTAGTGCGTACGTTTATTATTAAGAGCTATTGCATTTAACTCAGATTTTTAAAATAACAGGCTTTATAGTAGTTGGTTCGTAAGTACGAGTTGTTTGTAAGTCAGATGCTCTTAACCGGGGGACTGCCTGTATTACATTACATGTATTACATTATTAAAAAGTTCCACAATAATGGTTGGAGAAAAAGCTGCTGTCTACTAGCAGTCAAAAATGAAAACTAATGCACACTTCAACGCAGTTTGGCAAAGAGCAGTAAATTTATTCTTATGGAGAGGATTCTATACTTCAGAACCTCTTTCACACATAGAGAAGATAAGGCTGAGAACAGAGGAGACTGTTGTTGGAGAGACTGTAAAATCATTATGGCGTATAGCATCTGCTAGTATCTTGAAGCTAAAATACATCAATTTTTTATTGGTTACAAGCTGCAGCCAGTAGAATGAGACTGTGCTGTGTTCAACATAGTTTGAGTAGCTGAGTTATTAATGAGTTAGAAAAAGAATATGCAGGCAATGCAATTGCACATGCAAATGGACCAACAATGCTGTGGATCTTTAGGACATAAAATAAGAGGAATGTGAGAGGACTTGGTCTGTTTTTTTATTTGCTGACAGGTGAGGTTTTCATGGAGGATGATGCTGAAATATTTGGCAGCTATTTAGGATGCAGCAGTTGTTCAGGGTGACCATGAAATGCAGATGGAATGAGGCTCTGGCTGAGATGGAATGGAGCACCAGAAAGAGGCAGTTCCCCGCAAAGAACATTCAGTCCCTCTGATGTGTTGTAACTTTTATACTTTCATGACAGTCAACACTATGAAATGTACACTTTTCTGAGCAGCCATGGGAAGCAAAATAGTGATATCTGTATCAATTCAGAGGTTTAAAGTAGGTTTCCTTCCTTCCTTCCCTCCATTACCAATACAAATGTACAACCAAAACTTCAGTGCCATTCATTGAACACTTCCCAATTAAATAAGAAAGAAGTACACATTCTCCAGGTCATCTTAAGTATCATTTTAATAGCTGTATTTTTGTTTTGATCCAACCTAACAAAACACTTTTAGCAGAAACAAAACAATAAACAAAACCAAAAATCTAACAAACGGTATGAAACAGAATGAAAAATACATTATTAGGTCACAAACACTCAAAAATATAAGTGTGTGCCTGTTCAGTGAATCGCCACAGAAAGACTCATCCCTTCATGGGACATCACTTCTTCTTGGCTTGTGCGGCTTCTGCTGCTGCAAGCTCTTGTTCCTGTCGTAGCTTCTCCTCTCTGATCTTCAGAAAGTCCCCGTACTCCTCGGCTGACAGGCTGGGAAAGGGCAAGAGGACCAATGATGGCAGTCAGGACACACAGATGGAACGTGATCCCCACTGCAGAGACCGGTTGCTCCACCAGGGAACTCTATGCGATGCGAGAGTTTGCACAGTCAGGGGTCTGGCAGGGACAAAGAATGGGTCACAGCACCTGTCCAACTGTGTGTGTGTGTGTGTGATTAATATCCTGCTGCAATTTGTAAATAGAGAGCTATGGTTAGGGTAGGGGGTGTGGCTAGTCGAGATTTCAGAATTCCATTGAGGTCCAACAAAGAACGAAGTAAAACAGTAACTCAACACACGAAATCCAATGTGTATTAGCACTATTAGGGGAATAGACAACTTTAATGTGGTAATTTTTTTAAGATTCACTTTTGTGTCAGAAAGGGGCTATGCATATGCACAGGCTAAGCTGTTTATCGTAAACATATCTGCTTGGAAAATGGATTCCAATTACAGGTAGCAAAACCTTGGAACCGGAATAACTACTCAGCAAATTTAATGGCCTCCCAGCAGTGAAATAAAGGGAGGCCTTTTCTGCTTTATATTATGCACTGAACACACAAACCTTTAGAGCTCCTTAATAACAGAACCCAGCCGTTAACTGCTTTAACAAATACTACTTGACTTAGATGATACACAACACAATTCAACTTGATTACTTTTAATGTTCGTTTGCCTTTATCAGTTAGCCTTTTGAGTGTCTGTTAAACAAATATAATTTAAACAGAATGAGTTCACTCTGCTGGCTGTTGTATGGAATTATGTGCAAAGATAAATTAGCGAGAACACTGCTTGGAAAGTGAGCTTGAGCGGTGATTTGATGGGCGTGTGGGTTCCTGTAGCTCAGCATGTGCAGTGTTCCCTCACTGGGGGCAGGAAGGGAGTGCATGTCGCTTCTGAGAGTGAAGCAGTGCTTATGTTCAATCACTATTTTAGTACCAGAAACAATACCGTCAGAAATGTGCACACATATGGGTGCTAGGGTTACAGAGGGGAGGAATATTTCTGGTAAATTTCCCGAAACTTTCCATGGGAAGTTAAGTAGGGGAATTTTGGAAATATTCAGCATGACATCAAACAGGCATATTCAAACTTTTGTGAATAAATACTGCTAAAATATCAAGCAAATGACTTCCTAATGAATAGAACGGTGCAGTTTGTTGTTATTTATGAGATATAACAGGTGTTTCGTTTATAATAAATGAGCTGAGTCGAAGCATTTCAGCGAGCTGTGGAACTCCATGCGAACTGTCAGATACAGCAAAGAAAGCAAACTTTATAAATAATACAACACAGAATATGACTTATAAGCAGTGTGTTTTGATGCAGATGCTTATTTTTTGGGTGTTTTTACGCAAGAATTCCTCACAAGCACTATAAGCACTTGGTTACACGGTGATATCACAATTAGTGCCTTTAAGATCAGTATCTTGCGATTCTGGTGGTATGTGTATGATTTCTGTGTGTCAAAGGGCTAACTGAGTAATATCGTCAAAACTTACTTGACTGCATGTAGTCCTGGGTTCAAATGCAGTAGTGTGGCTTCAACAGTCCTATTATAGTGTGCAGGACTCTAGAAATTATCTGTGCATATGATGGAGGAATTCACAGCGCAGGGCAGAAATGCAAGTGAATTTCCATTAAATGCTTGTTTTTTTCCCAACTACATTAAGTACCCTGTTAAAGGCTAACTTGAAATTTAGCATATTTCCAGTTTATTCCCATATATTCCTATTAATTCCCATGGAAAGTTTCCAACTCTGAAAATTCCCAGAATTCTGCACCCTACTGGGTATCCAATATTCTTAGCGGTGTGTGTACATCAGTACTATTGACTGAAGAAACATGCAGCACTTTTCCAGAAGGCTTCCGGTGTGTTCTGTGCAAGATGCCGGTGCTGTTTACAAATGCCAAATGGGGCTTCTTACTCATTGACCACTTTGATGCCCAGAGAGCGGGCAGAGCCCACGATGCACTTCACCACGGTCTCCATGGAGGCATCCTGCAGCACGAAACAGTCGTCCTTGGCTTTGACACGGGCAATCTCATACACTGTCCGTATAGACACCATTCCCGCTACCTCATGCCCTGAAGGGACAAAGACAGGGTAAAGAATAAGGGTGAAAGCATGGATGGGGTGACAGCAGAGGTGGTGGGGGGGATGGGCGGCAGAGGGGATGCGATGATGGCAATACTGGAGGAAGAACAGACGCGGGCAGGGATACGACAGGAAAAAAGGGACACGACAGGAAAAAAGGGACACGACAGGAAAAAAGGGACGTTTACAGAGAGAGAAACTCTTTTTATAATTATACCTTTACGAAAACCTCCTCAAAAACAACCAGTCAAAAGCCTATCATTAATCAAAAAAACATAAACTTTTCGCAAAGGCATTTCTGGAACAACTCTGACTTTTATTAAGAAAAATTAAAGATTCGGCACTAAAACACATGAAACCTTTGGGTGAGGCACATTTATTCATTTATCTGGCATCGGCCTTTAGTCTGAGAGAATTCCAAGCATTAAAGCTTATGATACATGCATTTCCCCCAGAGCCGCATGCAAGCCAATTAACTGTACAAACCAATACTTATCTAATTGCTCAGGTCATTTATTTAAAGCAGATGCGAGAGCTTAGCAAAGGTTTCACATTTAGCCCACTCATGCACTGAAAAGTTTTTGCATACACTGAGATTCTCTACATTTGCACGTTACTCACTTAACATTTACTAAAAAATACACTCAGTATTCTTCGCTAGCGAATAAATTTACAGTATGTTCACCATTTGAGTACTTTCATTAGAAAGAAAATGTCACGTCTTTGATTCATCGAAGTTACCTCCTCTAGCTGTTATAACAGCAGAGAGAGTTTGAGGCATTCTTTCTACAGGGGACGATAAATACTGCTGTGTTTCATGGGGTGAAACAGTTAACTAGTGCATTTAAAGTTAACGGACAGCCTAGAATTTGACTATGACATCATCACACAACCAGTTACCAGGATGTCAGACATGCACTGTTACATACTCTTCCCATGTTATGAAGGAATATTGTTTTGATTTATATTTTCATTTCTAGTTGTTCACTAAACTTAGTATTGCTTAACAAGAGCAAAAACCTGCAGTTTATGAAATAAATGGAAAAGTGGTAAAAACCTCTGGTGTGCAGAAGCTTCTGACTGGTGGTGCAGATGGACGGCCAGGCTCATACGCCTCCCTTCCTGCTCCGAGCTGATTGTGCTTTTAGCTTTAAGTCCAGTGTCCTTTATTTTCTTCCACCAAGAACTCTTTAGAACTTTTTAGTGAATTATGATCATGCCACACTGGAACTGCACATCTTCTACAACCATTGATATATTACCATAAGAATATAAGAAGTTTACAAACGAGAGGAGGCCATTCGGCCCATCAAGCTCATTTAGGGAGAACTTAACTAATAGATCAGAGTTGTTAAAATCTTATCTAGCTCTGATTTAAAGGACCTCCAGGGTTTTAGCTTGGAAGGCTACTCTCTACTCTAACTACACACCATTTATTTTATTGTCCATTTTGCAGTTCATTTTTTTCTTTAGTGTTATTTTATTGCTAATTTATTATTTTTTATTTTTATCATTTTATGCTGTTTTGTTTTTCTTTGTATTGCCTATTTCCTTCAAGAACAATCCAGGGAGCAGGTAGAAAAGCATTTCACTGCAAAGCAGTACAGCGTATGACCATACATGACAAATAAAACCTGAATCTCGAACTTGAACCGCATACTAAGATTCCAGTCACTGTCATATGGAATCCTGCACGAAG
Source organism: Hippopotamyrus pictus (assembly GCA_026781145.1). Classification (NCBI taxonomy): domain Eukaryota; kingdom Metazoa; phylum Chordata; class Actinopteri; order Osteoglossiformes; family Mormyridae; genus Hippopotamyrus; species Hippopotamyrus pictus. Next base: position 24,742,992 of record JAODLC010000002.1, on the reverse strand, counting down.
CTGCAGAAACTGTTCTCGTCCCTTGGACGGAGCCTGCAACTTTCTGATCACGGGTCATTAATCGGCCGATTCGTTCGACACCTATATACAGCCAGACATCCTGATTTTCCCGCGTTCAAGGTGTCCCTGGATCAACAAGGGAGGGGCTTGCGGTTCAGTCTTTCAACCAGTCATGGACTTCACTGCATGACATCACCACATTGCTCCATTTTTCTCTTGTTTTCTGACTCAGCAGGCTGAGCCTCTGTGCCTGTGATCGGAAGGTTGCCGGTTTGAGCCCCAGCCTCTGCAGAGCGGCCACATGTCCGTGGGCCCTTAAGGAAGATCCTTTCCCCCAGCTTATTGTTGTTGTCATCATCAAAAACATAAAATAAAGACGCTCCCTTACATTGCTCCAGACGACCTTTGCAGGTTAGCATGTTCCTATGTCCTTTAACGAGAGGCAGATACAATAAAATGGGTCATTTACAAATCTGTGCACCTTGGCACTTAACAGAAAACATTGGTTCTAATCAATGTGGTGATGTCATACGATGAAAACCGTGATTGGCTAAAGAAATTAAATGCAAGCTCCTCCCTTGTTGACCCAGACACGTGTTGAACTAGGATGAGTCCGTACAGCCAGTGAATGCCATGTCACACAGCATTGAGCTGGCATGAACTTATCGCAAGAAGCTGGATGTCCCCCTTCATTTTACCTGTTTTTTTGGCCCCCTTCTCAATTCCGGCAGCTGCTTTCAGGAAATAGGACACCGTAGGCTGACCAATCTTTATGTCATACGTCCTGTCAGGCTGCACAGAAGGAAGACGCAATCACAACCCAACACATAAATGGCATGTTTAATTATGAGAATCGTGAGGACACCAAGGCATAAAACTGAGGTGACAGATTTATAAGTGACAATTAGATTCCCACATATATGACAGGGATCCTGGGTGAGCCAGTCAAAACTGATGCGACAATACAACACAACCAGGAAGGAGGCGACGCATGTCCTTCAACCGAGGAGGGGGCTCCTGTAAATCACTTAAAGCCTCTGCGCCTGTTATAAGAAGGTTGCCGGTTCAAGGCCAGCCTCAGCACGTCTGCCGCTCCTTGAGCGAGACCCCAACCCCCTCAGCTCCATGGATGCCGCTACAGGTGGCTGCCCTTCGTGGCCGGATTGCTCTCACCTTCAGAGAGCAAGTTGGGGGAGGCATAAAGAGAATTAAAGTATCTTTTATAATTATTATTATTAAGAAATCTCCCACGGGACTTAGCAGCAAGGAGCAGAAGTGTCGAGTGACCGAGGTAGACAGATAAGCTGCTGGTGTGATGGAGTGAAGAGCAGGGCAATGGCATCAGCTGAAGAGGAGAAACTCTCTATTCTATTTACAGCTTTAACACAGGGGGACTTAATAAAAGCACAGCAACAACAGTCATTGGGTTTGAGTATCAGCATGTTATTACCCACAGAGTGACGTGGGGCAAGGAGGGGGGAAGACACGGCGGCCTTGTCTGCTATGATGTACAGTACTGCACAAAAGTCTTAGGCTGCCAAAGAAAATTATTTAAATAATCTTTATGTTGGTATAAAACTATGATACTATACCTGTCAAAGTGTGCTAGCTTAGCCAGTTCAAAAGCTCTGCTAAAGGCACCCCAGTATTTGAAGTCACCCTCCAACATCCCCCTGTGTTTGTTCACTCATGCGCTAGCATATTCTGTTCGGCTAATCAACACCTAAAGTTATTTAATTAAGTTAATTATTCATGTGAGCTGGTGGTGAAGTGTAACAAATACCAGGAAAGGCTGGGGGGCCTGAGGGGCCGCGGGACTGAAGCGGCCATTTTCACACCATCCAGCCACATATTAGAAGCTTTTTGGAAATCAGGAAAAAATTCTTGCCGTTTTTATTGTCCTACTGTTGAATTGCATGTATTATAATGACATTTTTCTCAGCAAATATACAATCCAGATAAATCGCTACAACGTTTTCTTTGATGCACAGCACGATATACATTTCGGAAAAGGCGTTGCATGGGTTGTGTGAGCCAATAATGTCTGTTTTTGTTTTTCTGCAAGTGGGCACGGCCCCTTAGTGCGCTGACAGAAAGCCAGGCCTCGTATGAGCAGGCGTATGCCAGATGGCGGGAGTCGGGGGGGAGGGGGGTGATGGGTGGTTTCTGTATCCTGCAGGGAACGGATTTTGTTTATATCGCCCGATAAAAATTGGCCCTCTCTGCCACCTGAAATCGGGCCTGACACTGGGAGTCTGCATGACTTCAGCAGAGCAGGAAGCGCGACAGCCTTGCATTGTCTAGGTTTGTTAGTGTGCTTGCACACGCTTGGCTAGAGCCTCCTTTGTTTAAATTTAATAAAGGAATTATTGTCTGAAGCCCCATCTATATTTCTCATCATCTGTACCAAGCACACTTCCGCTGCATCCCTGCTTGTCATTCCTCCTTTGCCAGATAATATGGATTACCTTTTACGTGATGAATGATTCAAGACATACACTTCAAACAAAGGGAAATGTATGGAATATATTTTAAGGAAATCTTCACCCTGTGTAATACTTGGCTCATTCTCAGCAGATTCAGAGAGGTGTGAGTGCACAAAGGATAAATAAAATGGGAACAGAGAGATGAACTGTTACAGAAAATTTGGAAATAAAATGACAGGCCCACGGCAGCGACGGAAAACAGAATCAGTTTGTCCAGGCAGTCTGCACCAATCAGTTAAATGGGCTTCAACAATCAATTTGAAACAAGGTTTTAAACTGAATGATGAAAACTGAAAATGACTGGTGTGGTACGGTTGGTTTATGAGGCCAATTACTGAGGGAGAGAGACGTACTGTGAGTGTGCGAGCGTGTGTGTGTGAGTGTGAGTGTGTGATCGCTGAAAAACCTAGACTGGCGTTATTCCACCTAAGCTTGAGTTTTATAAATTGTGAAAGTCGTTTCATTTTATGCTTCAAGAATTAGGATAAGCATAGCCCTTAAGCTGCCAGCTGATGGCAATTAGCTACTGACATTGACATCGTTATTGAGGGAGGAGAAAGCAACACTACATAGTGGCAGCATCCAATTAAACCAGCTGTAATTTCAAATTCGTTGTCAAGCCACTTTCATTGTTGTGCTCATTTCAAAATGTTTTACTTCTGATGCGTAATCATTACAGACTCTTTTCATGCGAAGAGCAGCTGAAGCCATGATTAAATAAGGTTTTTCTTTGTCGCATTATGTTCCATACAGTGTTCCTCATTATAAGATTTATATCGAAAGCTTTATTGATCCAAACTGTGTACATATCTTCCTATTCAAACACTGGAACTCGCCATGTAATCTACCACTTGCCTTAGCAAATGCTACCAAATTTAACAAATCAAAATTTAGGCAGATTTAGAAAAAAATAAATATATTTTCAATGAATTTGACTCGGACAGGGGCCACTGCTTCCTGAGCAGTAAGGTTTAGGTACCACGCCGTACCTCCTTTGAGGCCTCTCTTGAATGGTGACCTCAGGTAAATCTATGCACTAAACCGGCCGCGCTTCATGTTGCTTCTCTGCATTAGCGAGTCTCCTTTCTCCAATTCAGGCATTTTGAGCTGCTCTCCGGCATACTGGCCATGAAACCAGCTGTGTACCTCCGATGTGTTCTGCAACGACTTAAGGCGTTTTCAGCTACGCTGAGAGCTGCCTGTACAAGTTTCACTTGTGATTTTAATCAGTTCATGCTGATTCTTACACAACTGTACTAGACAGGTCTTTCAGGGCAAATCTTAATACTTACTTAAAACTTACCTTATCTGGAACACAGACATACATAATTGATAGTTTATGACAAATAAAACCTGCACAATTTTAAACTGTTATCTCCCTTCATCACTTTACATTAACATGGGTGTGCATAATCCTTATCCAGCTAATGCCCTGACTTCTTTGACATTCAAAATCCGTGCGAGATGAAAAATTCATTTGGGAAAGCCGATTTGAAATAAAAGACTCCTTATAATGAATGAAGGCAACTTTGATCTCAACTTTGAGTCATCCTATGCCCTCTAGTGGATAGAATATAAAATACAATGTTATACACTGAAGGAAGAAATATCCAATTAACTCCAAAAATAGATAAGCCTCATTCCTGACGAAACCTCATACAATTTGCTGCTAGGACTGTGTCCCAAAAAAAAAAAATGAGTAATTAAACAGTATAGAATGTATCTAGAGCAAATCTTAAAATGCGACCTGGAAATGTTATGTTCGAATTCTGTGTACAAGCGAAACATTTTTATTGTTAGCCACAATGATTATACAAAAGTGGAAAATGTAATGCACTAATCTTTGGAAAAAAAAACTACATTTATATCTATTCAAATAATAATGGCTTTCATCAGGGACCATTTTAAGCCATCAAATTTCTAATTTCTTATCAGAAGGCTCGATGAATAATGCATGGTTACACATTATGCTCTCTGACATTTTAAAGTTTGACATTACAGCACACAACGGTACCTTCCCTAGTAAATTAATTATTGATAAGAATGTGTTTTATCACAGCACCGAGATACTGTTGTGACTCCCGATGTCTGAAAAATGGGTAGAAATATAAAGTTAGACTAGAGTTCATTTAAAACTTCTCGGCAAACCATTTCATTGATAAAAATAAATAGTAATTAGCTCTAAAATCATATGTAATTTCGGTCATTATTCGGCATGCAAAAATATTTTGTTTGTTTTTTTAGTCAGTTTCCAATGTATTGTTCTTTAGGATGTGTTTACCTGCATCTGGCGTTTTACACACCAAAATAATACAGAGGCGTTTTGCCTTTTGATTGGTTGTGTTTTTCTGTAGGCTGCGTGATGACGTGCTTCTTTTCGTGACGTAAGTCAGGTGGCGGCCGGCTTTGCGGTGCCTGTACCACGTTAAGCTAGTTTTCCTAAAGGAGAAATTAAAAAAGAGCCTCAAGTTCGATGCTCCGGTGAACGTGTCTGATAACTTAGAACATCTGAGAACAGTTGTCATGTATCGGTGATACAACACTGTGCACCTTCCCCTAAAGACAACTGCCCAGTTCTACATTTTAACGGCACTAATGTCCGAGCCGTCAGAATGGTTTGCCAAAAAAGTGAAAATCACTTAATATAAGAATACAGAGAAAAATCTAAGATTCATAGATTATTTATCATTGTCTGCTTACCATCTTGACTACTAAATAGCTTTGACTTTGGATTCCTCCCACAGTCTGAAGCCATACAGTTCAGTAAAGCTGTTGATTCTTAACTACCTTAGACGAGTGAGCGACTGAGTGAGCGAGTGTACGTGTGTGTAATGGATTTACATTCCCTGCTTGATGCATTCTACATTATGCCACATACCTATGAGCATAGAAGATATCTAAATATTTTTATTTAAATACTTAAACACTTTCTTCATATTACTGATCCTGGAAAAAGTGCACCATGAAAACAGAATGCTGGACCAAGTTACTACTCAAATATTAATAAAAAAAGGTCACAGGGTTTACACAATACCTCAACATAGAAAAGACGACTTTAACTTACATGAAGACAGAGTAATACTGTACCTCTAAAATACACTCCAAAATACAGTTATTTAGTACCAGTAAAAAGTTTGGACACACCTAACCACAGAAAGGTTTATTTTTACTGTTCTCTACATTTTAGAGTAATTAAATGATAAACTATAAAATAACTTACAATTGATTAGGCACTGATCGAAAAAGTATATTAAAAAAACATTTTTTTTGGGGGGGGGGGGGGGGGGGGGGG
>JAODLC010000002.1:24706490-24716644 GCA_026781145.1 Hippopotamyrus pictus | reverse complement strand
ACGTTATGAATGCATTATAATGCATTATGAAGGTATCTATAATGCGTTACACACACGTACTTTAAGTAAAGTGTTACAATTCATAGATTATCTAATATATTTTAAAAAATTAGTTTAAAGTTTACTTCCGCTGCTTTTGCATGAGTGCTACATGCATTCTCTGAGACAATCCTAATCATTTTCCTCCTTGCTGTTTAAATCATTCCAAAAAGGGTTTGTGACAAATTTATGAACTCCTGTGTGCTTTATAAATACCCCAATATTTATTGCAACATAATAATATAGGTATATTTACAACAAAATCACATTGCCAGAACGTTATATGCTGTAGGTGTACTTTTTACATTTCTTGTCATGCAATTTTGATCTTTTTGTTATATCTGTTCTTATAACCAGATCACAATTAATTGTTTTTCGTTTATTTTTTTTTTACTTCGTTTATTGTTGTTTTCAGAGTCTGAAACAGTTTTCAAGGTTGAGCTTGTATCGTGTTTCAGCAGCAAGCTACTTGCATAACCAATCAACCAATCAATCCCACCCCAAAGTACCAAAGAAGTACCCCAGCTGGTTTGGTACTTTTGGTACTGGTACTTGACCAATAGTCAATGGAAAAGTGAAAGTACCAAAAGTACCATTCTTGGTGCAGTGGAAAAGCGCCCATGTTATTGTGACTCTGCAGGAAGGCAGCTAGAAGGTAACTTTAGCAGAATTTCAGCCAATGTTACATGAAGGTCTTCTCAAATTTGGCAGAGAGCGTTCTTAATGGAACATCATTTCCATGTTTTACATTTTAGCAAGGTTCTGTCAATGTCAGCACAATAACATCATTACCCAAAAATCCTTGTAATGCAATTAATGCTAGAAAATATTGTTCTATAATAAAATTTCATTTTCTAAAAGTGTTATATGGGTAAACTGCGAGCACACCACCCAGCCTCAAGCCCTTGACCTTTGACATGTAAATTGAGAACATCACCTGCTGCCCAACCCTACCTTTCATTTGTGTCTGCATTATTAACCTTAGCTGTAGTAGTGGAATAAAGTTCTGGGGACATCAGGAAAACTGGACACTTTGAACGTTTCCATACCTTAATCGTAAGGTTTGGTAAACATTCCTACAACCTTAAATGGTCAGCTGGGAACCTTCATGCACAAGCATACAGGGCTGGAATCAAACAAACAACCCCAAAGGTTTGAAAATACTGCCGTCCACTGAGCCACAACACAATGTTTAATATATTTAATTTACCTCGTGACTCTGTACTGGATGAATGGTTGGACGATGGATGGGTTGTTTTGTGCAACGTGTTCTGTTTGTTATGCAGGACCAGACTTTGAGAACTGCCTGTGTGAGGTGCAGAAATATGACAGCATTTATTGAATTAATTCCAACAGCAATACAAACAGTGACACAGTCCACTGCATTTTAACAAGGGTTTTATTTTTAACTTCTTGTTTCACGTATGATATATCCACATGAAGGCGTTTCTTAAAGTTGTCCCTGGTTTAATAAACACTAATTCAGGGTGATGGCAGAATTGGAGCAGCGGAGAACAGCAGGGAATTACTTGCAGAACTGTACACACACAGATGAGCGAGAGGAACTTGAAATCACTGTAAGTGGTGGGGTTTCAGCGGATTCTCAAGGTACTTCAGCAATATAAACTGAAATCCCGCCTTGAGGTATTGTAGAGTACCATAAGCAAAGCTAAAGCAAAACGACGCTACTTTGATATTTATATTTAGTATTGTACGTTTCTGCAAGTAAGTTTATCACAAAGTGCATTTCAATGAGCTCCCTTAACGGGATGCCAGTCTATCATGGTGCACATGCACAAACACACTATGGTAAGAGATGCCGGACAGTGTAAGTGCATGTCTTTGGACTGCTGCAGCAAACTGACGTACCCAGGGGAAGCTTGTGTGACATGGGAATAACATGTGAACCCCACTAAATTAGGCTTTAGTGGTATTTTGAAGTATTAATTTATATCTCAGTGTGTGGCCTTACTTTGGATTTTATATTGACATATACGTACAACGGGGTTAATTTGCTGCATATTAAATGAGACTTCGTGAAAATGTGGCGTGATTAGAAAAACACGAATAAGACAAAGCATAGCTCATCGAAGAAAGCAGCCCGAGAGCCTAGCTAGCAAAATTCAGTGGTGGGTGATAGTTGCTTTAGAAAACCATACTGGAGAGGCTTTGGATGGTTTGGGGACAAAATGCCAAACAGATGTTTTAATGTTTTATATAGACAAAGTGCACAGAGACATCTATTATCTATTGTTTTTTTCCCCCTTTTATCCAGTATAAGGTCACAGTGATCCTGACAGCCTGGCACTGGCCAAAGGCTGGAGTACAGTACCCCCTGGATGGGTCCAGTCCTTTGCCAGTAACATGAGCACTGTGGTAAATTTAGAGATGCTGTCTCCACTGCAGTATTGTGGACTGTGGGAGAAAAACAAAGAGGCCAAGCAAACCTATGCATGGTCTGCCTGTGTACTGTATGTGAGCTCCACACAGATCCAAGGTGAGATACAAACTCCCAGCCCTAAAGGGCTGAGGGTTTGGTACTACCCACTGCACCAAAGTGCCCCGATCATCGTTCATAAGAGCACATTAAACCTGATGCTTAATAGAATTCTATTCTGGTAGTTGCCCCAGCCAGTTTAACATTGCCCCGTGTAATGAATTTCTTAAGCCTGCAGAATGTTTTGGACCATCCTTCTGGTGCATAGTGAATTGCCACCCTATAAATCAGCCCAGGTCCATTACTATATAGTGAAGATGTAAGATGTGATAATGTACACTCTTTAAACTGGTGGCTAGATTTTTGTGGAAATCCATAGCAGACTTTCACAGAATATGCCTAGTTCAGGGTATGATTTTAGGGGCATCTTTAATAGAAGAGTCGATAACATTAGACTTCAACTTCAGCCACCAGCTATTAACTCTGAAGGAAACCTGGTGGTACAATACAACATGAGCACAGGTTCAGTAACCTTCACCAAAGCCATGAACTGAAAAATTAATTCTGAAAATATTTCCACTACCTGCCCACTAAATCCCATTTCTGCTAAATCAATTAAAGACTCCATGGCAGTAATGATAGGTCCCAGCCTTAAAGATAATGAATATCCCTACTATCAGGTCTTCTCAAATCCAACAGTTCTCATGCTTCTGCTTAAGAAACTAATCTTAGATCCAATTTTCCTTTTTCACAAGTCCTTGAAAAAGAAGTTGAAGATAATTGAAAATTTTTATTCAGGCTTCTATCCTGGCCAGAGCACTGATATTAATATGCTGTTTTTTATTTAAAAATAATAATCATAATTAAAAAACTGCTTGTAATGGGATGTGGGCTGACTAAGTGTAAAAATGATTCACACTGCATACTCTACCACAACAAAGTGAAGGACCCTGAGGTGAGGAACACGCACTGATTACAGAGCATTGTCACACCCGCCACACGACAAACCACCTCAGGGATGAGAACCTGAGTGCAGCTGGGTGGCGGGTGATGGACCAGTGTGAGTTTTTTTCCAGTAGCTGGGGTGCCAATCCTGCCACCAACCCCCAAGCTTTTCACTGTAAGTTGGCAAACCTCCTTATAGGGCTGGATGTAGATTAACGTCATACCCAAGACAAAGCAGTTGCAGGTTAAGGGCCTTGCTCAAGGGCCCAATGGAAGAGAACTGTGGGCATTCATGGGATTTGAACCAGCAACCTTCCAGTTGCTGGCACAGATCCCTGGCCTCAGAGCCGCCACATCATCCCAAAGACCCTCACTGCTTATAAAAAGATGGACACGAAACCACTTTCGTTCAGCGCTGACACTGTCCATGAGCATGATCTCAAATATTCAGTGCCATTGTAGATTCCAATCAATCAGTATAAACAGTCTAAACAATATAAATCCAGGAGCATGCCAAATAAATAGGGGAGACAAATCTGTCTTACAATAATCTCCACCTTTCCTATTCTCAGATTCTTTCTTATAAACCTGTCCCTTTAACAGATTACTTCTTAAATATATATTGGTTTAGGTTAAGATAACACGGTAACACTTTACTTAAAGCACTCATGTATAATGCATTATACATACCTTCATAATGCATTATAATGCATTCATAAAGTATTATAAACACGGCTATAACCATTTATAAAAAGGCATAGCACATTATAGCCACGTTTGTTGTGCATTATGAATGCTCAGTCATTCAGAAATGCAGAGAAATACAGAGAAAGGCTGTAATGGCAATACAGTAGGTATCACTGGGCAAGCAACTATGTCAGTGTTGGGCTTAAGTCAAGTGACTGATAACTCAAGGTGTGATGCAGCTTTTCAGAACTCCGGGGATGACGACTGTAGGAGGTGGCATGGTGGCTGAGGTGAAGGTGGGCGGGGTCAGAGCTTATCCAATGTGAGTGTGACAACAGATTACTAATAAACTAGATAAAGATGCGTTTTGAGAGAGCATATAAACCCCTAAATAGTTAGGCCAAAGGTAGAGAGATTGCAGTGTCTCTGTTTTTTAATGGTTTATAGTAAAATAGATAACAGATATGTAAAATCAACAAACTTCATTCACAATAATTCATCAGAAAAATATACTGTCTGGAATGACTGATGATAATTTAATTGCAGAAACAAGGGATGTTGGAAATTAATAGCGTCTGTGTGCACATGGGAGTTCCCTTTGATCGAGAACCATGCCTGTGTCCAGAATGTTTACCTCTGCTATTTATTTGATCTCACATAATAATTTTTATTCTATTAGCATTCAGCTAATATCAATACTGTTGCCAGCTCCCCATGATTAAGTTATTTTACGTATGTCTCTCCAATTTGATTAACTAACAGAAAGGCGTGAGTAGACTGAACAATCAAGAATCGATATTTTTCATCACCCAGCAACCTGGTTGGTGGTATTTGGATATGATCCAGACAAGGCCTGCGACCAATTCCCCAACGATCTGCCAAGAAAGAATAGCGCCAAACAAAATTAACGTGCTAATTTTGCAGACAATGTTACTTTTTTCATAAGAGAGTACCATACTGGTATGTTAAATAGACATGTCTTCATATCGCACCTAACCAGTTCAAAGTAACATTTAATTATACCTTTCATATTTTCTTTACTCCTATGCAAGTTAAATTCATATAAGCTATATTTTACCCTATTTTAAGGCCTGGACTGGCCGTCTGGCGTACAAGAACCAAGCAGCAGCCACCACCACCCTCCCAGTTGGCAAAATTTATCATGGGTATGTATACCTGCTGGGAAATTTTTAATCCCAGTCTGTACCCAGTCTGTACAGGTGCCTTGCTTTCTGTAAGGCAGTCTTTTCCAACAAATAGACAGATTTTGATACACGATTATTGCATAACATATAGCGATGGTGATAAATAGGTGGTCAATATGAGAATCAGTACAGAAATATTGCATTAGAAAGGTAAACAAATAGACAGATATTGATGAGATTATTGCACATGTGCCCTGACAGGCTGTACAGTCTGATGGCCCTCATAATGATTTCCCGAGGCGCTGACTGGAGCAGCTAATGTTGAGAAATCTGCGGCTGAATCTGCCCTTCTGTCCAACCACAGCGCTGTGAAGCGGCTGAGCGGCATTCTCCATAACTGACTGAAGTCTGATAGCATCCTCCTCTCTGCCATACTGTTGATAGAGCAGCTCCTGCCCTAGCGCCGGCTCAGCCTTCCTGATCAGCTTGTTGAGTTTGTTGGTTTCCATCACCTTCACTTTGCTGCCCCAGCATGCAACAGTGTGGAAAAGTGTTTCCCAACCCGGTCCTCGGGAACCCACAGACGGTCCACGTTTTTGCTCTCTCCCAGGGAGGGAAGAAAAACATGGACTGACTGCGGATACCCGAGGACCAGATTGCGAAGCACTGTTGTAAGGGGATTAAAGAATAATCACAGGGGGCACAATGGCGCATTCAGACGTATGTTTTGATCAAAATGCAACTTTTACAACGGGCATGTGTTATTTATTTGATGTCTTTATGGCAAATCAAAGTACCACAAATAACAGCGCACAATAATCCATAAAAGTGTCTAAACCATATTTATATTTGCTTCTTAAAATTTAACAACTCAATTAAATATGAAGAGTTATTTTCCCTAACAATAGCTTCACCTATCCATTACTTTACATTGTATACCACATTATTTTTTTTTTGTTTAGAAATACCTTGGAATAAATGTCCAGGAAATTACTTATTATACTCGCTCGTATAGCACTAAAATTATAGAGTTGATCTATTAAGCACAGTTTGTAGAATTAAAGCTAGTCTTCTTAAGTTTTTAGCATCAACTTAGACTCTGACCTGTGCCACATTCTCTGGCTGATCGTCTTGGCGGTCAGGTGAGGCTAACGTCTAAATATAACACCTGAAATCATTTAGCTAATCTTATCTGTTGGCTATGCTGGAACATGTGCAAATATTAGCAGAGCTTATAGACAAATGGTATGACTTTATACCTATTCTCTGGCCATTTTCTAGAAATACATGCAGACCCATTTTTTCTCCTCTGTCCTTGGTCTGCATCATGCTCGTGGGTTGAAGGCTGAGAGTGTGAAATTGAGACCCTGTTTACTCCTGGTAAATGCGTTCTTGGGCGATCAGATCTCAAGTGGACAGCGTTAAGTACAAGTGCAAATGGTCACCAAGATGCATTAAGATCTGATCACTCAAACCACTTGCAGAGGTGGACTGGGACGCATGCGAGCGCATATCTTTTGTAGCGCAAATGCTAATGCTTCTTGATGCTGACAAGGACATCAGAATAACTACCTGTGGGGCCGTTTGACCTTTTAGCGGATGTGACGTTGGCAGTAATGATCTGAACACTGGTGGTCAGCTGGACATTTTAGAGATGCATGATAGACTCGATAGTTTAAACGCCGATGTGTCTCAGCTGTCTACTTATGTTAAGATACATTTTAAAACCAAGTGTAAACTGGGCCTGAGATATCCTCTCCCTCATTGCACTGCTTTGTGAGTAAAGAATGGCACCGTATAAAGACGAATGCCTTGGTTTAAAGCGTGCCAGCTATCGGTTTAGTTTGAGTAATGCGGAACTCTTTTTCCCCCCCTCTCTCTTTTATTTGCTGCTTGAGAGTCTGTAATTGTCTTGGTGGTAAACGAATAGGTGAGAGTGACATTGAGATATTCTAGATCGTTTTGCTCATCTTATGTAATGACTGTGTTGAAACAAGTGTGAAGAGTACTGGAAAAGTGTGAACACAAATGCTATGTGTCACGATCGGAGGCGAAGGAAGACGCAGGGCTGCGTGACTTCTCAAGGCAACAGGGTTTATTCGGGGCGACATGGACAGACATCATGACAATACAATGCAGGATCTGGGAAACAGGGGGAGACGCGGACTGATATACATGACACAAGCCGAAATAACAGGGAACAGCTGGGCACTATCGGGGAAGCACATGTGGATAATGAGGGGGCGTGGCACACAGGAGGATCGTACGGAGCGGGGCGTGACATAACCCCCCCCAAAGGGGCGCACACTGGGCGCGCCCGAGGAGAGGCGACAGACGAGACGAGGCCGGGAAAACGGGATCTGGAAGACAAAATCAGAACATTAACAGGACACCAGAAATAGGACAGAGACACAGAACAGGAACAGGGATGAGACGAAAGACAGAACCCGACAAAGAACAGGAAACGCAGACAGGCAGACCGAAACAGGAGACACAGGGGGAACAGAGAACGGAGGAACAACAGGGCGGGGAGTGAACAAAGGAGACAAGGAGGGACGAGGAACAAAGGCAGGAGGAACAGATGGGAACGGAGGAGGAACAAGGGGAGCACGAGGGAGCCCAGACGGGCGGCGGCCGGAGGGGCCGCAGGGGAGAGGGAGAAGGGAGCAGGAGGGGAACACACAGGGGCCAAGGGAACGGGACAAGGGAGAGGGGACACAGAGGGAGCAGGAGGGAATACAGGCGAAGGCAGGCAGGAGGGGGAAGCCGCGGCAGGTGATGGCGCAGCCGGAGCCGGCGAAGGCGCCGTCCGACGCCCCGCTGAAGCAGGGCGGCCCGGAGACGACTGACTTGGAGCCGGAGGTGTGACCGGGGACCGGCACCGCGGAACCAGGGGGGGACCCGGAGGTGACCGCCGACCCCGAGCCGGAGGAATCGCAGGCAGCCTCGGAGCCCCAGCCAAAGCGAGCGAGGGCGAGCAAGGGAGCAGGGCGGGCGGGAACCGGGCCCGACGCCTGTGGCCTCGTCCCTTATGGGACACTGACAGGCAGGCTCCCAGCCGGCGTGGCCCATGCCAGGGCGGGGAACCAGGAGTCAGTAGGGAGGACCCCAAGGGGTCCCACTCGAGCTCTTCCTCCTCTCCGGAGGAGAGAGCGATAGTCACAAAGTCCGGGACAGGCTGGCCGGGCAGGTCAGGCGAGCAGGACAGGGCCGACTGGACAGGCGTGTGGCCAGCAGGGGGCACCTCAGTGGGCACCGCCAACACGCGGCCAGCAGGGGGCGCCGCGGGCAGAGCAGCAGCATCAGGCGGTGCTGCCGGCAGAGCGGCGTCCTCGGGTGGTGCTGCAGGCACCTCGGGCATGCAGGAAATGGCTAAAAGCCAAAAAAAAAAAATAAAAAAAATAAATAAATAAAAGCATAGTCTGTATTGGTTTAGTGTGAATAACCGTCTAACATTTTTCCTCCTCTGTCTCTAGCCTGAATCGCATTCGTTGGCTACGAATCTGTGGTCCTTTCTGCAGTCAAGGGTCAGACCCCGAGGTATCACATCCAAGATCTGACTCATCTTTTAAAGTAGTTGTGTTGGGCTGAGAGTGACAATTTGCAGGGTTGATAAAGAAATGCCTTAGTCACAATGGGTGTCAGGATTTTGTGAGTCATAGCAGAGCATTTTTTCCTCAGTTGCATTCACGGGCTGGGAGTCTGTGATTGTCTTGGTGATTGAGGAAAAGGTGAAATGGAGTAGGCGATATACCAGTTGTTTTGGCTCATCTTGTCTAACGATGCTGCCTAACTCAATGTTCTGACCCAAGAACTTGTTCTCTGTATGTGTCTGGGATTTTGTCCATCCTCTTTTGCCATCTATGAAACACACAATTTCCCCACTGGGATGAATACAACCTAAAAAATATCCATACCAACTAACACTAACCGTTCCAGGAAAGTGGTTTGAACGAGAACCAAGGCGATTTTCCCCATATGAAAGCATTGAAATTCGATGAATTCATTCACAAGCCTACCAAATAATAATTATTGTTAATTAATTTTCTGGTTAAATGCTTTTAGTAAATGCTTTAAAGAAAAACACAATATAGTGTGGCAACGGGCGGACCGATGCATCGTGGGAGCAGAGAGGCATGAAGACTTGCTTGCCGGGGAAATCACACTCTTTATTAACAGTCCTTAACCCTTGTATTGTTGTGAATGTTAATGGTTGCATTTCCCTATCGTGGCCCGTGTGTTTCCCCGTGTCTCGCGTGTATGTAGTGTGTGTAAATCTTCCACCATGTGTGCATCTTGCAGTTTGGTGTCTGACAACCTTGTGTTTCCCATCTGTGTATTTGGGTTCGGTGTTCGCTGGGTACCTGTTGTGGTCCTTCCATTTACTATTGCACGCGGGGCATGCTGGGACATTTGGGGCATGCTGGGACATTGAGGGCATGCTGGGACATGTGGGGCATGCTGGGACATTCAGGGCATGCTGGGACATGCGGGGCATGCTGGGACATTCAGGGCATGCTGGGACATGCGGGGCATGCTGGGACATGCGGCCCGCCGGTGCTACACTAGTATAAAAAAGGAATCTGGTCGAGGAATCTGTTCATCAACCAAATTTTGTACGTGAAAATTTTTGGTCGTGAAACTTGTTCGTAAGCCACAGGTACCACTGTATCTGTAATTGGCTTGCTGATAAACAAATGCTAAATGTATTTTCGCTTTTCTCCTTTTTTTATAAAAGCAAAAATCCTCTTCGGATTTGTTTTGGTTAGTCAAAACAGGTGCTAATGTAGGTCTTTCGTTTTTTTTTTTCTTTCTTTTTTTTTTTATATTCCCTCCACCACCCCCCCTCTGCGGAGGACTACTTTATTTGTATTTATTTATTTGTTTATTTATTTATTTTT
>JAODLC010000002.1:24674207-24686338 GCA_026781145.1 Hippopotamyrus pictus | reverse complement strand
ATAAAATAAAAATCACAACGTCCTGGACTGAAATATATAAACTAATATGGTACTAGACTTAATGAAATTACTAACATGTTTCTGCAATTAATGAGGAGAATCAAGTAAGAATGTGAGGTTATTTGGCATCTGCCCCATCATAGTGTGTGACCTGTGAAGGACTGGAATCACACCCGGTTTGTTCCTGCCTCGGCTGGGCTCCAGTCTCCCTGCAACGCGGCACTAGATAAGCAGCGGAAGATGGATGTGTTAGTTATGATGCCTTACTTACAAAAGATTAATTCTCCTAAAGCTCTTTTCTGTTAAAATTAAAAGCCTAAGAGCATAGCCATAGAATGTAATGCTTTTGTATATTTAATCAAGACAAAACGTAGGAAATGATGTTGTCAGCTCCTTGCTGCTTTCTACCAAACCGTCTGAATAACAGGGTCCGGTTTGTGAAATGAGTAAAAGCACAAGACAAAAAAATAATATATCAGAAGACCGTTTATCCAGAGTGTTGTTGTCACTCACATCACAAATTGAATAAAAAAACTGAAAGAATTTCTGATGTCCTTGAGCGGGGGTGGATTTACCATAAGGCAAGGGGAGGCAGCCACCTGGGCCCCCCAAAACTACAGTAGCCCCTCCAAAAACTAGGGGGGGCCCATGAAGACAGAATTTCCAGAAGTTACATTTAAGGCTACGTTATATGATTCTTTAAATGATAGCATTTTAGCTGCAGTATTCAGGACAAAATTTCCCCCATCCCAGCTGTAATGGACTATTCCTACTTTATGACTTTGTGCCACCCAGCTTTCTGTTAACACTGGAATGAACCAGTTGTTCACTACCAAGCGAACTGGTGAAAAATAACAATAAGAAAACGGCACAAAGATACAATACTGACATTACATCTCTCTTGGTTGCTAATGTCTTTCTACAGTGGGAGACAACTTGTGAACAGACGTCGAGAGAGAACGCAATTAAATGAATATGCAAAAATTTAAGAGTAACCTTAGCAAAAGTGGAATTCTTAAATCGATCCTCTGACGCAATACCCCTCTCCCCCCCCATCAGCAAATTTTACTGGCAGCATTCCCGCCCCCACCCTGATTGCTAAGTCTTACCACTGGCACACACACTTTGATTAGAATATTATTAGTGTTCCATTGTGTATAACTCTTTCCTGTTTCTCCTGCAATGACCCCCACCCGTATCAGCCTAGGGCCCCCACAGAAGTTAGTCTGCCCCTGTCCTTCAGACGAGGTCAAGTAACTCAGATGTGTTTGTACAGTCTAAAATAAAAGACCCTTTCAAAGATATCGTGACAGCCTTGAATGAGTTACACCTCTGAAAAACCAATCCAGGATCAATATGGTCCAGGAAACATTTTTTCATAAGGTCTTACCTTCCTTATGGATCAAAATTTGAAGAAAGAATCAGAGCCTTGAAGGTATAAACGTTCAACTCCATTGTGTTGGATGCAACTGCAACAACAAACAACATAAAGCATGCAGTGGGATTCAAGTTGTACTGTATAGTGACTTTTATTCAGCTCTATAATATTGAATTCATTTCTGCCTATTTCTGCAGAATCCCTTATTGTATTCAGGTCAGGTATCTTGTTTTTGGGATGTGACAAACATATCTGTCACTGGACTTGAATAGTGATCAGTCTCTCTTTTAAAAATATTCTATAAATATTCATATACATACCAAATCAGTGGTTTAAGATGTCAAAGGAGCATTTCATTTTTTTTCCAGATGGGGGAACATATTACATTTCATAAAACAACACTTGAAAAAACAAGAATTGTTAATGTTTTACCATAAATAACATAAATCATGTTATGAAGTGGTGACTTCACACATGAAAACATGTTGAATTTTTGAGAAGTACTTTGCTTTAATCCAAGGGGTGTCTCTAGGGCTGTTTTAAGGGAGCTTCAGCTCCCCCCGAAAATGTACACTAATTGGTTTAAATAGTGTGTTCTCACTCATTTTCATTAAATTCTGACACGCCTAGACCAGGCTTAGCCTCCTGTTCATAAATCTCTAGTGATGATCCTGCTTTAATCCATTCTATTAAATATTCAGTTACATTTTCAGAAAAGGGTGGTCAGACTTAAATCATTAACCCAGGTAAAGCCTTAAAAAAGGATGCAGCATCTGCCTAGAAGACAACGGATTATTTAAAAAAAAAATAAATATGTTTGAACTAAAATATTATTATAGATTTTTCATGTCTACAATAATCCTCACATAAAATGAGAAAGTAATTCGAAAATATTTTAATATAAGATTTAATATACTTGAACTTGCAGAAAACATGTTTTATTGTACTAAAAATGAGTATACTTATGTATAGTGGCAATAAACATTATAAAGCACTAAGATTTACAACAATGTAAAGTTTTATTTTTCAAAGCAGGAATGGCTTTCTACTGAGGCTTGAAAGTGTTTTATATTGGCTTATTGTTGGTGAGTGCTAAGGACAACCCACAGCAAAGAAAATTATTACATTTGTGTTTAGCTTCCCAGCTTGGTTCCATAACCATGGAAACGACAATAAGACTAATTTTTATTATAGCGCTCTTGTTGTTCCCATGGAAACATAAATCTAGCTGAATATAAAGCTCAAGGTTTAGAATTAAAGTAAAATATTTGATCTGCATGCTGTGATGTTCAATAATAAAATTCTACTTATTCATACGCAGTTGTTAATTATTTATGCATTCAAATCATATATCAAATGACTCATGTTTCTGTTAAGTTATCACCGCACTATGGAAGTTTTTTGGAAGAAACGCTCTTGGGATCCAATTTAGTCTTCTAATGTAATATAATATATCAAATCATCAGGTCATGCTTTGGGGGGGTCTCTGACCTAACTAGATCCTTTGTGAAACACACATATAATTGGACATAAAATGTACTGTAGGACATAAACTTCGCTATATTCTTTAATCTCTTAGACTGGGGCAGACTTACCATAAGGCAAGTGTAGACTGCAACTAGGGGCCCCATGAAGATAGAATTTCCAAAAGTTAAATAAGGTAATATGATGATTGAGATTACAACAAGCTGTCTGTTATTAGCATTTTCAGCTATTAGCATTTTCAGCTATTAGCATTTTCAGTTATTAGCATTTTCAGCTATTAGCATTTTCAGCTATTAGCATTTTCAGTTATTAGCATTTTCAGCTATTAGCATTTTCAGCTATTAGCATTTTCAGCCGCTGCGACGCCCCCTCTCTCCGATTGGTCCGGTTTTACCAGCAGCACTTCTCCGGCGTACTACACGCTTTGATTGACAGATTATTGATGTTCCATCATTTTAAATTCCCTCTCTTTTTTCTTTTGGCTCCAAAAATAGTTTGTGGCCCCCTTAGGGGCCCCTACGCATGTCAGCCTGGGGCCCCCAGAGGAGATAACCAGCACCTGCTCTTGTGATGGGCTCCGCTGTTGCATGCATTTCAAATTTATATTTTAATAAATTCCTCCAAACATGCAGTATGCTTAATGTTTTTGTAAATGTTTCAGGGAACGCTGCTGCAAAGCAACAAACAGCAAACGTTCCTTTCAGTTCATATTTATCATGACAACACATCACTATGTTTATGATGATGTTGTGTGTGAGATTATTGCATGCAGTGTCATGAATCTCATCTTGCATTGTTTTTCGTTGTGCTTTCTGATTTTCTGTGGAGTGAACAGTTTGTTAACATCTCTAAGGAACACCTTTTTTTTCCAGTTAAGACCATTATGGCAAATCGCCAGCATGATGACCTTCTGGGAAAACAGCTTCTGTTTCTTCCAAGCACTATAACTGATAATCAGTTTCCTTAATGTGCCCCAGACCTAAATCCAAACTAAATCAACTCACCAAAGTATTATTGTCTGTATATGTAGTTGTTTAGCTAACACATCCAAATTGACTTAAAGCATAATTTATTTATAAAATATCATTTTCCTGGAAAAATGTAAGTAAACTACTTTGCTCGAGAGTATGATAGGAGGGACATAAGCCAGCAATATTCAAGTTAACCTCTTCACCACTATAGTTAAACATCTACCATGCACTAATAGGCAATGCAAGCCCCAGGTAGGGCTAATCACATGTAGCTGGAGGCTGCCAATTTCCCAAACAGGGAGTGGAATTGTTTACCTCGGCACAGCTTATGGCCCACACCAGGGAGAAGGTCAGGGGAGAGAAAAGTAATGGGTAAGTAAGCTGCCTGAAAAGTGAAAAGCCAGGAGGATGACTGACCTGAGGAGACTGATGTCTCCCGAACAACCCATCCACATCGCAGAGGAGGTGCTTCCCCTGAATTCGTGACCACTACTCCTTTATTGCTTCAACTGTTTCATATTTCCACATTTTCCATCAATGAATGTTGGTCCTCTGGGTGTATTTGCCTGAATCTCCCCTGTGCCCTTGCCCGCCAGACTTTTTGTATCATATGTTTATCTTTATTTATGACCTAGGATTGTTATAGAATATATCTGAAGCTTCACCGAAAACAGTAGTGACATATGGTGGTCTTTACTTCCCTTACTTTTGTTTTCATTTTACCCAGTTTTTTTCAAATGTTTAAATTAGGGCATTAAAAAAAATATCGGAAGTTTTCTATGATTAATCACAGTCAGCTGCATCGTCAGCAGTGGTGGTCTAATGGTTAGGGAAGTGTGCTTGTGGTTTAAAGGTTGTTGGTTCAAATCCTGTAAGATGTCTCTGAGGTACCCAGAGCAAGGTGTCACTATCCTAGTATTGAATGAGCTGTCTGCTGCTATGTCACAAATGGATTAAATCTGAAGGCTATGTTTTGTTGTTGTGTGTCAACAAAAACAATTTTTCTCTTCAAGTTATAATTATAAATATTATACATTGAATCCCCAAATTTATTTAGAATTATCACAAAGGTGAGTATAATGGGTCATTATCTCAAACTCATTACCATAACATATCAGTTTTCTCACATTTTAAAATGAATTTACAGACAGACTCAAAATATAAAACTACATTTGCTAAACTGTCAATTTTGCCAGTTAGTCTGTCAGTTTTCTTATATAATCATTTATTTCTGTAGTAGACTAAAGTATTTCATCAGATCAGGTCAAGACTTATGGAGATGAGAACAAATGACAAAAAAAAAAATATCATTATAAATACATTACCGCACACCAGAGTACACACCACAGGTTTTTACCATTTTTCCATTTATTTCATAAGCTGTGGATTTTTTATTCTTGTTAAGCATTGGAAGGTTCAGGGAACAACTATAATTGAAAATGTAAGTAAAATATAACACATTTCCTATCTAACATTCAAACAGAATGTAACAGTGCATGCCTGACATCCTGGTAACTGGTTGTGTGACTTTAACTTTAAATGCACTAGTTAACTGTTTCATCCCATGAAACACAGCAGTATTTATTGTCCCCTGTAGAAAGAATGCCTCAAACTCTCTCTGCTGTTATAACCTTAGAGGAGGTAACTTTGATGAATCAACGATACAACATTTTTTTGCTAATAAAGGTACTCAAATGGTGAACATTATGAAAATTAATTTGATAGCAATAAATATTGAATATATTATTAGTATATGTTAAGTTCTACATGCAAATGTAGAAAATCATGGAAAAACTTTTGACTGGTAGTGTATGAACCTTATCAAACAAATAGATTGAAAAAAGTTTCATGTAGTTTTCTTGGGTAAAATGTTTTCAAAAAATAAGAGCAACAATAAGTGACATAATTTTAATACAGTATACCTAAAAAGTTAAGGTGATGTCAATTACGCTATACAAAAAACAAACACTGAGTTTCACTGTCACATTTTTTTTAAAAAATTGACTCATATTTCAATGTCTGTTTAATGGTTTTATGATGTACAGATCATTCATTTCCAATAAAAATACTACTTGCAAGAGTTGAATTTCAAAGCTTTCTGAAAGGCTAGATGAACAATAAGTTGGCAATAAGAAAAGAGAGCATTGAATAGTAACTTGGGATGTTACACAATTCATTTTTTATTGCACACCTTGGTTATTAATGTCTTGTACCACATGTACATACTCTATCATTCCATGTACTCAACAGGTGGATCGAAACGGTATTTAATCCCAGCCTTGTGACTGATCTAAAACCTAAAGCCTACCTGGCAACTTCTTCAGTCTTTAGCAACAACTGATACCTGTTGATTGAACCTCAGGTTTAAGGGCAGCTGCCTAAACCTTGCTGTTGCCAACTGAGAGAAAAAGCTTCAGAACACTTCTGAAACGGACCCAAGCCAGGCTTTGCACCACTCTGCAAAACAGTGAAACAGGCTACATCACCTGGAAATAGTCAAAGAAAGGAGAAGAACTGATTGGGAATTTCAGAGCTAACAGCTACAGTAAGGCTGGTAGGTTCATAAATGAAGAATACTCACCTGGAAAGCAAAGTTTGGACCCTAAGGAACTTAAAAAAAAGTTTTAAGAATGAGAAACCATTTTATTTGTCTTTGTAAAGCAAGGCAAAAGGGAACTGTAGCTTTAAGAGTCATCAGCCCTGGGGGGTGACCGCAAGGTTTCTTGGAGGGATCCTTGGCAGCGATGGATTTCTTTAGCTGCTGGCCGACCCCCAAACCCAGAAGATGTGGAAGGTTAAGCCTTAAGAGGCTGGGAGCAGGTCTGCTTACATACTGTAGGCCTCAAAGTAGTAGTGAGTGGGAATATTCTTGGAAAGAATTCATGCTTATTCCCGAGGAACTTTACCCTGCTGGTCCAGTAAATAAGATCACTTGACCGGTCTCATTATTCCTGAATGATGATCTTGGATTACCAGTTGAGGGGAAAGATATGAAACGATCTTGAAAGCATGTCAGCCTTTGTGTATTCTAAATGAGCCAGGAAGTGATGTTAAATTTATTTATGGGCAAAAAGGTCAAATAAGGGTTCATGCAGTTTGGAAATATTTGGCAAGTCAAGACATTGTTAATGTTGCCCTCTCCAACCAGTGTTTCCACTCCTCAAGGGAAAAACAATCTTTTATTTTGTACACTTTTGTAATCTTTGTAATCTTGTTTTGCTATTTTGAGGTGCTGAGAAAATGAGACGTACAGCCTTTGCCTACACACAGGAGCATGGGATTTGAATGCTACAAGATCCAAACGTTAGTGAGCCACTTCTGAAGATGGGGAAATTCCTTTTTGGTCTCCAGTTTCAGTTGATGTATTGGGGAGCCTTTTAAATTTTCTCGTGATGAGAGCAGCAACATAACTGACACTTGAAATAAACTGGCAATTAAAATTAGCAAACATCTAAGTGCTAAAACTCCTTGCAGACTGTGGGGGCTGTCCATAAAACTTTCTTGTGGTACGCAACAAAGTCAAGGAAAGTTGGGTAGATATGAAACATATTCTAATATATAGAATAACCCAAAGGTAGATGTAGTGTATGAGTTTTCTGCTTATTTGGAATTCCCAGTATATACATTACAGTAAAATCTATGATGTTCTAGACTGGAGATATATACTGGTCTACTCATGGGGATTGGAACTTTAGTTGACTTCTCTAGTTTTACAGATTCATTTACATTCTGGTCTGCTAAGGTATGGTCATTATACCGGATGACATGTTTTTCAAGGAGTGTTATTCATTGTAGAGCTTGGAGTGGTTGCAATTCACTAGCTTATAAATTTTACTTTATGTTGTGGTAATGAGACAGTGTTCGTAATAAGGGCATTTATTGTTCAAGATAGAGTATTTGGAATATGTGAAAAATTTGGACAGTGGCAGAAGTACACTACCAAGAGTAATTTCTCTGTAGATGGATCAAGATGATATGATAAGGTTATTCATGAGTATAAAAACATATCAAGCATTAGAGCAGGACTTCAGTCATGACTTTTATGAGAATGATAATGAGACAATATTTTGACACAATTTCAAAATGACAGAACTCCTTCTTCACAGCATATTTTTTAATGCATGCTGTCCAGCTTTACAATTCATAGTGCCGTTTCCATGGTGTGTAGGTCAGGTCCCTGCGATCCAGTATTTCATGCCTGTATGCATTTCTTGAAATTAAGCTGTGAATACCCATTTTCAGCCAAGTTTTAAAGGGCTATAACCTATAACTGTACTTGCAGGGCATTGAATATATCTGAACTTGCTCGACCTTGTCTTGCTTGACCGCTGCATTTAATCAGTGCTGTGCAAGTTACTGAAAATGAGTAACAGTTACTTCATTCAAAAGTAATTCAACTACTTTACCAATCCATGTATATATGCATATAAAAGTAATTGGTTACTAATGTGTGCCGTTTGCAAAGACAGAGCACACATATATTGCAGGGACATTGGTTTAAGATCAGAATGTTGTTAAATGATCACATTTCATTCAGGCCTATTAACAATGTTTAAATTATTGCATAAAATAATGAGTGTTTCAGCTAGTGAATTTTTTCAGTAATTTTGTGTTAATCATTTCAGCATAACTTTTTGGCCTCCTGATATGATTTGATGTGATTTCTGTCATGTTGTCAATATCCATCCATCCAGTTTCCAACCCGCTTATCCTTCTGGGTCGCGGGGGGTCCGGAGCCTATCCCGGAAGCTACAGGCACGAGGCGTGGACAACCGGGGGGGCCAGCTAAACATTGCATATTGAATTCATTAATGTTGTGCCGCTGTTGAAATAAGTGGCACGGACATTGGGGGAATGTCAAATCAGTATTCGGTAGCCATGACTCTGCGACGTCGTGCCAATAACCAAATGACCTCATAAGGATGTCTTGCTGATGGATTTTAAAGCACAGCAGAGACGCCGTGCCTATGCATGTGTACTGTCTGGATAGTTATATAATTTTAGTGTTGCTGCTGTGACACAAAACGAAACTATACGACTGTCAACTTTTATGTATCACTGTACCCAATATCACCCATTTATTGCGGCATTAACATTAGATCTGAAACGGGAAACTATGGGAATGTGTTATTTAATTTGAAAAGGTCATTAGTTACATTACTTTTTACCGCCAAAAATAGTGGAATTACAGTGATGCATTACTACCAACGCTGCATTTAATGCATGTAGTCCGCATACCAGAAAGACATATGAGTTGTTTTTCGTGATGTCATTCAGCTGTCGTACTGTGTAGGCCCCCTTGAACGTGTCTTTTTTCATCATAAGGCTTGTTTACAGTAATGGGGAGGTCATGAAAGGTCATGGAAAGTGGCTGACATCTAGCCATTATATTGGGAGAAGATTTGAGGATACAGTTCAACGATCACTGAAAAGGCCATATATATGTCTTACTTTTGTATGTGTCAGTTTAATTGTCACTGAAGTCGCCGTGTCTGGTACTGGATTGACAAGCCCTACTAAACAAGTGTTGTGGGTATTGGACTTTTGGAGGAACATGGGACATATCTCAGTTTCAGAGAGCTTATGGATTAGGTGTATGCTGGATGTACAGCAGCCTGCAATAGATAATACTTTGATTAATGTGATATTTGGAAGAAATATTTGGAAGACGTATTGCAGCTGATGTATCTTCTTGTCCTGCTAATATGTCAAGGACTGTGGCACGATAGTGGAGGTATATGATTGAGAGCAGGGGTACGTGGTTGGAGATGGGGGTTGAATACATTTTTTTTTCCAGCAGTGGGAATCTTTTTGGCAGGAACACGAGTGTATAGTAGTCAAGCCGTTTCTAACGGGCTATTCAGAATTGTCTGGGTTCGAGTTAGCCCGTGTATTGCATCTTTACTAGGAAGATGGTTTCCAGTAGAGGAAGAGTGAAGACTTCTAAGCAGTGCACCAGGCTCCGTGCGGCGGTGAAGTATAGAGTAGGAGGAGGCACAGAAGACATGTGGGAGATCAGAATTGACTGGGAGTGGTCGGAGGGAGGTGCAAGATTGGCGAACTGTGACATTATCCAGATAAATCAAAGGTGTCTCAAAATTTTAAGCTGGAGAACGGGAATCATCAATTACTGTAAGGTGACAGGGTATTACAGAGCCCAAAAGGCATTCTATCAATGTCACACAATGCCACTGGTGTAGTAAAACCTGTCTGAGCTTCAGTCGCATGGTCAACCACCTGCCAGTAAACATGAGCAAAATATAAGGTGGGTAAAATAGCTGGTCTGGGATCCCGTGGTCAGAAAGTCTTCTGAGGAAATAGAATGCCGTGGTTATACAGATGCTCCCCGGGTTACCATGGTCCCATTTATGATATTTTGACTTTACGATGGGTACTCCAATTCCATTCTGATTTTCATTTTCAGTACATCACTCAATAATAAAATAGGCTTTCTGTTAATGATTTTGCCCAACTGTAGACTAATATAAGCGTTCTTAACATGTTTTTAAGGTAGGGTAGCCTAGGCTAGGCTATGATGTCTGTTTGGCTAGGTGTATTGTATTAAAATTCATTTTCGCCTTGTGATATTTTCACCGTATGATAGGATTATCGGAACGTAACCCCATCGTAACCTTTGTATCTCATTGGGTTCATCGAATGAAAGAAACACTGTAATTCTGAAATGTTCATCTGAAGTGTACATCTTTGCGCAGTTACTTTTTTCAATTGTTGGCGAAATATTTTGTGTTGTACCCTGGACATGTGATGCTTCATGTAAGAAATTTTAGTACCATTCAAAAATTGTGCTGAAATTAAATAAGAATGAGTAAAAAATTAACTTTTTGCAGAAAATAAAGTAACTAATTTCTTGGTGGCAGTATCATGACATGGTAGTAATCATTAAACTCAAAACAACACTGAAAATGTAAGATTTGTCCTAAACTGTTCTGTTCCATGTGTAGTGCACTGCTCTCTGTTGAAAGACTGTTCCTATTCATAAGTGTGGTCCCCTGTGTCATGTGCTAATATGGAAACAATATTACTCTGGTCACCCATGAAGCACTACAGCAACTGTACATTAAAGGGTTTTTTTTATATATATTCTAACATTTCCTGAAAGGTTATGGCAAAATTGTCTCTTTGAATGATCATGTGGGGCACTCTCAATGTATTTCTGTTTTTTTCCACCATGTTTTTTGCTGCCATTATAATGGAAACTGTGTAAGACTATTGCTCAGTATTTCACCTTTGATTGTGACAATTTAGTTTGTGACACCGGTACAAGTTACAATATATAACATCAACACATATGGACAATCATGTGAACAAGATATCAACAACTGATACACAAAAATATCAATTTGATTATGATTTTTTTTCTCTTTTTAGTGTGTAGTGATCAGGAAACCAGTTCTTACTGTCCTCTGCTTTAGTACAAAACAATAGCATAAATTACACAAAAGAGTAGATTGTCCACTGGGTGGCAGTGTCGTCTCATGTTTTCGGGATTCACTTCCACCACTGTGACTTTCAATGTGAGGTGGTGAAAATGTAATAAACTGCACTTTGCGGGAGTGGGAAGGAAACAGCATTGTGTTTGTAGGGTCCACTGAGCACTGCATGTTGCATTAGTGGAACTAAGCTCATCTTCCTCTGAAAAAAAAAACAAACTATAAATCAAATTCATTTTCTTGACGATAAAAATCTGCATGATCCTCTTGAGTACTATATTTTGGAGTATAAATCAAAAAGAAAATGTCCCTGTTGTACTCAGCAGGTCTTCAATTAATAAAAAATACACTTTAAACAAGCATTAACATATCTAAAAAGAAACATGCACCAACACACACTGGGGCACTCTATGTCATGTAACCATTTATTCTACCTTTTACTTCTTAAACTTTACGGCTATGAGTACTAGTGGTTGAAGTGGGCCTGTAGTCACCTGTACGCAGTACCAGCGCCTCTTTGTTTTCTTCTTCAGAGTACTGGCACTTCTTAGTATCTGCTGGAACTGAATAATAGAGAACCAGCACCTGGTATTGAATAACAAGGGGAGTACCAGGAACTGGTATTGAATAACAAGGGGAGTATGTCACTGGGAACTGAATCACAAAGGGAGTACTGGCACCTAGTATTGAATAATATGGGGAGCACCAGCACGAGGTACTGAATAACAAAGGGAGTACTGGCACCTGGTACTGAATAACAAAGGGAGTACTGGCACCTGCTGCTGAATAACAAAGGGAGTACTGATGCCTGCTGCTGAATAACAAAGGGAGTACTGGCACCAGGTA
>JAODLC010000002.1:24662156-24674107 GCA_026781145.1 Hippopotamyrus pictus | reverse complement strand
CTGAATAACAAAGGGAGTACTGGCACCTGGTGCTGAATGACAAAGGGAGTACTGGCACCTGCTGCTGAATAACAAAGGGAGTACTGGCACCAGGTACTGAATAACAAAGGGAGTACTGGCACCTGCTGCTGAATAACAAAGGCAGTACTGGTACCAGGTACTGAATAACAAAGGGAGTACTGGCACCTGGTGCTGAATGACAAAGGGAGTACTGGCACCTGCTGCTGAATAACAAAGAGAGTATTGGCACCTGTTTTTCTCCACACCAAACACTGATAAGTACTATTACTGGAAACATATGTTTCATTTCATTGTTTCATTGTCCATAATCACCATTAGTTTTTTTTTACTTGTTTATTGTTCATTAGGGATCATATTATTCATTATTTGTATATTTTACAATACATTTGAATTTCCTATAGGGATTTTCATTATCAATACTATTTCATTATAAATATGCTGAATTCCATTTGTATAATTATGGTATTAATGTTACAAAGGCAGTCCTAAATGGGAAACAATCATGCAGAGATGATGACTTACTGCCACTTATATTCGCGTAATTTCCTGGGGCTGTAACTTGGACATAGTTGCTGGGAATGAAATGTTGACTGTAATTGGTTTTAGTGATTCTAGCCATCTAATGAAGGAGCTCCTATAACATTTAATGAAGCAATTTATTTTCAGCAGCAAGATGCTGCAATGCACTGGAAAATAAATTGGCATCATATAACTGAGGTCTGTCATGTATCACCTGACTGAATCACCTTCATGGATTCTCACAAGCCCTCTGTGGGTTTTATGTTGAAACCTCTGCTCCATGAAGACCCAAAGAACACTGTTTTCCACCCCATTGAAGGAGTTATACTCACCGGGTTATTACCTAACCTTTGGAAATTTCATATTCTGTTATTTGTTGGTATTCTCAAATGTCACTAGATAAAAGTGATATCACTCACCAGCTCTATGAGCTTGCAAAGACAGAGCAAGAATGCTGTCCTTGAAGGAATGGGCAGTGACTGGCATCATCTTTTCTTCTCTAGAACATAAACCCCCCTAGCTGAGTACTGGAGGCAGACGTAGCTTGGTCTTCACCAGATTGAAATGAAACGTAAATTGATGTGCAACATCAAAGCGAAATCGATCGCAAGCAGCAGCCGAGTCCATCTATAGCTCCTATCACACAGGTCAGGAAGCAACACTAGATAGGAGAACCTCACAGCTGAATTAGCAATGACAAGCTTACCAAACTGCATCTGTGTAACTGTTCATCACACTGAAAGAGCGATAGCAGGAAGCTATGAAACATTCCAGCTCGTGATAATTAAACACCAAACCTCAGTAATTTCTCACACTGCTACTCCGCAGGGTCACGCACTTGCTCGGAGTCACATTGTATGGAAGAAAAAAACTACATATGTATTAAATTATTAAATGCTTGACAAAGCATTGACAGTATGTTTTGTTGTCCTTCAGTTTCAAATGATGTTTCAAAACATACATCATAATTTTTATTGTTGCAGAGCATTCCGTTAGTTATATTTCATGATGGTTGATGAATAGTTTTTGGTAGACTGGTGTAATTTCAGTTTTTTATTCCAGTATAAAAAAACAACTTTAATAGTGGATGCATTTGTAATTCTTAATTTGGAGTTCTCTTTTAATATTGCCCCAGTTGCAGGCCCATAGGCTTCTGCTCATCAAGTGTTGGCTATTACACTCCACACAAACTGGAACACTGGTTTAATTTAAGGGTAGCTTAAAGTCACGGTGTCATCCCAAAGCACCAAAACTTAAAAACATCTCATCCTCAACATTTAAAAACAAAATCTATGTTGTTGCACATTTTTAAATTGTGTCTTCTAAATGAATTTAACTGCTGATTTTCCAGTAACTAAAAATATACATTATTACATACTTTAAGTAGGTCTTCCAATGATTTAATATAAAGTGCTGCAGATTTGGAATATAATTAATCTTTAAGTAAACTTTCTGGTGTAATAAAGTAGAAACTATTGGTATAAATTAACACTGGATGTTTTACTAGAGCTTCTGCAGTGGTTTGGAATCTCCATTAAAGGTTACTAGGCACTTATTGGAAAAAGTGGGAATATAAAAATGAAGTGTTTTATACAAATGTTCTAGAGCTGCTGTCGAGCCTTGTGTCTGTGTGTGGGTGTCCCTCTGCGTGTGGGTGTCCCTCTGCGTGTGGGTGTGTCTCTGCGTGTGGGTGTGTCTCTGCGTGTGGGTGTGTCTCTGCGTGTGGGTGTGTCTCTGCGTGTGGGTGTGTCTGCGTGTGGGTGTGTCTCTGCGTGTGGGTGTCCCTCTGCGTGTGGGTGTGTCTCTGCGTGTGGGTGTCCCTCTGCGTGTGGGTGTGTCTCTGCGTGTGGGTGTGTCTCTGCGTGTGGGTGTCCCTCTGCGTGTGGGTGTGTCTCTGCAAAACTGACCAGAATGTAATGACTTGAAGTAGCTAGACTGAGTAGATTTATTATACACCTCGGTTAGGTCAGCTGGCCGAACATGAATTCCTAGCATGTTTGAGTAATTCTTCTGCCTAAGTCTCCCCAACAAGTCTACCCCCCTGTTTATTGTCCATTTGATTCCTTTTAGTCACTACAAGAAAGATGAGCTTTGGCTTGGAGAATGCTTCTCACACTGTCCTCTATCCACTGTGCTTTACCTTTACAGAGCCAGATGACTATTCAAAACATGACTATTCAGGGAACTGGGAAAAGTTATACTTTGTTAAACCTTACAAATGTGCGTGTGTGTGTGTGTATGTGTGTGCATGTGTGTATGGGGGGGGGGCTTTAGGCTAGTGTTCATCTCTGTAGGGTGACCACAATATATTGCATAGGCTTGTTCCACCACTTCCTCCTTTGAGGTGCATTTCAATATAATATTCCCAGTAAAGCAGAGCTATCCTTTATGGTGGGCCCATATGCTCATTTCCACCACCCACCCCCCCACCCCGCTGAAATTGCAGCTTCACAGTGAGTCTGCTTTATTTTCCATAATATGTTCATCTTTGTGAAACCTTTTTTTAGGGGAATGGATAAAAGTTCCGTCAAAGGTTTACACAGTGTGCTGTTCACATTTTTTTTTAAAAAAAGGGGTAACTGTAAAATGTTTTCCTGAACCAACAATTGCGTGTAGAGATCCTGGCCAGAGAACAAGGGGGAAATTATAAATAATAAATGACTAATATGCACATTTGAATGTGGACTGGGTGGCATGTCGTGGTATTGTTGCAACTCTGGCATCTGGCTTTCTGTCTCACCCTCAGAATGATAAAGATTAAATCAGGGCTTAGTCTGCGGATCAAAAGACGCTTCTCTTTACAGGACACACCTCCACTGAGAAAGCAGTAGTGTACTATGAAATAAATGCTGATTGAAAAAGAAAAAGAAAAAGAAAACAAAAAATGGATTCATGAAACACATTTTTTTTTGGTCTATGAATCAGGTACTTAAAGTCATTAGGATTTATATATGACACTGATGGAGATGCCTTCAGTCTTCTACAATAATAAAAATATTACACTTTTTGTATTAGGTGTTGTACTCTTAAATGAACTTGGTTTCTCCCTTTAAAGAAGCTTTGTGCAAACTTAAAATTGGTTGACCAAAGGGTCATTGTGATCACAGTCCTGTATAGTTCACACATAAGTTTCTTACATTACATTAAGTTTTCCTCTAACAAATGAAGTGATTGATAGGAATAGCTATTTTTAGTACAGGATTAATTATTTTTTTGTTACGTCTTAAGAGTCCTGATGTAGGCAATTGTGTAATTATGACACATAATTTGTATATCATAAAGTAAGAGGACAAATGAATGAAATTATGATATCAGGATAACTATGACTTTGACTTGCAGGCTGACAAACAAGTACAGCAATTACTGCTCTCTGATACTGACCGGGCAGCTTACAGTTTCGGGAGGAGATTGTGTTGATTTGACAGGTCTGCGTAGCAACAAGGTGCAAAAAAAAAGCAGTCAAAAATCTACATCCAGTTTCTTGTCAGATGACATCGTTGTGTGAATTTCTGCCTTCTTTCTCCTCTTTGGTGCAATTAATGAACCCCAGAGGGGTATTTCACATTTCCTTCAGGCTGGCTTCAGACAGCTAAGGCATTCAAAGCTCAGAATAAACACTGTTGAAGGCGCAGAGAGAAGCCGTGAATATTAATCAGAAAACGCTGACTTCCCTATTTTTGCTTAATCTC
The DNA here is from genome assembly GCA_026781145.1 of Hippopotamyrus pictus. Taxonomy (NCBI): domain Eukaryota; kingdom Metazoa; phylum Chordata; class Actinopteri; order Osteoglossiformes; family Mormyridae; genus Hippopotamyrus; species Hippopotamyrus pictus. Next base: position 24,669,878 of record JAODLC010000002.1, on the reverse strand, counting down.
CTATTTTTGTTTCATATAGTACTGTAAACCCTAAGGCTACTCCCCTTGAGATAAAAGACATTTTGTTGTTTATTTGTCAGACTGAGTCTATATTGAATATCATTTGAATTTAAATGATGCAGTAAACATTTGGAGAAGGCAGGGAGACATTTAAAGAAGTTTACACATAAAACATACAAGAAATAACAACCTACACAAGTTACAAAGAGATCTAGTACGAGTAACTGTCACTGTTTGTTGCTCACTGGTAGTAATGCAGCTTTGTACCATAATGTTCAATTTAACATAACTTGAAAAACAAATATAATATGATTATTTATGTAAATAAGTGCTTTTGTTTTAGACTTTTACTACTTCGACTGAACTTTCTGCACACAAATGTGACAAATTGGAGAAAAGAAGATATTTTAAAAAAGAAAACCATACAAAAATAAACTAATTAAAATGCTGTGCCTGTCAAGGAAATCGCTAGATAAACTATCCACATTTTCAGTAAGCTCAAGTAATTGCCAACATATACAAGACATAATCACTGCACTATATATGCAGCCATCCATTGACAGTTGCCACCTTTCCATTCAAGGCTGTAAAGATCAAGATCTCAGAAAGACATTGCACAAGACAGGGAACACCTTGAAGGACAGCCTCACAAAGAAGCAGTCTTGTGCACAGATACACCAAGGACACATTTTGAGTCACTGAGTTGCCTCAAAAGTCTTGCGCGAAGAACTCAATGTGCGTGACCATTTATGCTCGAAACATGCTTATGGCAGAGAGAGCTACCATGCATAGAAATGAGAAATGAAAAAATGAGAAAGAATCCTATAGTGTTATAACACAAATGTCATTTAATAACAAGTCTATACTTCTATCTGCCCTTGTATCTGTTATTATATCCCAAGAAAGGAGAATTTTTCGTTTCATGTCAGAAACAAACTGGTAAATTCCTCCAGCAAATCAATAGCAGTGTTAGAAGTTACGTAAAATTCTGTGTCTGGTTTACTACTGCTCTTATGACCCAATGCGTTCAAAGTCACTGGAATAAAAAGGCGCCCCTTATGTTTGCCATGGCATGGCAACCAGGAGGCAAGTGACAGGCACGATCCCTCAGAGGCGGGACGGAGCAATCAGAATGCTAAAGCAAGAAGCTTAGATCTGTTTACACTGGGCTAAGAGACGTGGCTCGCTCGGACCTTTTGCATGCTGCGGTTAGGCATTGGGAAGCAGGAAATCCATCACAAACAGAATGCTGCTGACCGGCAGATGACTGCAAATGTACAACACAAACACACAGAAGCGAGGCGATAAAAGGGAAAGAGACAGAACGATGCGAACGCAAAATGTTAATCAGTCACATATGGAAAGTGAAAATAATAATGAGCAAAATAATATGGCCATCTATAAAACAAAAACATTTAAACACAATTATTATGTGAAATGAATAAAGCGACTTGTTCTGACGTTCAATTAAAAACAGTCCCTTAATCCTCAAGCAGTCTAACAAGCTTGAGTAACAAGATATTATCACACCGCGCAAAATCCTGCACTTATTCATCCTGAACTGACTTCATCTGCTTGACGTCAGGGGTCCTGCATTTCTGCATTAAGCTTGGGAGCACACACACTGATATATATTTTTTTGAACTTTAAAGAAAAATACATTTGTTTATTTTATCACTAATAATTATGGCAATATTTGACCTGGTTGTCTGTTAAGTTTCACTAAAGGGGGAATACTGTAGGTGGATAAAAGGAAAAGCATATTCTGCTGGATTTTTCATTTCAGGGAGTGCCCTTCTTATGTACGCATAATGGTTGTCCTCTAAAAAGATGCAATGCATACCCCCTGCTTATGTAGCTGCCAAACGTGCCCCGATTTGCATCTTATCTGCATTTTAAAGGGACCTTTGGGTATAGTCAAAATTGCAGATTTGTATTTAAGACTCGTGTCTTACAGTTATGTCCTTTACAGTATGTGCTTGCAGATAATTTCCCTTTTATCAGCAGCTGTAAAAACTGCTGGATATGTGATGTGTTTCCTTATGCTGAACCAAAATATAACTCTCATGCGTTGCATTTCTTACTTAACTATGCCTGGAGACCAAAAATCCATAAGGATTTTATTACATTTCAGTGCTTTCCACCAGAAATGCAGCTCCTGCCAAGCGAAACATTTTAAAATGCTTCTCACGCACACAGCGTAACACACCTGTACTTATTATTTTCACTTGTTAATATTGCAGAGATTGTAAGATTAATGAAAACAAAAAATTTGCTCTGCAGTTTTGTGCTGACGAGCTAAATTACAAATCTACTTTCTCTCCATTCCACACTTTTATTCTGTAAGAAATGGAGCCCCCAAACCCAGAAAAACAATATATATTATTGACTCATTAATCAAGATACATGCCAGCACGGAAGAATATCACTCATACTTAAAATTACAGATCTGAGTAATTTAGCTATGTGACCTTTACGTATCTTGCATAATAGATACATAAAAGGTACTATAAAGATTCCACAAATCAAAATATAATTAGCAGAACTAGTAGTGGTAAGATTTTCACATGTATGGATTTCCACAATTTACACTTAATTTGTATTTATTTCAGTTTTGACATATACATAATAATACAGTCATACAATAATGCATTAAAAACATACCTGCACATGCATGTTTTAGGTCAATGTTATGTTTTAGTACTGTATGTGACAACAAGATACAAGATATTCGTCACATACATGGTAATGCAAGTAGAACATGTAGCGAAATGTACCCTGAACGACCCTTAGACAGCGCAAATCAAAAACAGAATTAAAAATAAGTCAAGAAGTTAAAAATCTTACAATAAACTAAAAAGTTACAATAACTAAAATATATACATAATATAGCGAAATACAGGAGTTCTAATATAGAAAATAATCTTATGGTTAAAGCTGTACATGTGCATATGATGACAGAACTATATATTTAATATGCAGGTGACATGAGTATAAATATAAATAAATATAAATATAAGCAGCAAAGGTGGGTGGAAATGTAATTTACAGATTGTTAAAAACAGCAGGTTGGTGACACGAAGAGTTTACATGGGTCGTGTGTATGAACATAAATAAACTGCCAGGCACCTTACATATTATGTGAATTTGAGACTTTCTGTACAGTTTTTTGATGCTGATAGCAAAAAAATCCAGTAGGTGGTACTGTTGTGGTATAGAACAGTAGTGATCCACTTCATTCCCCCCCCCCCATTACTGAGTTAGGGGTGCCAGCACTGTTTTGAACAGAAACACCCTTTTCCCTGTGAGTCTCAACACTCTTGATCCGGTCAAAGACGAGCAATGTATCGAAAACGAATAGAATGTCAGACGTTGAAATAAACAGAAATTATACATCATTAATCATTATTGCGTTTTATCTGCTTAAACCGCTTGATTCCTTTCAAGCCGAAAACGTCACACAGTGCGGTAAGAAGGACAAATCTTTTTACCTGGCAAACACTAGTCTTCTAGCTACATAATATATTTAGAGTAATGGTGACCTGATCAGGAAGTCAGCAGTCAATTCAGTAAGTCAGTGTTTGTGGTGTATTGCTCTGCAAACACTGCCTGTTGAATAAAACTTACTGCTAAGTCTAGCATGTTGGTGAGTGAGAATGCAACAATTTTTCAACAAAAGTATACAAAGCCTATCCTATCCCTTTATATTTAAAAGCTATCATGGGAAATTAGAATTTACCCAGTGTTGGTGTACTCCAAGGTGTTTGGTGTCAAGGGACAACGGCTCTTCAGCCATGCTGTTATTATCTCCAGGGATTACCTCGAACCTCACTATTGATCACATGGCCTGCAGCAAGTTGAGGAGATTCACCTTTATTTATTGCTTGAGGAGATTAAAAAAAAATGAAGTCTCACCATTTATTTTTGTAGTTATTACAAAATTCCAGTGCTTTGTTCAGAAGTGACTGTGGTAAAGCTTATGTGGAAAATTAATTTGTATGGCTTTAAATTGTGTTTTTTTTTGTATGATTCAGATCCAAATTTAATAAAGGACTTTGACTCCATGTCTGACCTTCACTGGAAGAAAACGCTTTGGTTGACAAAACAAACCCAGTGAGCCAAAAAAAAAAAAAAAACTGTCAATGGAGGTCTTTTATTATTTAACAAAGGAGGAAGTTTGGAATATTCCACCTGTTCTCAGATGCCAAACATATCTGTTTTGGAAGCCTTCACTGTAGGTTATTGAGTGTAGTTGTCAGGAACTGTATTGACTGTCAACAATCAGAATGACAAAATAAGGCACCGTCTCAAAAGTGGCACTGAACAAGTGTCATTGTGTACATCATCTGGATTTACACCGGCAGTTTTCTCTGTACTTTACCATGTGACTCCAAATCTCATCCAAAGACGGGAGACAAAATATCTAGCCAAGGAGGAGTCATTTGAGAGTTACCATATTATAACTAGCCAATGATGAGTGATTTGAGAATTACCGTATTATAACTAGCCAATGAGGAGTCATTTGAGAATTACCGTATTATAACTAGCCAATGAGGAGTCATTTATGAGTTACCATATTATAACTAGCCAATCTGGAGTCATTTGAGAGCTACCATATCGCCTCTATTTTGAGATTCAAGTCACCAATGTAGACTGTGATCACAAAATTAAGTACACATTCAATTACTGAAAATCTTTATGCATAAGACACTGCTATCCATTCTTTTTATAGACAGATCTTTTTATCTGTTTAGCCTCAGCTGGGACCTGATTCACCAGCCAGTTGCCTTTGTGGTTTTGGGAAATCTGAAATCTGACTAGGGTGATTTCTTGGGCAGCATTTTCCGCTCCAAATTCCTGGATGTAGATGGAATTGATTTGTATTCATAACAGATATTATCTCTGTCTGAATATCTGAGTATTTTTCAGATTATGAAGTTTCATAAAACACGCAAACAACATACCGGAGACCTATATGGCCCACACATTATTTTGTGGTACAATAAAATAATAGGTGGCATTTGCAGCAATGTAAATCAACTTTTATATGCGAATTTCCTATATATTTTCCATTATGCAAGCAAAGACATTTAGATTGTTATTGTGACCTGGAAGTACCTTTGCCAGAACAGTAATAGTACTCATTGCAATAAATGTTAATGTAAAACCATTCGCAAACAATACTCAGATTTAAAGTAACTGATGAATAATTGTGCTTCACAGGCACACAGCAGAGCTACCTTGATGATGATTATTAGAATTATTATTAACAACAGAAATAAAGAACAAAGAATAAAAGCTGGAATGAAAAATACACGAGAGAGCAGAATACAAAAAAAACAAAAAAACAAAACAAATATATAAAAGACTGGAAACTTTATTAATCACATATTAATGAAAGGGGAGCAAAGGAAATATAAAATAAAATCTAAATAAAAACTCATACAAAAAGATGAACATAAAACAAAGGGACAGAGAATAAAGATTTGGGAGACCATGTCAGTTTCTCCACACCAAAGTGGAAATGAAGACCAGGACAGATAAAGAAGTTCTGCTGACATACTGTACAGCGGCAGTGGCACTGGTTCTGAAATAGCTACAAAAAGGTTACATGTCATTGTCTCTGCAGGAACCCGTGACTCCTAAACACAGCACCTGATAGCAATAGATAAAGTATTATATGACAAACTCTTTAATAAATTATGCATAGCTTTAATCAATTATGTATAGTGTGTACCAGTATACCACAATACTGAAAATGTAAGGAATATGAAGATATTTCAATGGAAGTGCAGCTTTTAAATGTGGTGTATGTTTGGATGAATGATATTCCATATTTTTACACTGCATAAAGCAGAAAGTGGAACGAAATCACTGGTTTGTGCAAAGAAAATTGAGGAAGCTTTTCAGGCTTGATTGCTTTTGTTATCGTGGTGTTGTTACATACTTGAAATTTGCAGTTTATTGTGCTTTTGCAATGGACAGCTCTAATTTTCAATTTTTTGCATCTCCTTGGTTGCTGCTCATGCCGTTTAATTGGGGTACTTGCCTGTCATAGTGTATCTATAGTAGAACAAAGAAGGCGGCCTTATTAGCTTAGCTCAGACATTTTTCTTTTTTTATTATTAAATTCTAACATTCCCCTGTCTTTCTGAGGTTCTGTCGTCAGTAATTTGAGGTTGAGAGGCTGAAATCGGGCACTGTAGCTAAGCTACCTTCACATCCAATTTCAGCATGTCTGGCAGGGAAGCTAAAGATTCAGTAATAATTACTATTCCATGTAACAGAATAGTAGTTACTGCTGTAAAGAGTCATTAGAGGCAAAACGATTTATTAAGTAAACGGGCTCAATGCAACATTGTTGTATGAGTAGTGGACTGTTATCAGTGGGTCAAACAACATATGACTGCTTGAAATCTTTTTTTTTTTTGGTGCAACATAATTAAATATAGCAGAGTGCTAGGGCCACCATAAAAAAAAAAAAAAACATTTTGAGATTAAAGTCAAAATAAACTGTCAAGATTAAACTGGAAATAAATTTTGCAGAATTTGCAGAATATGTCTGTAGACAAAGGTGAAAAATATCCTATTTTAATTGCAATTGCAATCGGTCCTTTGAGATAAGTCTAATGCGACAACCCCCGTTTGGCAAGACATACCATCAGGACTTAGTAGTTTCCTGTGTAATAAAGGTTGGAGACCACTAATATAGATAGTGTGAGGGTCGCGAGTCTTTGGCATCGCTATTTTGGGGTTGTGGGTTGAATAGTTTGAGAGCTCATGACCTAGCAGAAGTGAGCTTTCATTTACCGTGGAATGAACCCAGAAAGCAGCTGATTGTGAAGCATCTGTATGGTATCATATAAGACGATTCACCTCCTTCAGTTATCTCACAGTCATTGACAGTTATCTCACAGTCACAGTCATTGACAGTCACTGTTTAACTTTTGAGTTTTTTTTCTCCAACATTTACTTCAACTTTAATCTCCAAATGTTTAATAGAATATGTATTGTGATACATATATATCCTTTTCAGTAGCTCTAATACTCTTCCATATAAATATGAATTCTTCGGAAAAAATTTTTTGCCTCCCCCAAAGTAACTCAAATGTAATCAACACAAACCAAATCAAGACATAACTGATGTCAGCGGTTGAAATAGTTAAAACATTAAGGGAAGCTGCATCATGCATAATGATAAAGTGTGTTAGCTGTTAGTTACAGTTGGAAAATGCTCCCTATATGAGGGCTCAGGTAGCTTAATGTAAAAAAAACTATGAATTGTACAGAAAGTATCAAGCTGTCCAAGCATGAACAATGGATCTTACAGCAAACCAGTGATCTGATACACAACACTCTACACCAGCATGGTTCAAGAACATGAGTATTAATAAGGACATAATTTTGGTCAGGTTTCACTTGATATAAAATAAAGATTTCATTTAAGATGCTTTTCCACTGTATTGCATTCTATCCCATGTTGTTCTTCATTCCCTCAAGTGGTGTATAAAAGGAAGCAAGGTAAAACCCTACAGTCCTAACTTATCACAGCGACGAGGAGTAGCTATTCTGCTATAAATGACCTTAGGAGTTTGTTAGCTCAGGTTCAAGTTTTATTTACTCTTTGTAGATAGGAGAAGGCAGATTGGGAGTTAAATTTTAAAAATTGCAAACACTATATCCATGTAATCTCTCTAACTAGGGTTACTGGAGTAGAAGCGT
>JAODLC010000002.1:24631901-24642788 GCA_026781145.1 Hippopotamyrus pictus | reverse complement strand
TGTGGCTCATCAGAAGCTGGGTAGGATAGAAAACTTACTGGATAGTAGCCCTCCAGGACCGGAGTTGGTGACCCCTGCCTTACACTGTGATGACCAACCATTATCGTGTATTATTTATACAATTTTTGTGTCCTTTTTTTGGACAGGTTATCATTGATTATTTTTGGGTGACATTTTGTACCCATATTACAAGTTATGTTGTCTGTCTGGTCTCCATGTTACTGAATTCCATATGCCTTACAGTTATTTGTCTCTGTCTACTTCAGAGCACCTCCGACTCTCAAACTCTCAATTTCAAATCCAGGCCTTGTTTTCACTCCTCCCAGGTAGGTAGTGTAATAATGACTGATTCTGATTGGCCACGGAGGCTTCACACCTGGCTCACAGGTAAAGGAAGGCTGGAAAAGCAGCAGTGCTTGACCATAGAGATAAATTTACATCTGAAGTGATCTTATAGATTTGAAAATGTTTACCTTTGTCTGCTGCCTCAGTTTCACGAGTATAATCCTCATTTTACAATTACTAATTCTAAATTACATGTTTATGATGTTTAGGTTGCGATTAAAAATTACAATTCATGCACTTACATTTACAGATCAGTAGTTATGTGGGGAAAGTTACATTGCCAGTGGCCAATGGGTTTTGTCAAAAAAATCCGTCGTCAAATTAAGAGTCAGTAGGTGAGTGCAATATATTCCTAAATAAAGATCTTCTGAATTATTGTAATGATTTCTTACAGTAAAAACAGTGTAATGAATTAATGATTGGAATCCTGGACAACCAAATAAGTTAGTTTCAATGACATGCCGACAAAAATCTCTGCTTCTGGATTATCTTGACAATGACGTAAAAACTATAAGGCAGTGATTAGTAAGCATGGTCTACCCATCAATTTCACAAACTAATAAACTTCTCTTGTAAATGAGAATCTGTAAAGCTCGAGTGATACACGTGTAGTGTGAATCTGTTGTCATAAATGTCACAATGTAAGTGTACTTGCAGAACCTTTGCCTGCAGGTCTAGTCATGGATTTACAAATACGATTTTGGATTTGCAATTCATTTTTTATGTACGATTACTTTTGATGTAAATCTACTTCCCTAATCAGCCCTTGAGGACTGTGATTCGAATAGCCCTGGTCTGCTCCTAGTCCCGTCCCTGCTTCAGTGCTGTCCTGTCTCAGCTCCAGGTCCTGTCCCTAGTCTTGTTCTCTCCCAGTTCAGTCCTCTTCTTAGTCTTGTCTTGTCTCGTGTTGTTTAGGAGTTCTAAGGCTTCATCAGCTCAGTAATCCAGGGACTCCAGGCACCCAGCAGCTGTGTCCTGACCAGTTCCACCACTTAGACCGGGGAGTCTGTCAGGTAGTGGAGTCGTGTTCCTGGAGTCCTGTCTCCTTCAGTTCTGTCCACCTAGTTGATTTTGGGAATACTGAGGCCGCTGTGGGCCGGTAATCAGGGGGCCCTAGGCGGAAGCCAACTGGGCACTTACCAGTTTGTTCAAACTCGAAAGGGGTGTCGGCCAGGCGGTAGAATCCTGAGTTTTCCTGCTGCCAATCCTGTCTCCAGTCTCAGTCTTCAGTCCAAGTCGCCGGTCCTGTATCTGACCCAGTCGCCAGTCTGCTGTTCGTCCTGAGGCCTTCGCAAGCCAGTAATCCGGGGTCCTCAGGTGGACTCCAGGCATGAATGGTTTGTGCCACCCATCGTGCTGCCCCACTGTGTCTAGTAGTTACCGGTAATCCTGCCCTGATTTCCCTCATGTGTAGCACCTGTGTTTTCTCGTTTATATGCGAGGCTTAGGGCCTGCCTGGCGAGTCATGCCTTTGTTGGCGTCTGTCGGGACGATTGTCTTTGCTGCGGCGGCGCTCCTGTCTTCTTTATTACCTCAATTGTCTTGTTCTAGCCTGTTTACTGATTAATAAACCTACACTGGCATCTACACTGGCATCTACACTGGCATCTGCACTGGCATCTGCACTGGCATCTACACTGGCATCTGCACTGGCATCTGCATCCTGGTCTTTCAGCCATGCCTGCCCATGTGTGACATTGTCACTGTGTATTTGACATATGGAATTATCTATAACTATAACCTTGAGCACCTTTTGTATGAACTTTTTCGTTTGGCTGAATAATATCCCTAATCTTACTCTCACTCTGGAGTTTAGGACTATTTTGTTAAATCTAGAACAAGTAGATATATTAATTAATTAGTGTATAAATCACAAAACTCAGTAAAATATTACTTTTTAATTACTTCCCAGTGGAAAAAATGATTGTTGGCCTGTTACATCCTACTTAGGTTAATTAGTTTTATTTATTAATTAAATCTTTAAATAAATAATGAAAGTGAATGCATATTCACTCTTCTTTCATTTTCATGGGTCCATGCTCATTTCTAGACCCAGGATATGTCAAAGCGTTCCAGGTCTTAAACATCATTTTTGCAATTTAAATTGCATTTTTATTCATTCAGCATCTTTTTTTCTACATCGCCGTCAAACATTTATTCCTGTAAAGAAATTTATCACATTTGATCTTAAGTGACCTTATGCTAAATATTGCAGCCATTCAGACCTATTGGTAAAATGTTTCAAGGTTTTGCTATTTTACCATAGCAACGTTAGAATGAACCAATTATGTAGTTGAGTACAGCATCGATAAAATATCTGCATTTGTGATAATTCAACATTAGTTAATCTGACTCTTTGTTAATTAAATTGAAAGTCACTAGACCAGACGATTAACACACAAACACATGGACCATAATACCTTTAGCACTGATTCTACAAAGTAAGACACTCAGCTGTGGAACATAATTTTGGCCCCAAGGCAATCTTCCTCACATGAATGCTATACAAACGAAATCAAATACCTTTTTATTCTAATGGCCTCCACCTCAGATAACCTTTGTACTGTTACACTGTCTCTGGAAGTTTCCAAAAGGCTTAATTGGTTCTGCATTGTGTAGAAGGTAGACTTACCTAGGCCACGTTAGCCCTGACAGTCATTGTTACTAAAGAGGAACGACCCACGACTGCTGAAGTTCCAGGTCATTACTTTGCTTATAACTTAAATTACTTACAATGCCAGATTCGAAACGGATAACACTTTCTACAATTGCAGTCTACAGAACATTAGCAAACCTGTCTGTTTTTCGAAGGGCTGTTTTAAACACCTTAGCCCTAACAACATTACATCTGAATGTTTAAACTCATTGTTACTACAGGTAACAACACTGACAGAAGAACCAAAGCACTAACTGAGCATTTTATCATTATAACAAAGACCTTTTGTTCAAAGAGATTTAATTTGTGACCTAAAACAATTGTTTAGTTGGGGATTGAATCAATGGAATGGAGTCTCAAGGAGGTTTCTCCTACTTCCTGTTCATCTGCTCTCATGGGAGTCGTAACATTTAAGCAGGTAGGTTTACGTAGAAGACTGTGAATGTGATTCTTCGTAGAGGAGAACATCGATAACGACCTTCAAGAAAGTCATATTTTGGGAAGACAGAAAAATTAAATGCGTAGATATAGAGAGCAGCAAAGACAGATCAGCATAATTTTGAAAGATCATTAAGCAGATTGTGTCTGATGCATGTTTTGTAAAGAGATTCCCTGGGGAACTTTAATGGGACAATTGACCTATAAAGGATTTCATTTGTACATGTATATCCTGATAATTGTCTTTGGGCTTTGCATGAAATCATAGCAAACTTAAATATGAAACTTTACCATGATACCTCAAGGGAAAAACTGCCACAGACATTCAGCAACAACAAAAAATTGCATTCATTATGCCTGACGTGTCTCTCCTCTTCAACTTTTAGCCTTGGGTAGACTGTTTTAGCTTTACATTAATAACTAATTTCATAATATTTTTCCGACGCTAGATATTTGTGTTCAAACTACAGCGTCCTCATTATGCTTGCTGTGAACAAACCCAAATTCTCAAAGCATTAATAGCTCATATCATCCTGCCATAATGTGTTTATTGCTCCATTCTGGCCACTTGCAGACTCAGAGAGCGGTCCGAAGAGGGAGAAGCTTATCAGACTCAATGAAATACACCATAGTTTCTTGTCTTTAAAATCAGCTGATTATAGGATTGACAAATGAGCATTATTTAAAAAGAGGCCATTGAAAGGGTAGAGAGAAACTGACTTCCTGCTCCATTGAGAGCACAATGCAGCGAGAACAGCTTCAGAGCCATGCCCTGTAAAAATTCCTCAGATCCAGCCTGCATAAATTTTCTTTGTTGTCTTGACCTAATTAATAATGGAAAACAAGAGAACAATCAAAGGAGGTCCCTCACCATCACAGACACTACATTCTTTACTGGATCAAGGAGGGGACTCTGTACCAACTGCACTACACACAAGCCAGTGATGTGCTTATTGCTTAGCCATATTTAATTCCATAGTGCGGTTGCTAAAGTCTAGAGCAGTTGTTTTAGTCTCTCAAATTGAGGCCTTTGAGATTATGTATTTTCATTTCCCTCTTCCTCTTGCAGCATGAGCTCTGGACAGATATGTAAATCTGCAAAACAAATACCTATTGTAGCACAGCACAGCTAATACGGGCATTTTAATATGAGAATGACCAGTCTTTAGGGTAATGGGTTGTGGACCTGACCTGTGGACGATAAAGCAAGACCTTTAGCAGAAAAGCACCATATATTCTGCTTGGATTACGTAGGTTACTGGGGCGATATAGTGTGTGAATGTGTGACTTGTACAGAAAGGAGCACGCTGCTTTGATAAGAGATCCTTTATTGATCCTAGTGAGGCACATAAACTGCAAAGATACAAAGACAAAGAGCAAAGACAGTACAAATACTGCTGAACAATATTGTGCAGAACAAATAAACAAATTAATTAATAAAATTTTTTGGCCGGTGTACACTACCCATCAAAAGTTTTTGCACACTCTAAGATTCTCTACATTTGCACGTTACTCACTTAACATTTACTAAAAAATACACTCAGTATTCTTCGCTAGCGAATAAATTTACAGTATGTTCACCATTTGAGTACTTTCATTAGAAAGAAAATGTCACGTCTTTCATTCATCGAAGTTACCTCCTCTAGCCGTTATAACAGCAGAGAGAGTTTGAGGCATTCTTTCTACAGGGGACGATAAATACTGCTGTGTTTCATGGGATGAAACAGTTAACTAGTGCATTTAAAGTTAACGGACAGCCTAGAATTTGAATATGCCATCATCACACAACCGGTTAATGGGACGTCAGACATGCACTGTTACATACTGTTTCTATGTTATAAAAGAAACTTGTTATATTTGATTTATGTTTTCATTTATAGTTGTTCACTCAGTTTTCCAGTGCTTAACAAGAATAAAAAAATCTGCAGTTTATGAAATAAATGGAAAAGTGATAAAAACCTGTGGGGTGCAAAAACTGTTGACGGGTAGCATATATGCATAGTAGAAGTCGAAAGCCACCAGTTTTTACAAATGAAATGGCATCCTGACGTGTGTTATGGCGGGGGGTGACCAGGCACATCTACAGGAGGCGCTGTAATGCCTGCTGCAAGGAGTAAGAAGGATCCCCACTAGTGCTTCGGAGAACACTGTGCTCGAATGAGCCAGTGGCTAAAGGCGCCCCTTAAAAACTCATATCAATAATGCAGAGCTTCCACCGGTGAAGGAGGGAGGTAGGAACAGAGGGGCACTGCTGTTGTACAGGTACAGAGTGTGGTTTTCGAACCAACCACCAAGCTGGAAGAAAGACTTTTGGGATCAGTGGTGGGCTATTTAAACTGGGGGGGCAACGCAGTGTGCTGCAGATGGAGCTGGGACTGCGCATTTACACTGCCTCAAGGCCTGCTCTGGGCTGTGGGGGCCTGCCATCCGTGTCCTGGAAAGCACTGGTAGAACCCGGCCTATCACAGCTTACCACTAGAAGGATTAATCTGATCTCGCTTTACATTTCACCGCTGGCTCCTGCCGTTTGGCCTGAGTTGACAGCCCTCATTTGCCTTTGGTCATGAGTGCTATTTTCTCCATAAACGCCTTAAAGCTCAATGTTCAGCTTTTACCTTTAACAAGTCGGCGTCACCATGAAATGAAAAGGCAGTTGTTTTGCCTTTGTTGTCTGGGATCTCCACTCCTTGAACTGTACAATAGAAAACTGCGCTGCGCTGAAAATCGCAAATTTTATTACAGGTCTCTTTTAACTTCGAAATGTTTCAGAGTTTCATGCATTTGGACCTTTTGTGAAAAGGTGCTTTCTTTGTTTATTTTGTATAACATGCTTCTATTTTACTGACAAAGGAGCTTTATGTGTTTAATGTGATACATGCGTATGAAACTTAAAAAAGATTTAGTTATTCACTTTAATCAGTCAAATAAATTGAATCGTTTGCAGTCTATTTTTGATGCCAACATCACCTGTAGGATTATATGTAGGAGCAGAATTGCAATCTAACTTTGCAAAGCTATCTGAGCATTGCCAGGTTCTTGGAGAATCAGAAAATCAAATTACTTTTAATGATCATTATTACTACTGTGTTTGTACTCATATGCTCGCTTTCTTACAATTTGAACACAATATCATAATAAAAACATTAAAGCTGAGAAAAAGAATCTGCTGAACCATGAACTGGTGAAGCACAGATTTGTATCTAGTTTTTGTAGCTTTGTGAGACAAACAGGCTGCACATAAAGACTGTTAACATCTATGGAGTTATTATTATTATCATTTAACATAAGCACACTCTTGTTTTTAAAGTTCGTTAAAGTTTGCTTTTTGCATTCTAATTTTGGAACGCACACATCATAAGGGGAACAGTGGCCCTGAAACCAGAAAGGAAAGGACTGGAACATTCTAATGTGCCGATTCGGAAACGACTGCGCTGTATATTTAGGTGGGAGAAAAAAACTTCTGTGGACAAAAGGTCCAAGTACACGGCATCACTTTCGACATGGACAATTTGACATGGGCAATTTGACATACATATATGATGTATGTCAGGTATGTTTGTAATTGTAGTTTAACTGACGAACGTTATAGCTCTGTCACTGTCTCTGTCACTGTCTCTGTCTCAGTCACTGTCTCTGTCACTCTCTCTGTCTCTGTCACTGTCTCTGTCACTCTCTCGCTCACTTCTCAGGCTTATTTTTTCATTCCAAACATGCAATGTACTATTAATCTTTTATAGTGACATAGCACTGTAACACTGCACTGTTAATCTTTCTGTGTTTCATGAGCATTATATTTCATAATCAGAAGTTAGGGTAGGTTAAAAATTTTAAAAAACCATTAGCAAAGAATTAATTTTGAGAATGACTTCTTATTCAATAAAGGGTAGTGATTGGACCAAAACACAACTGATGATATACAAGAATTTAAAAACAAATGTGTTGGCAATTGACAGGAAAAAGTTAATAAAATTCATTTGTAAATTAAATGAATCTAATCCCAATCTTCTGCCCCTCTAGTAATCAGTATCAACAATTATAATCATAGTAAGCATTGAGCCGGAACTTTGTAAGATGCTTTTTAAATGATGTCAGATTATTTTCTCATTTCATGTTTATTTGATCTCTTTTTGTACTGTATTTTTAATTTAGTCGCAGAAAAAAACACAAGAACAAAACTGATTAAAATGCAACATTGAAAAACGCTGTATGCTGAAGCAACATAAATGATAAAATTATGTAAAACTAAACAGCATTTCCAAAAGTTTGAATTTAAATACCACTGTGCCTTTAAATGACTCATTTGTAATCTGTCTGCCCCTCCTTTTACAGAGAGGAAATTGACTTTGTCTTTAGATGTTTAGAATGGGGAACCAAAAGGTAACTATATTAGGGACCACAGTTTCCTCTGCTCAGTGCCCTTCACAGTGTTTGTGTGGCAAGCAGGTTTAGCAGAGGGTGACCCTGGACCACGCTTTGCCAGCACTGATGAGTGGAGATAAAAGGTGTCTTCGCTTTAAGCCTCCGGTGTGGTGCCTTATGCAACTGTCGCAGTGCAGACAGTAAACTCTGCTGCATAAACCAGGCATCACTGCACATGGTTGGAATTTTAGACAGGTGCCTTGTAAGACTCGGTACAAAAACAACAGCCTTGATTCGCATTGCGTTTGGCAAGGAAGTAGTATCCACCACACCTCATTTAATGTGTAAAATAAAAGACCTACAATTTAAGGCTATTAAAGTGAGACGCACAAAAAAAATCACCATTACAGAGATATGCACCATGTGATAGCTAAGAATGTGCAGTGCATACTCTGAAGTGCCACATAAATTATTTCCGTGGTACACCTCAGCCATGGCTGGCAAGTGATTCATCTGAGCTTGTAACAATAACAGCTCTGCAGAATGAAAAGTCTGATGCTGTGGCTACCGTCCAACTGTATCCCCAAAGCTTAATAACGTGCTGTGTGGAAGCTGATTAAACTTAAAGGCACTTCAGGTTCTGTGCCAGCTTAAGATGGAGGTGCTCAAAGGACTTGGAAAACTGCATATCATCCAGAATGCAACATGTACCGCGGAAATCTCCAGTGAGTTTCGAAATCTTGTTCAACTACAACAGCATGAATGAGAATCGGTTTATAGATTCTCTGCACAGAACACTTTGGAGAATGGATGTCGGACTCTCAGTGCAGTTATACTAGGCAGAAGGAGAGCTAATTTAAAATTTTTTAAAGGAAAGTGTGAGAGACACACAAGAAATGTATGCTGAAGCATCATTCGAATTTGATTTAATTATCAAATAATGCAAATTCACAAACAGATTATCAAATCCTAGAGAGGCATTTTTTTCTAACTGAAACGGACATGTTTATGAAAGGCTTGTGAATTTCTCCAGTTCAGACTTTGAGAACTTTTAACGTTTATGACCTCTTGACACGATCTGGCAAATCATCTGCAATAATTTATGTGTGCAAGACATGCTTTCGAGAGAGATCCGCCAATGCCTTGCGGCTATTTGAATCTTATTGCATCTGACAAAACATGAAAAAAAAAATCATATTCACCAATGTCAAAGGCAAGGTTATTGCTGGTCCAAATGCGTATATGTTCATGGCAGAAATGTAAAGAATGATCCCCTGACCTTGATATGTGGTGCATGGTGCTGGATTGTCTTTGGGGGTTAGGGTTTAATTCATTGGAGGTTGTTTGGAACCCAGCTGCCAGAGATCAAAAGGTCTGTCACTGGTCAGGGTGTGGATGAATCTGCCCATGCTTTTAAACATCAGAGCAGAGTGAACTGAGCGTGCACAAGCCCTCGTTCACCAAGAGGAGAGGGATTGCTGTCCGGCCGTAATTAAATTTTAATGTCGTCATTTTAGAACTAATGCTGAAGAAACTGCTTCCTCTTTTAAGATTGCATTTTATGATCATTAAGATTATCCGGGTCATAAAGATGAATCAATGGTTTTTCTAGTCTTCCATGAAATATTGTCAGGACAAGCTGTACTAAAGACAATGGAAGTGTGAAAACCACCTCCACCTCTTAATTTTTTTAATTTTTTTTTTGGAATGCATGAAATTATACGTCTTCATTGAGAAGTCTTCTTTCATACAACGTGACTTTTATGCATCTGATCGCTTTGACATGCTCTGACATCGAGAAAGCAAATCGGTGCCTGGAGGAACTGTTTTATTTTTCACCGCTAGATGGCAACCTTGCACTTTTGACAGTTTCTGATAGTTTCCGCTGCTTTTCAACACGCTGCTTTAGTTCATACTACTTTCTTTCATATTCAGAAATGAGCAAAAGCTAAAAAAGCGATGCATTGTTGCATGTTTTCATACTCTAATTGAGAAATTCAAGCTTCGGTAACAATTTATAAAACTGAACTTGTTAGACACTTCACCCATGGGACAGAACACTTTCTGGGTTGTAGGGATGATTAAGGAATTTTACAGAATTTCTGGAACAGAAACGAGTACACTAGCTCTGAATGAGAAATGAAAAAAAATGTAAAAACTCTGCACCTCATTGATTTGCCTCTATTATTGTCAGTGTTTGACAACGATCTGACTGTGATTTGTTACATCTGACCACAATGTAGTACATTAGGACCACATTCCCAAAAAAAGAAACCCGTCATTATCAGAACCGAGGAAGTGGATGAAGGAGGTCGTGGAGGCTCTGCAGGATGGCGGATAGGAGACGGACTGAGACACGCTCTGTGAATGTCATGCGGGCGGCGTTGAGGGACTGAGCCACTGAATTACAGACTACATCCACTTCTGTGTGGACAACGCAATTCATACTATGTCAATGTGCTGTTTTCCCAATAACAGACTGTGGATCACAAAGCACCTGAAGGATGTTCAAAACAAGAGGAAGAAGATATTCAAATCTGGAGACAAGATCAAGCAAGTTCCGGTGGAACTGAAGAAGCAGCTTCATAATGGGAACTCATCAAGAAGAACATCTTCATCACAGGACTGATCCTGACACACTAGAAGCAGTTGCAGAAAAGTGGATGGTGAGAAAATTGCAAAACATCATGAACAATTCTGCTTATCCCCTCCACGAGCTGCTTTTTAGGATTCTACCACGTGGTGCTATAAATTGCCACAAGGATTCTTCTCTGCCTCCTGCCATCACTGTAGCGCCTCTTAGCGACGGGGCTGATCTATCTATCTGTCTGTCTGTCTGTCTGTCTGTCTTACCGATGGGCCTGCCTTCACCACGAGCCACATGCCTGGACAGCATTTAAACACAGACATCACCCATGACTCCCTACATAATTAAATACACCTGTGTACATAACATGCATACCCCTTCTTCATTTAATTTGAAATTTATATTAATTTGTAATTACTTTTTTGTACGTTATCTATCTATCTATCTATCTATCTATCTATCTATCTATCTATCTATCTATCTATCTATCTATCTATCTATC
>JAODLC010000002.1:24611307-24628754 GCA_026781145.1 Hippopotamyrus pictus | reverse complement strand
ATATATATATGTTTTCCTTGGAAACCTTACTGTAATTGGTAGAAAATGAATAATGTATTTAATATTACTGCTCTTATTCATAATATTGTTGGGGATTTTTTGCTTTCCCTAAATAAACACTTTTTAATAAAGACGTCTTTCATACAAATGAAAGATTTCTGGGCCATTTTTGATGTGAGGGATATTTTTGTTGTTATTATGTCTTCCAGAACCAATGTCTTTCTGCAAAGCACATCTACAATCTGTTCTTTTATTCTGCTGTTTGCCATAAGAATTCAGGCAAATTCCTGAGGTTGTTTAATTGGTGACCCGAAGAAGAAGATCATATCAGAGCAGTTCAAAACGAGACAAAACACAACACCCTAGGTTTGCAGTCTTGGAGGTACATATTTTATAATCTGCCTTTTGTTTTAATCAAAGGAGAGAGTGTCGTTGTTAAACGGTGGTAAATATGGGTCTCAAACAAATAAAAGCAAGTTCATTTCCTCTTTGTTAATAAAAATGCTTTGATGAATATGAAATATGAGCCTTTTTTTCTTTGATAAACAGAAATGTGTGATGATGTTCTATCTCACAGCACCGAGCGCTGAACCATTTGCCTTTAGCACTTTAGAGGATGGTGGCTCCGTCATGGCGGTGTGGGGGGGGTATTCATTTATATATCACAAAACGTACCATTCAGCACATCATGAATTACACATAGTCACAGAGACACACTCACGTATAGAAATATTAAGTTGGTGACTTTAAGCTTTATTTTGTAAAGCGGTAACTGATGTCCATGGTCCGTATGGACCTGCTCAAGCCGATTACCAGTGAAGGCCACACAAGCCCCATCTTTACAAATGTCCGCTGCATTTCTTATCTTCAGTCCCCCTGTGACTGTCTGCCAAACGCCACTTTTTTTGCTCACGCTTAGTTCAGCTCGTCCCTCCATGTCTGTGGTTCTCAATGACTCGGTCGACGTCTCTCGTCTCTGCACCGTGCTGGGATGTTTCCCACAGCCGTCCCATGCTCTTACCCAGAATCTTATTCCTGCAGTCTTCATCTGATTTGCTGTTACAATTTAAATATGACCATTGACAATAATGGAATTTAACCCTTTGCTCTACTTCGACTCATCAGTATCTGTACCTTCCTGGGTGTGAAAGTTTCTTACATCTGCACCAAAATATGCATTTTGCTTTCCAAAGAATAATTTTTAAAGTATGTAGTGCAGTGAGAAGAGCTTCAGCCTTCTCAAAAGGAGGAATCCAGGATCAATGGAAAGTAAAATTAGGGCAAGACCACGAAAGCCTTTTCCAGTATTGGATCTTATTAATGCTTTAAAGGGGGAGATGGAGCCCCCAGCCTTTTAGCAAAAATTTGTGGGAAGTTGCAAAAAATATTGAATCATTCAATGAGGCTCAAATTTACAGACTACTATCTGATCATAACTACATGTGTCTCACTACCTCAATATTGTACTGAATACAGTAAGTTACTTATTGGTTTAAGTCCTATAAGATTAAAATATTAAGTTAAGGCTTCTGAAAATGTCAGAAAATCTCATAAAAAAACAGGTTTTTAAAATATATCTCCCCAGTTGTGCCAATAAGAATCGGTCATCCGTTCAAAACCACTGAGAATGGGAGACAAATAGTGTATTGGCACTAAAGCAGGAAAATACACAATGTGGCAGAGCAGGAAAATACAAAATGTTCTTTTTTTTTAAGAGAATAGTACTTACCATGTCCGGTAGTCCATTGGCTCAGAATGAATGGCAGCAAATAACCCTTTAACGAGATCTATTGAAGACTTGACCCCTGAGAAACTAACCAATTTCTGGATCCCCAATGTTGCGATCAAATTGTCTTGTAATTTAAAATAAAATGATTTCTTCTACAAAAAACATTACGACCTTTACATGTAGACTGTCCTAACTGTTAAGTAATATTGTAACAATTTATCATCTGCTGGTATATAGATGGGAAAGATGAGCTTCCCCTTCAACCATAAGCTGCCCAAACGTGGTGTGAAAAAAGAAGGGAAGTGTTCCCTGGTTCTTCCTGATATCGACTTTTGACAAATGACAAAAAGTCAGTTTCACGTGGAGTGCAAGGGGAGTGAAGTAACAGCAATTGCGTACAGCAGGTGGGGTCCCTTGATGCATTTCATCTAGAGCTGCAATGAAGATATGAGTCCAAGTGTAATCGGCTTGAAAAATCCAGAAATCTATTCACCAATAGTGCTTGTGGAGGCTTCAAGAGAGGTGAATCGATCGCAAACCCAATGTTTCAAATCATGGATAAGAACGGGAGGAAAACTATTCCCCAAACTTCAGGAGAACTCGTATGTGATTCCCACCTTTTCTCTGGGGCAGACCCTTCGCCTTCTCCAGAGACGATCATAAGAAACAATGGATGTATAACAAAGCAACCTTTAGCACTGTGATCTCACACATGCAGTTTTATTTTAAAGCTGTGCTTATTTATTTATTTGCTGGGATGAAAAATGTTGGGAGAGTGCCTGAGGCACTTCCCTCGCTCCTGCTGCTGATCTTAAATAACCGCTTGTTATTGAAAGAGCCTTGTTTGTGCACATCCTGCAATCAGGGCTGCAGTTAGGAATCACCAGGTACAGGACAAACTGCACGACTGGCTTCCCTCTAGAGAAAATATTTTGTGTTGCGCATATTCCAGGACCTTGAGATATAGGAAATAATTTCAGCAAACTTGTTTTTGTCTGACGGGGAGGAGGGAAATTGGCATAAATATATCAAGTGAATTGAATAACATAATATTAGGAACAAATAATGGTATTTACAACTTACAGCAATTCCCTTCCTTGCACAATGCATGTAAATATTTGCAAGTCCCTTCTGCAAACTACTGTATATAGCATGAAAAATACAGAAATCTTTCAGTAACCTTTGAGATTTATAGAAGCCAAGAAAGATCACAAAACATATTTTTTATACTATTTTCTCACATCCATCCATTTTCTGTAACCACTCCTATGTGGGGTTTTATTTATTTACATTTGCTTTTCATAGGCTGTAGCCATATGGCTTTCAGTATCCCTCCGAATTCCGTGATCCGTTGTATATATGCTGTGTGCATGCCGGTCCACACGGTAGCTATGTCTCACTATCTCCCCACTTGCTCATATTGGCTCATTTGGTCACTGACCGATTTAAGAACCAGTCCAAAAGAAGGCAAAGAACATACTTGAGTCCTTGGCAACGGAGTTGCTGGTAACTTCCCTCCCAAGAATGAACTGGAATCGTGGGATTGATCCCACTGGGGAGAATGCAATAGATGCATCCTTGATATTTGGCCCTGGGCAAGAATAACATCTGGGGACTTTTACTATCAGCACGTGAGAACACAAGAATGGTCAAGCATGCATGTTGATAAACACCTAATGATTCATTAAAGAATGTTGGCGAGTTTGGCATGTTCAGGTCAAGTGGTCACTCTGTAAGTCTTGGGAGATTCATGAGACCTCACCAAGTGTCTCTAAGACTACTCTCTTAGACTCTAAGTAACTGTGCTGATGGAAAGGGCCCTTTGCAAATATCATTCGCTTCGGATTCAGATAGACATAATATATACTAAAGCTTTAAGATGACATATTCTGCATGTTAATAAATGAAAGACACAATGTGGGGTTGTGGCTTTGCTATTGTAAGATAATGACACGTCGTGGCATTTCTTAGCTTCCATAGAGATCAATTACTGTAGAAACTGATTTTAATTGTTGATTTGTTCATGGAACGAGAATCTTTTTGTTGCTTGTTAAAAATCTGATTTTAGCTTTTATAGCTGTTTAGAGCTGCATAAATCAATACACAATGTGTTTGTGAAAACAAATGAAATAGCTCTAATTAGCTGCATGACAAATGTTTGATTCATCTAGAAAAAAAATATAACATGATGCATATACTTATTTAAAGCAATCTTCCTGTTTTTTATTTTGACCTACAACAATGCCATCAGCAAGCAAGTGTAATGATATTAAAAAGTAAACGAATATAAATATAACCAAAAATAAAAATATATGCAATTATTCTAACAATCCGGCTGCTTTTCTTAATTGTGGATGTTTCCTTAATCTGTGAAAAAGTTCAGATTATTTTACGGCAAAAAGTCCTGTATTTTGTGTCTGTGTGTCTACAGACATACACACACCCACTCGCACGCACACACACAGGAGCTCACACATATACACACACACACACACACACACATACACACACACACAGACACAGACACACACACACACACACACACAGACACACACACACACACAGACACACACACACACACACACACAGATTTTAACTTGACTCTGGTTTGAAAATATACCAATTGTGCACCCCATGCAGTCATTCCTGACTGCGATAAATCTCATTAGTCATTCATTTGCATAAACCCCACCAATATTTTGCACTCTTGTAATCAGTGTCCCCAATTACATATGCATTAAAGTCATTTTCATATACATGAAGGCATAGTATTGATTAGCATATGTCCCTGCATGCACAGTTTGAGTAAGATGTGATGTAACAGATACTAAACATTACATTGACATATCTAAAGCCATAATAATTATAAAGCCAGGATGTAAGCTTCAGTTTTAATCCCATCTTTCCAGTAACTTGGCTACAAATGACTGTTTTTGTCTCAGTTTTACATTTTATTGTGAGCTCTTGGACGTTTCCTGGATGAAGTATCAGGTGTCTTGTTGTTGACCAATGGCAGCTAAGTATGTCAGCATGCATCTACCAATACACTCAGTTTGAAAAAGTAAATATCCCTGAAGTAAATTGCCACGATAATTATAACATTAATATACAAAATTAAAATGTGTAGCTCTCAACAATGTACCATTTTTGATTTATATATTAGTTTTAATAAGAACACTTATATAACTTATATACACAAATATAACAGGAATAAAAGAAAGCATAAACATAAAACACCTGACCTAGTAATGATAAAAATGCCATATTGTGTAAATCTAAATACATGGACTGTAGTTTACAGTATTAAATTGATGATGACAGAATTTTGGTTGAAGATCTATACATGTATGATGTAACACTGAATAAAAAGGAAAGGTTACAATAATTCGCATGCATGTACATAAGACTGAGCTGTGCATATTAGTCAGAAAGTCTGAATGATTTAGGATCTGCTAATGCCGGCCATACTGGATTGCAAATAGTGCAGAGTGAGATTAACAAAGACCTGCCGTAGAAGCTGTATAATTTATGGGGGAAAAG
The DNA here is from genome assembly GCA_026781145.1 of Hippopotamyrus pictus. Lineage (NCBI taxonomy): Eukaryota > Metazoa > Chordata > Actinopteri > Osteoglossiformes > Mormyridae > Hippopotamyrus > Hippopotamyrus pictus. The sequence continues at coordinate 24,623,485 of JAODLC010000002.1, read as the reverse complement.
CAGGCTTTTTGGCTATTGGATGTGACATGAGACAGCAGAATGAATGTCTTTTAAATTAAACCTCTACACATTTCAAATAATTTTATTACATCATCTTTGGTGTTTTCGGCAAGATATCTTCTGAAGCAATGACAGTGACCTGAAGCTTTATAGCAAACAATATATTAACATTTATTTATTTAGCAGTTCCCTTTGTCCAAAGTGACATAGAAGTAAGGCAGGTAATACATCACAAGCATCTATTTGGTCTTGAAGTGATAATCCAGGAGGCCTGCTGATATGCATAAATAGACCCACCTTTCAGAAGGAAATACACACACACACACACACACACTGGTGTAATCATATCTTTATGGGGACCACTCATTCATTTCTATGGGAAAAATGCTAATGCTAACTATGACAACCTTAACCCCTACCCAGTCCTAACTATAACCATAAGTAACCAAGCAAAATACAAGATGTTTTGCATTTTTAGTTTTTTCATTGCAGTCATTTTATAAAATAGACCTGGGAAACTGGTCCCTCATAAGGTAAAAAAAAAAATTTCATTCATCACGTAGTGGGGACATTTGGTCCCCACAAGGTAAGGTATACCTGGACCACACACACACACACACATACACACACAGCAGCTGAAATGCCCATCTGAAAATATCTGAAAGACCTCTCACAAATCTATCTTTCCATCATGCCCTCTTTTCTCCGAACACCAGAAAGGGATAAATGATAGCCTTCATTCAAGCCTCTGCCACGATGCTACTTTGTTACTGTGCCCGCTAAAAGAAACTTGGGATATTTAAAGATGCAGGATACACAGAGAAGGCCACGAAGTCGAACCATTTATCATATCTCTTTGCCATTGGTTGTCTAGGCAACAGATACATTTGTCCTGAAGTACATACTAAATAGAACTTTATGTATCTTTGGACTGCAAGTGATATCTCATAACCTTTCATAATTTGTGGTTCACAGAAAGGACTGCTGAGATTGAAAATTGATAAAATCCGCAGTTACAATAGCTGTTGCCACCCTCTGTAAAATGAGGCTTCGGTCGGTGGGGGGGAGGGAAGAGAATAATTATTAAAAGCTGTTAAAGCTGTGATTATTAAAAGCTGTTAAACGCCGCATTCAGTCATTCAGGCGTGCTTTGAGAGAAAAATGTAATACAATAAAAGTGGTCAATTATTTTATGCTAAAAATTGTGAGAGGCAAGACTAACGGTGAATGAAGATTACCTTTGACCTTTGGAAAAAAAAAAAAAAAATCATACCTTTAGAGAATTATTAACCTTTCAGAACTCCGCAGCTATATCACTGCATGACTGTCGGAAAATGAATTAGAAGCTCCTACATTCATTGTATACTGCTGTTTCCATTTCTGTTTATTCATTTGGCTGATTCTCTTGTCCAGAGCCGTCTACAGAGCCATCTTGGCAAAAAATCAAGGCTTTGTCTGTTCAGTTACAGAGACTGATGTCAGAAGAGTAAAGCCCCTGAACATTTAATAGCGTTGGGGTGTCATTGGGTTATACAGTGCCGCTGTGTCCAGGTTTTGCAGGTTTGCTAACTCATTGCTCTGTGAAGCAGAATCACTTCTAATTTGAGCAGGGAGTTCTTTGACACCTGCAGGGCTATAGTGCGGCGACTGTGAGTGCAGGTCCAGTTGGTGGACTGCCTTGGAATACAGTCCGAATAGAATGATGTGGGATTTAAAACGCCCGTAATATATGATGTGAGTGTGTCTGTGTGTCTGTGTGTGTGTGAGCGTGCTGCGATACTCCACCCTTATGTCCTATGCTGACTGGGATGGGTTCCATGCCCACAAGTGACCCTGCACAAGATAAGTGGTTGGAGGATGACTGGTAACCCCGAAGCTCATACACTATAGGCAATATTCTGAATTGCCAATTCGTATAATTGCACAACTTGGGACTGCATGAGGAAACTGGTGTAGCAGGTGGGAACCTGCACAACACTGAGAGAAGATAGACTGCATAAACAGAGAGTGACGGCTGAATTCGAGCTGCCATACCTGGGGTGAGGTGACCATGCTATCCGCCGGGCCGCCTGAAGCCAAGTTGCATAACTATATATGATAAAAGTTTAAAACCTTAAATTAAAATTATAATAAAGAGAAACTTTAATTACATCTACCCCAGCACCTCCAAGACTGTGCTGGCAGATTGCAAACATGTAAAGGTTGGAGGAAAATCAAGTAAGACAACTCGTACAAAGTTTTTGCGTGCTCATTAACGAACATTTCTCACAAACACATGCATCTGTTATTTCAGAACTGACTGTCCAATTATAATAGAAGAAAAGCAGTAGTCTCTCTACTGCTAAGGTTGGGTTCCATGAACATTAATTAATTTTACATTTGTAACTGCCAGTTGTGCTGATGGAAGATTTTAAAGTTAATCATTCTTGTACTGTAGTTTTGGAATTTACTTTAAAAATATTAAAGTCTCTTTAGAGTCAGCATGGGTGAATTTTCAGCTGGGTCAGGAGATGCAAGTAGAAGGAGACATTTAACATAGATGAGAGCTTTAAAAATTCATGCACGGATGAATTACTAAAAAAAGCTTACGGTTTGGTGTCCTTGAAGCTATCATATGGAAAAAATCCAGTGAAAGGGCAGTTGACTAAATTTGATTGGCATTTCATTTAAAGACAATCATAAAAAATGACGTGTGTGCAATTTTTCACTTTTTACTTTTTTCATATTTGTTTCATAAAGTCTCACCTGTAGCACCTGATTTGTGTTGTGTGAAATTGACACAAGGGAGGGTTGAAGGAGCAACCAGTGATGAAGGTGTCCGACTCTCTCTCTGAGATATAAGGAATTCAGCTTCTCTGGTGCTGCTGGGCTGGAGGAGAAGGTGCATCCTGTGGTTTCCCTGAGCGGGAGTTCAGGAGAGCCTTCTCTGGATGTCTTTTGGAAATAAATGTGGCTCCTTATCAACATTCAATATTGTGATTACTTCTTGCTGAAGCGATTTCTTACCTTAAAGCTGCTCTTAAAATGTCCTGCTTAACATGACTGCAACAGGAACAGTGGTAGTATTAGGGGTAAACAGTGAAGATGTTCCATCATGAAGACTAGGATTAAAAAAAGAAGGAAAAAATAACCTGCTACTAACATTAAGTAGTTCTGTTTTAGCACCTGCAAAAAGTACAAAGAACGCCATAAAGGTGAGCGGAACTGGAGTGGGATGTTTTACAATCAGATCTTCCCTATTAAATTGGAATCTAAAGCAACAGGCTGAAATGAAATGACTGACAGCCATCATGACAAAAATTAGCCTGGCCAAAAAAATACTGCACGATGTTGCAATTTTAAGATGCTTGACCATCTAGTATGTTGTTTCCTGTGTTCTCAGGCAATACATCACAAGTATTACTTTCAAAAAGAATCTCACAATGGAAACCCTATTCAATTACATTTGAAGCTGTCATCTATAATGCCTTATAGTTACCATCATAATGCATTATAATTGTTGGTTAATTAAGGATGCTTTGTACTGCATTATGATGGTATCTATAGTGCACTATATATGAGAGCTTCATAAAACATTCATAATGCATAATAATCATGGCTATAATGCACTGTGCCCTTTTATAAATATTTGTTGGCAAGTTTTTAATGCCTCATGAATGTATTATAATGTGTTACGGACGTGTTGATAGATTCTAATAGACACGGTATTCACAGAAAGGGTTACGCACTATTCCTTCCCTTGGGGCGAATTCTGTTGCCCCGTAGCTCACTTACACTATCACACACTCAAAATCTTACTTTTAGGACTGATCCCTTGGTGTCAAACATCTGGTTTCTAATAATCAGTTCAGACACTTCATTTTTAAACGCCATTACTCCAGTTAGCCAGATGTAGTGTAATTTGAACATATGTCCATTGCCTACTTCTTTTAATGATTTTTAGACGAGCGCCTTGCCAGATTTTATGAGCAGCTCGAACAGTAATTCTGTTTTGGCTAATTCCTGCGTATGTCTTGTTTATAAATGTAATTACAGAAGCGTGAAATAAATGCTGGGGAGCTCATCTTTATACTAATTAAAATATTATATTAATGTCTGCCAGCTTTAAGCCTCCCTTTGAATTGCATTACAGTATATTGCCTCCTCCCTGTTTTTACAGCTGAAATAGGTGTGGGTGGGGGGGGGTTCGATAGGCCACTCTTTGGCAGTGCCGGCTGGGCCACATTGCTGTGCTGTATCATTTACTGGTTTTAAATGAGACCCCCCTGGGGGCCAAAAGAATTGAAAAATGCCCACAGATGGACTGAAAGACTAGCTAATCAGACAAAATATTATTGCACTTTAAAATATACGGCTCTTTAAAATAACCTTTTTTTGTCCTGTCAGGTGCCGGCAGAAAGCTCTGAATCACACAGCTCGTCTATTGAGAGCTTTCTTGATTTGATTAAATGCTTGAAAAGAGAATGGATTTGATACAGGGGCGTGTAGTACGAGTACACATCAGGGTCTTGGGAGCTGAGTGTCTTTGTTGACAGGTGAGTCAGATAGGCCTACAGTACACAGAGAGCTGCAAAGATAAATAAAACTGCCTTAATCCCTGTTATATGTTAAGCCTCCCTATGGTTATCCAACCCATTCCAAATGGGAGTAACTGTTACAGTCTGTGTAGATCTCTGTTAGCGACCAAGGAGTCCTCAGCCCATGCATATGAGACCTTTTGGCTTCACTAATACGGAAACAGAATTTTGCGCACTTATATTAAGCAAATGCTTGTAAGTGCACAGTGCTATCCATTAATGCATCCTCCATGTTGTTAAATTGTCTAATTTGTCAGCTAACCTGATTATCAGGCTGAGCAATAATCACACACGTATCATCGGGTAACTGTATCATGTTACCAGGTTAGGTTTAGGCTATGTGCCCAGTGGGGATATGTTTGAATCCTGTAGCTGGCAGAGAAATCACATCACTGTTAAGCTTTTACCCCAAACTGCTCCAGAGATCCTGGATTTTGGCTGATCCAGCTCTCTAACCTTTAGCTTTTCTCAGTTGCACATTACTTTGGACAAAACTGTCTGCACAATAATGTAATGCAAAGAAAGGCACCTTAATTAATATGGTGAGAGGCCCCTGGATTGTTGTGATTGACCCCCCAACTATGTTCTTCTATTTAGTGGGGGTGCCCCTGAATGCAAATGTACTATATTGTGGGCTCTGGATTGGTCAACATGCTTGTTAATTCCGATCAACGTGATGTTAGAAGAAAAAGCTGTAAGGGGATCGATCTCCTGCCGCTTTGCTTTATTTTAGTTCTTTCTTTCTTTTTCTCCCTTTTACCTTCCAAATTTTCTCATAATTAAGTGTTTGAATTTATTTGTTTTAGGTAACTATGTTGCCTCTGTTTCTGTCATAATGATGTGTCAATTATTTGCTAAACTGGGAAAAATGTAATGGGCCTGCAGCCATGTTGGGAGATAAAATAGAGTCAAAGGGGTTATCAGTGTTAATTATTTCCACCTGTCCCTCATTCATAACTGAATGAATTCTGTTTCTCTTTGTCCCCAGTAAATCTGACTGCTCACAGCGGATGGTTTCTGATTTTCTTCCCGATGCACACACCAAGTTAGTTTTTTTTCTTTCTCGCCTGCTGAATCCAGTCTTCCCTTAGTCCTACTTCTTTTCTGTGGTGTGTTGATCCCATCCCTGTCCAGTCCTTCTGTCATTTGGCCCCATTTTCCAGCTAGAGTGATTGTCATGTTTGCAATTTGCCGTAATGCTGTGTTGTTCATCCGGTAACTTGGCCATAGGAAATGTTGTTTATATTAATCAGACAGAGTCAGATTAAATAAGGTTAATGCTATCTCTGCTCTCAAGGCTATTTTCTCGCAGGGAATTACATTGTGCTGTGTGGAAAAATCAATCGGCTAAATCCTCACTTTAATGTTGATATACTGACTGGACCTACCGATATATTGTTCGTTTCAGTGGTAGCGTTTAGTTTGTTGCTTGGATGATACAGAGACATGTGCAAAATGCAGGGGTGACACTGTCAATGAATGTCATGTCTAAAAGAATCTACGAACACATTCATTACACATTTTAATATTACAAATATGTATAAAGAGGCATAACACATTATAGCCATGTTTATTATGCATTATGAATGCTCTCATTTATAATGGACTAATGGACTATAGATAACCTCATAATGCAGTACAAAGCAACCTAAATTATTATACCGACCATCATAATGCATTACAAAGGTATCTATAGGGCATTATAGAGAAGAACTTTATTGGAGCTTATGAAGTATTGTAATCAACACTATAATGCCTTATGACTGTCAATAGATGATGGTGCAATGCTTTGTTAATTCTTATACTGGCTATTGTATTGCATTATGAAGGTATCTATAGTGCATTATAGATGAGAGCTTCATTGCAATTTAGGAAGTATAATCAACACTATAATGCCTTCAATCAATATACGCATTATAGATTCCAGCTTCAAGTCAAGTGTTACCACTGCAGGTTTATTGTGAGCATAGGAAGTAAAATTCGCTGTACCTTAACTTATTCCTGTCAAGGGAATAAAGTCACTGCCTGTAAGGGCAAAGACCGTATATTGATCTTGCATGATGTTTGTCATGATGTCTGTAGGTTTGCTCCCTCAGACAGAGGACTGCTTTTGAGTATGTACAGCCCTAGGCATAATTAGCATGGAGAACATCATTGTCTGGTGAGGCTTATGAATGAAGCCACCTTTGTTTTCATATTAACTCTATGCCAGTGTTTCTCAAGATGGTCCTGGGGAATAGACAGACGGTCCACCTTCCCTGAATCTTCTAGTAGATTACTGTCGCTCATCTGTGTCGTAAAAAGCATCACTGGAGACTAATATAACCTGAAGTAAATATGCATTGTGAAAAAACTGAATTGTAACAGATATTTCTGCATAAGAAATATATAAGAATAGTTGTGTTTATGCATTTGTGTCTACGTTTTATGCTAATGTGTGAAATAGGACTTACATCTAACCTTTAATTAATTCTCTACGGAATTATGCATGAAAAATTTAATTCTGTGAAATGAAAATTGAATTATGTAAATATTCAGCACAATGTTTTTTAACCATGAAAATGTTAATTAAGCTGTCAGTATTACATTGTATATGAGTCTTATGGCTAATAATGCATGCGACTATATCGCATTTACAATCAATAGGAGATAAGTACTAAGGGAAATGAAAATGAAAGTGTTTACAGTGGCTGGCTACATTGTTTGGGCAGAATTATCATGTTGCATTGTGTGAAACCTCGGGTTAGCTTGTGTGGCATAGCTGCAGTGCCTGCTGTGATTGAAACAACACAAGGCTGCTTTCCCAGGTTTTATCTAGCTGAAATATAGAGTTCAGCAAAAGGGCCATTATTATAACATTTTTATTATTACCTTTGGTGGCATGTAGCAGGCCTTGTCCTTCCACTAATAATCTAATAAGACATTTTAGCCACAGATGACTATAGTAAAGGGCTGAAGAGAACATTCTAGTACAATATCTAAATCTATATAACAAGGCTAACAAAAGTACAGTGACAGTCGCTCATTTGTCATCTGAACTACAAGCCAACCATTTTCACTTTATACCAGACAGTCTGTATTTGTCACTGTAACCATGATAGCCTGACAACAAACAATAAATCAGGTTTTATGGCTTCACAGCTTCCTGTAGTTGAACTGAGAGGACTTTGTAATAAAAAGCCAGCTACGGTAAAAAGAAGAGGGTGCAGGAGAAAGGAACGCAATGACAACAATATACTGTAGTATTTTTTTTGTTAGTAATTGCTTCAGTTTTGGTGAAGGCTTTTTCAGTTTATTGCCTAAAGCATTGTTTTTCAATCTGGTCCTTGGGAACCCCCAGATGGTCCACATTTTGATATTTCCCAGCTCTCCGTAGGGAAATGTGAACTGTCTGGGAGGGAGCAAAAATGTGAACTGTCTGGGAGGGAGCAAAAATGTGGACCATCTGGGAGGGAGCAAAAATGTGAACTGTCTGGGAGGGAGCAAAAATGTGAACTGTCTGGGAGGGAGCAAAAATGTGGACCATCTGGGAGGGAGCAAAAATGTGAACTGTCTGGGAGGGAGCAAAAATGTGGACCATCTGGGAGGGAGCAAAAATATGGACCATCTGCGGGTCCCTGAGGACTGGCTTGAGAACCACTGGCCTAAAGGACCTGATAAACAGATGTTATTCTCTCAGTGGTCAGTTTATTAAATGTACTTTCTTATTAAAGCATACAGACTCTCCAAAGCAGTAGAATTACCAAACAATTTTGAACATGGTGTGATCATTGATGCCAGACATGGTGGCTGCTGCATCTCAAAAACAGCCACATTTCCATGTACTACAGTGTCTAGAGTTTGGAGAGAATGGTATGATGAAAATAAGGTCCAATCAATGGCAATTATGACAGACAATAATAATGATAGCAGTTGGAGAAAAACGGCCAGACCTGAAACTAACAAGAATATAATTTTGAAAAAAACAAACTATTCAGTACAACAGTGGTGTGCTGAACAGCGTCTCTGAAAGAAGAACTCATCTGCCGTTAAAATGGTTCTGGAAGCATAAGTGGGTCTTTTCTGGTATTCTCTAGCTGTACCTCATAATGTGTCCGTTGAGTGTATAAGGTGGTATATTACACTGCACTGCTGTGAGTGGTCTGCAATTGTTTTTGTGGTTTTTAAACTATACCATCAAATCCTGAAGGTCTCCAGCTCCTTATCCTGACCTCGTTTATGATTCTGACTCGCGTTTTTAAGTCCTAACATCTGATTTGCACAAATCTCACTGACTTCATCTGGGAATGAACATATCATCTCTTCACTACGACACTCACAGGCCATAGGGCTTCGAAGAAAGCTAGAGGTGTTTCATCTGACGCCCTTCCGGATGACCTCCAGATGTTCACCTCTGAAGCATTTTCACTGAGACAGGTAGTGGCTTAATGGCCTGCAAATGGCCTGGGGATCAGGTAATAAAGGGCAATGTCTGTGCGATTTTAATTGGGAGCTTGAATTGAAATCAGAGGGTAATGCACTCCATGCATCAGGAGTTTAAGGGAAAAGAATGAGATTCTGGTTAATCTTTTTGTATGAAAAAGGTTTCCCAAACGGCACCTTCCTATAGTAGTGAAAAGTAAGATTTCATGTCAAAACAGGAAAGAACTATTGCCATGCACCACTGCCTTAGTGACACTCAGTGTCCATAATTATCCTGAGCCCCACTTAAATGAGACCACTAGTTTCCTATTTCTGCCCCATGAATAGGACTCATGGAAAGAGGCATTAAGATCAATGGCCTGTGAATTATGCTTGGTGCTGCTTTGTGCACTGACTTTGGTGTCAATTATTAAATGCAAAGTTGGTCTCTTTTTAAAATAATGGGCTCAAACTCACTGTATGCACTTTAATATTACACGGCCCACACGCCGTTCAAGGTTTTAATGTTTTTAAAGGAGTACAGTAAGCCACTTTGGATAAGAGCATCTTCTCATCTACGGATTATTATTTTTTCTCTTCTGAAAGTGAATTAAGTATTTTGGAATTGTTCTTAAAATCATGCCATATACCAAAAAAAATAAAAAATAGTTGCAAGTAACATGAATTCAATTGCAGCATATAAATGACAAAAGCATTAAACACTAGTGGTAAAGGTAACTAAGCGAGTTTTTTTCAGTTCGCCAATTTTAGACTGTACTGAATCTTACATGCTTAAAAGCTTTATGCATCTCTCTTAGCTGAATCTCACAGTAGGCAGAAAGTGTATTTAATTTAATATGAGTAAGGGTGATATTCAGGTACAGTATATATCTTTCAAGGTATGTAAAAGCCATCCTCGCAGTCACCTGTTGTCATCGTTCATGGCTCCTGGAACATAACCAAGGACTCCCTCTCTTCCAACACAACCCTCCTTCAAAGCTGGAAAGCACCTCCGAAGTGAGGGACCAACTTCGCAAGGCAGCAGGTGGGAGCCAAACCCACAACTTCTTCTGCCTACCCTCTGGCCAGCTGTTGACTTCAGACTGGAGCTTTCAGCAACCTGCTGCAGTGGCACGGGCCCAGGGACAGTGACTGCTACCAGACGAGCGGTTCCTCAGGAACAGATGCTGGGGGAGAAGTGAATCGCGCTCTTCTATTAGTTCCTAATAATTATTCAGACGGACCTAATTAAGTAAGAACCGCTCATCCTTTTCCACGAATGCAGCATACCAGAGTCATTCGGAGGTGGAAAGTGGGACGAACGCAACCTGAAAAAAAGTGTCTTTCCAGATAGAACAAAGGACTCAAATGTCACCCCCTTTTGTCCCCGGAACTTTAATACTATGCAATGCGTATTGCTTTAATGAATGTTTGAATGAATATTTTATCAGATTATTCATGAAATGCCTCCACCTGCTCCCATTTTGAAGCTGCATGATTTATCTCAGTGTGCACTCCTGATTAAATATTTTTGTGTAAATAATGAACAATCAGTGCAATATTCATTGATCTTACTGAAGTCTTTGATCATGGTGATCACATACATCATCTTTTTTTTACCCATTTACAGAGCTTCCTCCTCATAAATTAATCTTTTATTTATTTTCCTGCAAAGGGAATCAGTGGGTTTTTTTATTATTAATTCTGCTGAAGATAATATTAATTATTTAGGAATTGTTTTAAAGTGTTATTGTTCGTCATTTTAATTTTAAATGTCTTTGGATATGGCAGTTTGTAATACTCTGGTGTTTGCTGGTAATTATGGTATTTATCCATAAAGAGTGTATTGTAATTTTTAATTAAGTAATTAATGAATATAATAACATATTTAAATAATAATAATAATAATAACAATTATTATTATTATTATTATTTAAATATGAGAAACAATCATAGAACTCATGCACAAATATAATGGTGTCAGAATGTGTCTCTTTGGTAAGGGCCCAACTTCACCTGACTGTCCAGCGCATCCTGGCCATACTAAGAATAAAGCCGTAAAGTTAAACAGTATGAAAATAAAAACAATGACGACAATTATACATAGCAGCGGCATCCTTATTTATGGTATGTTAAGCTAAAGTAAGAGGTCTACAATCTGTATTCAATTTTTTATTTATATGTGGTACCACAGGAAGGCCTTCATTCCATCATTTTATAAATGATAAATTCCATCCGTGTGTTTTATATTATAAATTTGAAGGAGGGCATCTTTAGGAATTATTATACAATCCAATGTTATACTTTAAAAACAATAGGAGAAAACATGCAAAAACTGATTCATATGGCATCATACTGTGCTCAGAATACACGCAATGTTTCTGTATCCTGTAAATACCAATAAATTTGAGTAATTAAAAGAAAGTAAATAAAAAATAATCATATAAACATACCTAATAGCTAGTCTCTCATTTCTTTAGATATTACTTTGTGTATTTTTACTGCAATCCAAAAAATATTTAAAAACCTTATATTTAATCATTCACTATGTTAAATGTTCCCCAGCAAACTAGGCTAGGCATTACATTTAGACTCCCATAAATATATTATGTATAAAAGAAAACATGCAAAAAACATGGTCCTATTTCCCTCTTTTAATGAACATAAAACATTTGGGTGGCATTTTAATGGCATAAATTGTAATTATTTTGTTTGTTTCCATATACAGTATATGTGTGTGAATTCGGTTTATGTTACATTGTGGGGACCAAAAGTCCCCCACAATGTAACAAAAACCTGTTTGTTTGACTTCATAGGGACCATCTTTCATGTCCCCACAAAGATCTGTGAATGTAATCAAAAAAGTAAAAATGCCAAAAGTCTCGTATTTTGCTTGGTTACTTATGGTTAAGGTTAGAGCTGGATAGAGGTTAAACTTGTCATGCTATTTCCTTAATGAGATAAATATGCAATGATTTACTCCACATTATTGTTTATTTCATAACATGTCATTTTGGTCTCAGTTCTTGCTGTGAATATGAAAAGACCACATTTGCAGAATATTCTGAATTACATATAATGGGTTATTACACCCAGAAAAAGGCCCATGATATTAAACGCCACCAAAACATGAATTGGTGATTTGCACGCGTTTGTAATGTTCATTCAATTTTACACGCAAGTCCCCCTCAACCCTCTGC
>JAODLC010000002.1:24596138-24607147 GCA_026781145.1 Hippopotamyrus pictus | reverse complement strand
GGACTAAATACAACAGACAGGTTGAACTTAACAAGCCACAGGTGATCACAATCGGGAATTAACAAGAGGTAATGAGGGGGCGTGGCACACACGAGGATCATACGGAGCCGGGCGTGACAGGAAGACTGTGGCCGAGAAGCTTTTTCAGGAACCAATGATCAGTCTCGGCCCAAATTGCTTATTATACATAATGTGGATTAAAGCTACGGTTTGAAAGAAGGAAACAGAACATGCATCTATTGTATCATTTATTCTGTTATTAGTGATTGAAAACCTAAAAAATATAATTTTGCTATTTCAGAAACTAATTGGTGCATTAAGTTTATCAAGTTTAAAATACACTTCTTTTATACATCTGTGTGTCTGTGAATGAAAATAACTTTCAACTTATTGCATAATATCCATCCATCCATGATGTCATGATAATGTCAACATCCTGAGTTTTCAACCTGTTTTTGATGATCCATAGATCACTAAATTATGTTAAATTTATCTTTGATTTAGTCAAAATGATGCATGTACAGCCTTTTTAATAAACTATTTCACTCAAAGCTTCAAATGCCGAAAATGAATATTTATAAGGATAAATCTTTTTGCTGGAAATTACAGTAAAGCAGTACATAAAATGGGAAACATGATGTTAATTCCAGATTGATTTAGACCCCTGATCTCTGATGTAAACATCTATTGCACACTGTACACCCAGCTTGGGGGAGGTCTCGCGCTTCTTGTTTATTTTTATTTATTTTTATTTTTTTGAGGTTTGTTCCAGTTCATTCAGGTTGCTTGTGATTCCCTCATAGGCAGACGGTATCATGATCTCTTCTTTAAATTTTAACCAATCCTGAGGTGAAAAAGTCCAACTTTATTAAGATATTAATTTTAATATTTATTAAATGGTGATTGAATGGGATTATTTGCATTTACTTATTTGTATTCATTTGTTTATTTCTTTGTTTTCTATTGAACAAACAGAAAAGCTAATTAAAGGTCCAATTTTAGGCTTAAAACAGCTTGAATAGATAACAGTACAGAACATTAGGAAATTTCACAAATGATCTTCATTCTGAAGTTGACAAAGTGAATATCAAAAAAGTCTAATCTAATACTAAGCAATAATTCAAGATTAATAATCAGTGCACAAATAGCCAGTATAACAGAACACCTTCCTGTCTAACTGAACTCTCCTCACACACAATACCACAATATTACTAATCATGTCCATTTTTTTCCCTCCAAGGGCTACGTCTATGTAAGGTGAAGAAAATGAAATTATACAGTATACAGTATATACAAGAAAAAAAAAAATCACAATTCCATTTATATAGACATCTTTTACTCACTGCAGCACAAATGAAAGACAATTTGGCCTACAATTTGGCAGTGTATCCTGACACTGACATTGCTGATAACCAATGAAACATCAAACGTACTTTCCCACCTTGATGTCCTAACATCCATCTGTGTAAGTGGGGGAAAAAAGGATCGACATGTTTACTAAATGTACTCTGATATTTCTGCCCCGTTTAACCACAGGCACCTTCACATCCAGGAGGCTGAGGGAACAAGCAAGGTAGATCTGGCAAGAGCACGACAGCAAGCCTGTGGAATAAATTATTATGCACTAATTACATTTTTATATTCTACCACAACTTTCATCTCTGATGAAATAATCCTAACATTTACCCAGCACAGCTTCAGCACAATGAACATTACCACGACCTTACAGAATGACCCAGCATGCACAGTACAGCAGGGATTCTACAAGGCAAGTCCCTAAGGGACACACTTCATGACATGGTAGCACCAATGTAGAGCCCAAGCTTCAATGACATCCAGCCTCCCCATCCCAGACAGAGACACTGAAGCATACACTGTACACCTATATTCTGATGTGGACCTGAACATGACATAAGGAATATCCAATAAAGCTTGCCTGGCGGGCCCCCAGCCATATCCTTAAAGACTCAGATTAAGTACGCATTTGCCCCAGAGACTCTAGGACCTCAATGTGTAAGCCATTAATCAAACCCGCGACTCAAATACTGCAGAAAATGCCTGGAGAGAGTTTAACACTCTCCTTGATTTGTTTAAGGTTAAAAAAAAACACACTTTTGGAAATGACACTTAAATCCCTAGATGAGGATTTGACCCCATAAACAGCCTTTACAGTTTGTGCTCAACACAGTTAACATTTCCAGTCATCTTCCAAAGGGCCCTGACTTTTCTATGCAAAACACTAAGAAAAATAGCTTCCACCCACATCTATGCATACATGGATTCCAGCTAAACATAGGTAAAACCTGTCAGTGTGCAGCTGTTGTAACGTAATTTTCGGCACAAATGTTGTGAAGACTCGTGTACCACTCCAAAAGTGATGCAAGCGCACCTTGATCGTTTGTTGGCCAGAGGAAAAAGTCTAGCAGGAATTCAGAAAGGAGTTCCTTGATTTCAAAGTACATATATTCACGCATACACAACCTTACATGATACCTAGCTAGCTAATATGAATGCATGGCATGTATCCCCATTGTCAAAATGAAACCAAAAACATACAAACAAACAAACAAACAAACAAATAAATAAGAACGGATGAACAGATAAATAAATGTACAAACAAATGAACAAACAAATAAATGAAATGTAGTTGTAACTGAAGCACTAAATACATATCTATGTCGTTACGTACCGTAAGTACATAATGCAGTTATAAACCAGCCTTAAACCAAAAACAAAATCTCTTCTGACTATAAAACCCTTCTACACTTTTGTGGGAATTACTAATTTTCCTTACTGTAAATTTCAAATACTTTATGATGGCATATTTCTACTAATGACATCATTCTTGCCACCTGAACCGACATTCTCCTGGTTAAGAAAGGAGATGGTTGCTCTTACAGTGACATATTTCACTAGGTGCCTCCTTAAAACGTCCGTGTGTTTGAGCAGATCAGTCAAGGCAGGATTCATACGCCGGTCCTGGCAACGAGCCTCAGGCAGAGTCACCCACTGCGTCACCACGCCGCCGCCATTTTGTAACTCATGAAAACGTGACATAAGAGCACTCAGTGGTTTCTCAATGCTGTAGTCTGCTAAAGATTTTCGGTGACAGATGAACAGAAGACAAGCAGTCTAAAGATGCCAATTTATTTTCAAAAGCTACATTTTTTATGTTCACAAACTTTATTTAATTAAACTGTCATAAGTTTTACAGGTTATAATTGAATGCCATGTTAAGTTTTTTTATTTCCAGTTAAATTTCTGTTCATGATACGAACTGAATATCTGGGCCTGTTTGCTGATTTATATGGTGGCTCTATCTTTGTTTCCCTTTTGCACTTTATGCTGCACAGTATATAGCACATTGTGTGGTTACTGTAAATGTAGTATGCAAAGGACATTGTCTAGCCAATGCATGAATGTTAGTATATCATAGTATATTGTTTAGTAAATGTGTAAATGTTGCACCATGGCGCTCATGGAGATGACATTTAATTCTGCATGTGTACATGTATATTGATGAGCTGACAGTAAAGATCTTGTGAATCTTGAAAACCCTGAAATAATCTGATTTGGGATGGTAGAAGCCGGGATGTCAATGTCGGAGGTTTGGAATGAAATGGCCATTGGGCAGGATTTGTATCCTTCCTGCTGATTAGACCACCAGCCAGCCAGATCCCCAGACATATGAGCTGATGACTGCTCGCACGATGGTTATCCAGACTAGTAATGACATGCAGTTTGCATTTGGAACTGTCAACAACAAGCAGAATGCCAATCTAATTGATTTTCTTCTGCTGCTATTAGCTGAATTTAGAAATCTAAAGAGGGGGGAGAAAAGTTAATGAACATCATGATTCTGTAGCTTGTACTGTAATCCAGCTGGATTACTGAATTATAACATTGCCCACAGTGGATTTTTTGTTTTTTATTGGATAGTATGAGAATATCTCCAGTTGGCATAGTGGCAGCCATGAAGATGTTTCTGTTCAATAGCTTTCCCTTCACAGTTAGATGCTATGGAAACAACATGACATGGAAAAAGATAAAAATACATAGTCGGACAGGAAAAATGATCACACGTGAGAAGGAGACAAGTGTTGACTGAGACTGGTGTCGGTATGTGTGTGAGTTTCTTGGGGCAAACCAAAACGGCACACAGCAATTTTACATATCATAGAGAATGGGGAGTAGACCACATCTGAATCTCTCCCTTGGGACCGTGCCAGCCAGTCACTCCCCCATCACATAAATGTTTAAAATCTCTATGTTTAACAATCATACTCTGTTACTCATTAAATATCTTTAGATATATGTCACATCTTTCGATAGGTCAGTTTTTTTCCAAACATCTGCCTGACCATAAAATTATATGATTGAAAAGTTATTAGTTAGGTATTATTTTACAACTGAAAACATTCTTTAAATATAGAATGATCCAAAAAAGTGGTCTTAAGTTAGCTTTGTGAAGTATGTTAAAAAATTCTGCCATCAAATAAGGTATGTTGTTTCAATAAATGAAATATTATTTGGCTTATTAAGAAGTAACAGTACATTAATGATTACATCAATCCACTGTTTTTCTCTGCTATAATGTCACACTGATCTCTTCTACGACAACAAAATAATCTTTGCTTCTTGCTTGCTGCCTGTTGGAGAACCCAGTTCTTCTCTCGGTCTGAGTAGAAAATTATCCAACTAGTCAGGCTTTGTACAGTTTTAAGTGCAGCTTCAACAAAACAATTACAGATAATTATTTAGAGAGATAATTATTTCCATAAATAATTATCTAGAAAAAGTGCTACTTAAAACCTTGTAAATTATAGATGGACATTAACATTTTTAATCGATTTCTGTTTGATCTTGAACATTTGCCTTACTTAATCATATACGAATATATAACTTTCTTTTTTATTGAACTAGTTGAATGGCAGGTTAATATTATAATGATCAAAACAAACTCTCTTCATGCTCCATGAATGTTTTTAATTTGCATAGGTACCTTTTCATTGTTTGACATTGTCCAGGTGGGAGTACAATGATTTATTTTTACTGTTGATTTCATAAGTTCAACTGAACATAAAAGGAATTTAAAAATGGATAGGGTTATAGTTTTGCTCTTATTTATTTAATTTGGACATGGGGGTAGCTGTCTCATGAGGAAGGATAGGGCAGGTGACTAGGTGCGTTGTGTTGATTCAGTCCACCTGTTCCGTATATTGTTGGCACTATAAATGTTTGTTTTTTCCTCCCTTTCCCCCAGTAAACCTGCCCAGACTGCAACGCACCTCCTGCCTCCCCTTACTGTGAAATATTTTCCCCACACACCCAATTACTTTTTTTCTCTTTCTCACTGAAACTACTCCTTTGATTTTTGTGTTTCCCCTTTGTATTGTGTTGACCTTCAATGCTCTTTTGCTGCACCACTGAAAAAGTAAAATAGAAACCCTTTTCCCAAAAGACAGTCTCTACCTTGTCCCATCCAGTAGCACATGGTTTTGTCTGTCGCAACCAAAGCAACTTCCATTGGCATAATTCAAACATATATATAAAACAGTTGTTTGTTTTTATTTTGTGGCATTATAAACAACTATTATCTCTCCTGGGGGTCAGATAACAGTCGTTTTTCCTGTTTCCAGTTTTTGAAAGAAAAAAAATGTTCTTCCTTTAGATCTAACCATAAATTTTCGAGTACTGGAGCTACCTACTGTACAGTTTTTATGCCTCAGCTCTTGGGGCAGAGAGACTTCCAAAATAAGGATATTGATTGGGGTATACTGAGCAACATCAAGACAGAAATGGTTGCTATGTGTCCCATTTTGACTCTGCGATTACTTTTTTCTCACATGTGGTTTCATCAGTTTCCTCCCTGATTTGATATATCTCCCATATTTTGCTACTTGTCTTTTAAGGGCTACAGTGATGAGAAGGCCGGCTCATGTCTCCTCAGGGAGCTGAAAATGTTCTTTGGTGTGTCTGCCTTAATTCACATGGTAATTTGCAGCTGAAAAGAATTCAGTTGGTTATTCTGGTTGTCTGTGTGAAACATTATACCTTCTCTGGCCTCACATGATAAATATCAAAATATATTGCTTTAAAATTTCTCATTTATGTTTACAGGAATGTAATTTAGATATATCAGTTTTCCCTATACATGTCTTGTTTGCTAATTTACGAGTTGCTGTATTACATCTATTGTTTTTTCCTGAATAGAAAACAACGTTTTATAAACATATACATAAATATGAAAATATACAGTTTTAGAAACTAATTATAGGGCCAAAACCCTTTGATTTTGTTTTTTTATTGCATACACAAACTCAAATGATGCAAATTATTCTAGGTCAGAAATGACTACATTTTATTACTATGCAGATATATCATTGCAAACATTATAATTTTAAGCACATTATGCATATTTTTTGTTCAGTTTTAGGTGCCTAAAAGCCAGTATTTTATTGAAAATCCCTTCTGGATTGTAATTATATCTGAATACCTAGATGCTACAGATGATTTTAGTATGTTTTCAATATGTTTCAGTCACGTTTCTTTTTCCCAGCCACAGAAATTGCCTTTTTGACTATCTGTTCCTATTCTTGACTGCTTCAGTCATCTCCTTTCCCTTAAGGACAACCCAGATTACTGATTTAGTATTACCAGAAATCTTGGCAATATCTTGCATTGTAATTTTCTCTCTGTCTTCAAAACAGCCACTTCCTTTTCTATCATAGATGAGTCTCTGATCTTCCTGCTGGTTTTTATAGAAGAAAAGAAAAACTAAAAAGTAATAAAACTCAACCAATCCTAAATATCCTTAATGAATGTTAAAGCAATGCAACAGAAATCATCTGTACAAAGAGAAATACTTGTAAAATCAATTAAAAACCATAATTTCACATTCATTTTTTACTCTAAAATAAACATTTCTGGAGCGTGGCGATATCATGTGCTAATTTAATGTCACCTCAAACCTTTGAAAGTCACTATGTATATGAATGTAAAAATGCAACACTAACAACATGGGCTTCATTGAGGCTTGTGGTTCTGAGGTTAATTTGGGTCCCTGCATGGACAGTGTGGATTTTGAATGTTCTCCCTCTGGGTCTGGACATGGTTAGATTACCTTAGAAGGATTGCAAAAACTGATAAACGCCATTTTCGATTAATGTTTGTAAATGGAGACTTTTGCTTTCTCCACACTAGTTTACAAATGAAGAAATATTTTTTGTTAAAGCAATTGACTTTGAACTCTTGCTGAAAATTGCGATAAAAATTCCCGGTTGGAAAGGAAAATCAAAAATTGGGTGTGTTAGTTTTTGCAGTCAAATGCTTCATTCACTATGAATTGCCCAAAGTTTGTGATTTTATGCTGTACATTGGATTGTCATCCTGTAGGTTTTGCCCTCTAGTCATGACCCTGTACTATTACTACTGTAACGCTCACTCCTCGTCAACTTACAGGTATACTTTTATACCTTTTGCTGGGGTTCGTGATGGCTTCGTTGTAGTTATAAAGGAGGCAGGAGATTTTAGTGGAATATAGATAGGTATTTACTCCCCTTCTTAAAGTAAAATAAAAAGTACAAACTCCGCTGTTCGATACTACACTTTCCCCGCTGCTCCCCGCTCCTGCGGCAACTCTCTTAATCTCCTCTGCCGTCTCATCTCACCCCTGTGCTCCATCCGCCAGCCCAGAAAAGTAGACCCTCTTCCCCATCAACACAACATAGCCAAATTAAACTCTTACTACTATTACTACTATTATCAACAACAAAAACAATAATTTTGCTGTCACTTTTGTGTTAAGGGTAATACAGCATCATTTTTGTATTAAAATGAGATGCATGTAGGACGAATGCAAAAAGATGGGCAATGTACAAATGTAAAAATGAAATTTATTTGGAGAATACTGGCATTTAGTAAAACATCTAGAAAAGGCAACACCGATAATCATGAAAAAAACAACACCTTTTTAAACCTATAATTCAAACATATGCAGTTTAGGTGTAGTTAAATTGTACTGAACATATTCGACCCTGCATTGGATGGCCTGCCTTAGTGCTTATAGGATATGACAGATGGGTAGCTGGATGGATATTAAATCAACATGACAAGATTGATAAACAAAACTACCGTATTAGCTGATTTTAAATGTTTGTTCATTTATGTCTTGCTGACCCTCAATTGTGGTAAAAAGACACTATCAGAGAATATTATACCCGAGGTGAAGCTTCTTCCCAGGCATGGATGTGTGCTGTGTGACTCCATGGGTCAGGATGCTTTGCCTGTCAATGGAAGGTTGGCGGTTCAAACCCACTGTCGGCAAAATGATGTCAATTAACCCCAGTTTCACCAGGGACTGTCTGATATCCTTCATCTACTGAATGAACAAAAATAAGCAGACAAAGTATAACATTGGTTTGTTTATTGATTTAAAATGTCAAGGATGTTTATTAGTCTGAGTAAGGAGCGGGTCAGGAGCACATGCTGATTACAGCGCATTGCCGCACCCGACACACGACAAACCACCGTAGGGATGAGAACCTGAGTGCAGCCATGTGGCGGGTGATACCTCAGCACCTCATCCCTCCGAATGGACCAGCGTCAGTCTGTTCGGGTGGCTGGAGCACCAATCCTGCCACCTACCCAAATTTCCCTCCAAGTTGGCAGACCTCCTTACAAGGAATTAGTCTGAGATCTTTATCAAATTTAAAATGCAAGGAAAATCTGTTTGTTCTATTAATAATTTATGGGTTTACCATGAATCATGGGTTTACTATGAAATACAGCACCAATAATTCTTCACTCAGTTAGGCATTTATGCAATAGGAAATCAACATAAGAATGTGAAATTTTCTTCGGATTATTGAACAGTGCATTCTACTTAAAGCCACACAAGCTCTTAGTGAGCTTCCAAATAAGGTTAGCCCCCGCTCTTTGAAGCGTCCCACATCTTTACATTTCTTATTTTGAAGGTTTTCTAAGTTAAATGACAGTAATGCTTTCTGGAGAGAGTACACAAGAATGATTTTCTGTGATTTTGTTCCCATGGAGTAAGGTACACATAATGGTCATTTACAATAATACGTATAAAATAAGTACAATGATAAGTATTAAAGTTGCACTAAAACTAAATTGAACCTCATTAGCACAAAAAACAACGGAAATGCAGGTTTACCACCAGTCCTTCCTTCTAAGCCATATCAGTAGCACAACATATAAGTGATAATGTTGAAAAGGGCAGATTGGACCTCCTGCATGGAGGCTGTGGACTCTCACATGTTCTGGAACTTCCCCAGATGTCCCCAAGCCAGTCAGGCTATATAGTCCTCCCAGTGTGAGTCTACCCTGGGGTCTCCATCTAGTGGGACATGTCTGGAACAGCTCTCTGGGAAGCTGACTAGGTGGCATCTTTACAGTATAAGGTGTTCTGAACCACCTCAGCTGACTCTGAAGGAGCAGTGGCTCTATTGAAAGATGTCTGTGGATCTCTGAACTCCTCATTCTCATGTTCAGGAGTGCAAGCCTGGTGACCCTGTGGAGAAACATCATTTTGGCTGGTTGTACTTGTGACCTTGTTCTTTTGTTCATTACCGATAGCTCATGACCATAGGTGAGGACATGGACTGATCTGTCGTCTGTGAGTTTTTCCGATGACTCTCACTTCACCACCACTAACCTCTTCAATGCCCTCAAAACTGCAGCCGCTGAACTGATCTGCCTGTCAGTGTCATATTTTCTTTTACAGTTTTAACCCCCTTGGCTTCCTTTGCCGCAGCTCTTCTGTACCCTTCAGATGTCTCAGGATACCCAGCTTGGAAGCCTGTCTCACCACCGGTGTCCTGCAGCAGGCACTAACTGCCTTTCGGTCACAACTCTTTGCAAGTGCTGCGACAGTTGAGGCTTTGAACATGGCCCAATCAGGCTCAACGTTTCTTTTTTTGAACAGAAGATTGAACCAGAAATTCCCAGCAAAATGTGACAGCTTATCTGTGGCCCCTTTTCCACTCCACTGGTGCCAGTGCTGGCACTGGGGCTGGTGCTGAAGTTGGGAACCAGCAAGAGCCTGCTTGCATTTCCACGGACTTGAGAGCCCGTTGGGAACCAGGCGACAACACTGCGCCCGCATCACAAACCACGCCCACTTTCCGACATTATCTTTATTTTGCGTCACCTTGGTTACTCCGCCCACCTCTCATGACGACACGGGTGCTTCATCCAGACCAGCAAATGTTTGGTGCCGGTTCATCCAGACCAGCAAAGGTTTGGTGCCGCTTCATCCAGACCAGCAAAGGTTTGGTGCCGCTTCATCCAGACCAGCAAAGGTTTGGTGCCGGTTCATCCAGACCAGCAAAGGTTTGGTGCCGGTCCATCCAGACCAGCAAAGGTTTGGTGCCGGTTCTGAGCCGATTTTATGGCACCGGTGCCATTTTTTTTTCTGTGGAAAAACGTGGCACTGGTTCCAAATTGGGGATCAGCACCGGAACAGCACCGGCACCTTTGCAGTGGAAAAGGGGTGTGTGTTGTCTTGGGCCATCCTGCCTCCTCCCCATGTCATGACCTTGTTGACAGTGCTGGTCCTCATCAACCGAATGTCCAAAACACAAAGTCTCAAGTAAATTCACACAGCTATAGTTAATGATTGACCTTTAGCTAAAGGTGCTTTGGTACAATGTATAATTCCTTACACAATAACAATCCAACAACATTTCACTCTCTATTAGATCTGGGAAGCCGCTCTTCTTAATCTTGCCCCTCTAAATCAAAGTCTCCCAGTATATTCACACAGTTTGTAGGGGGTACTCCTTCAAGCCCCGCGCCACTTTCTCTAAGAAGGCTGGGTTCTGCCAACTGCTGCTTGGTACATCCACACAAACAGCAGTACCTGATCCTCCCCGTTCATCTTGTGGGTGCTAAAGCCCACAAAATGGTTCAATGTGGCCATTCTGCCCTGAGCTGGGGAGAGTTACATGGATGTCCGTTCACCAGGTGCTCATGAGCAAATACCA
>JAODLC010000002.1:24579195-24595616 GCA_026781145.1 Hippopotamyrus pictus | reverse complement strand
AAGGCAGTGAATGCTGAGGCTGATTACCTGCAAAGATGGCAGTGAATGCTGAAGCTGATTACCTGCAAAGATGGCAGGGAATGCTGAAGCTGATTACCTGCAAAGAAGGCAGTGAATACTGAAGCTGATTACCTGCAAAGATGGCAGTGAATGCTGAAGCTGATTACCTGCAAAGGTGGCAGGTGCTTTTACAGTATTTGCTTGTATTTGCCTTTTGGCATAATTCATTGGTATAGACACTGTTAGTGCTGTTTCATTTATGATTGATGTGAGACTATTTTTCAACAAAAAAAAACAGTATCAAGTGAAAATGAAAATCATGGCAACAGAGACTGTTTTCCACTATATCTATAGATACAAGATATATAGATTTTGTTAACAAAAAGCACCAGTGGAATAAACTAAAGCAATTTGCAGTTTTGAACAATTACACCATGCTGTGGTAACCAAGAGGAGCCACACAGAGATGTTTGCTGTAATATGAAATTGAAACCAATAGCAGCATCTTACATTTTTTTGTAGGTCATTGCGATTAGAACAAACAACTATTTAATTTTAGGTGGGGTAAATGGTGACGTGCTGAAAAGTTCAAATGCAGTTAGCGGCATCGATTCACACCCACCCCCCTTATTTAGAAATAGTGCAATGGGCCTCTTGTCTTTCTAGAAAGGTTGGGATATGATTTTTATTGCATTTATTATTACCAAGTTTTATTGTAAGAACACCAGCTTTCATGTTACTCCCCATTTATTGCACCAATATAAAACTTGAAGTTTTAAACCAGTTTTCTACACTGACACATTAATGGGAAATATATGTGGATTGAGGGTGGCTCATCTATATTACGTTAGAATAAATGGCATTAATATATTATAGTTTTTTTGAGGCAAAAAAGCCTCTTAAGTTAGAATTGTTTAAAAATACAGAATTAGCACTAGTAGAGTAATTCTAAATTACTAGTAAACCTTTGATTACCCTTGCTTTTTTTTAATAATAAAAAAGACTAAGTACAATATTATGAAAGTATTTTCCCTTTTGCTAATCGTTTATACTAAATTTGATCTGAGCTTCTGACAGTGTCAGTAATATTCACCCATCCATCTTATAACTGCATATCCTGGCTTTTGTCCCCAGGAGTTTGCAGTCTATGCCAGGCAGTGTAGGGTTTGAGGCTCGGGTACAACCTGGTCACAAGGCATGTACACGCACGCACTCTCACACACAGTCATACCCTAGCGCCTGTTTACCGACACCAGTTAGCCTAAATGTATTTCTTTGGACTGTTCGAAGAAACCAGAATACCCAGACGAAATGCCCACAACACAGGAAGAACATGTAAACTCCACGTATAGAATCAAACCCCTAAACACAGAGGTGTGCAGTCACTGTGCAGCCCAACGTGGTATTCAGAACAATTCCAAAAACAATTGTTGGTTTTTTATTTGTGCGCTGTACAACCTGATCAAGAACGCAATCTTCCAGTGTTTAACAATTATTACCCCTCGACTGATTTAACTTCACCAAAATAAAGGCATAATTGCTGCCAGCTGTATCAGTCCTGGTGGACGTGGGTTCTGCTTTTTTCTGAGACTGTTCTGTGTTTAAAGATTGTACAATTTTTTCCACTCCCTTTTATCTAATATTCAATTTTGGATAACACTTTATTTAAGGCTATGCCAATGCATAATACACATGGCTATAATGTGTTATGCCTTTTGATAAATATTTATAGCCATGTTTATAATGTTTTTTGAATGCATTTGTTATGAATGTGTTTAAGGAGAAAAATTCCATTTTAACGGGTTATATTTTTTGCGCATCTGTGAAAAACAGAAGAAGCAGAATTCAATTGTCTACAATGATGGTTAAGCGTGGGATATACCGCAACTAGAAAAAAAGAGAAAAAAAAAACGTTTCTTTAGCAATAAGGAAATAGAGAAAAGCTATAACTTTTTCTCGACCTCATTGTTTAACCTTCATGTCCCTTTGACTGGAACATTTTACAGTTATGTCAGTTTGGATCAACCTGGGCCTCGACTTGCATGTTTGTCATTAATGACGGATTGGTGACCAGGAGGGTGGTGCAGCGGTTTGCAATGTCACTTCGCACTTCTGAGACTGGTGTTCAAGTCTCCGCCATGGCTCTGTGTGTGGAGTTTGCATGTTTTCTCTTTGTTGCATTGGGGTTTTCTCCAGGTTCTCTGGATTTCCCACAACAGTCCAAAAACATGCTGAGGATAATTGGGGTTGTGACATTGCCTGTAGGTGTGTGTGAATGGTGTTTGTGAGTGCGCCCTGCGATGGGTTGGTACCCTAGCTGTCTTGGGGTGTTCCCTGCCTTGCGTCTGCAGTCTCCAGGGTAGACTCCGGACCCCCTGCAATCCTGAATAGGATAAGCCGTTACTGAAAATGGACGGATGATCAGGATAGAAAATGTTCAGAAATAAGTTATCCTGTAAAACACTTATTCTGTGGACCAACAAGTTGACTTGAGGATCTTATAAATCCCACAAAAGCAAATTTATCCCAGAGTATTTATTGTGTAAACATTAAGTACCTTTTCAGCCAATATGGCTAATTCAATTTCTGTTTTGACACCTGCATTATTGGAGTCCCTCAATCCCTGTCAGCTTCACAGTTGAACCTAGACAATTTACAGCTGCTGATACAGATTTACCTATTGCAGCTATTCTTTGTCAATTTAATGTTCAATTCCTTTTGGCTTACCATTTAAAATCTATTAAAACCTTTTATTTATTTATTTGAAGCTACGGATATATGATTCATTACATTTTTAATAAAAGTCGTCTCTAGATGTAGTTCTGATTAGCTTCTGGAATTAATTTTTATTGCACATATAGTGTCATGAGCATTTTATCTCTTGCGGAGTGATAAACAATCATATCTACTGGAGTCATGGTTTTCCCTTGATTTAGCACATTTCTTGGTTGTCAATTTGGGGATTCAGCTTATGAATTGCATGCACAGGCAATAGACTAGATATAATCTGCTCCATTCTATGAAATGTCATTGTCTAAGCTCAGACTTATTTCTCTTCATTATTTTGAGTGCCTTCTTTATAATCTTTTTAGTTGTGAATATATTGTACTTTCCAATTAAGTCATAATTGTGGCTAGTGACATAATATTAAAACTATAAAATGGTCACGTTATTATATTTTCAATAATTTGAAATAACGTACTTATTTCACCCTGTTGACTAATGTCAAAAACAAATTAACCTTCCATAGCAAGTCATATTTGAGTTCTACAAAGAATGCTGATGATACAGGTAAAAATAAAGATGGCGTGAAAAGAATTAATTTTTATAAACCATTTCTGAAGTATTAATCAGAGATTGCAATAATGCCAGTAATACTGTATCATACTTTAAAGGAGCATTACTGAAGTATTCACATCACATTACATTTTGTTCTGTTACACCTTGAAATCCAAATGCATAGAAAGAAATGTTCATCCATGGTGAAAAATGGGAACATATTCAATTTAACACTTTCCCCAAAGTTTAAAGATGCATCTCATATTTACAAAACTAACTTTGGCAGCGATTACACCTGTGAGTCTTTGTAGGCATTTCTGTATGAGCTTTGCACTTTTATATTTCGGAGTTTCTGCCCATTGCCCAAAGCTAATTTGCTCCAGCTCTGTCAATTGAGACACAAAGTGTCGATAGACAGCAATTTTCAGGTCATATAAAAATTTTCGATGAGATTTAAGTCTGGGCTTTGGCTGGGCCAATCCAGAATACTGACCTTCTTTTTAAAACCCTTCCTTTGTAGTGTTCGCCATCTGTTTTGGGTCATTGTCCTGATGGAACATGTATCATTACCTAAAGTGAAGATTTTTTTTTGCTGACTGAAACAGGTTCTTCTCTCTCATGAATTATCTTTATTTTACTGCAAAATTATGATTTTGTGTCTGTCAAGAAGTGTTAGCATAGCTATTTTAAAAGCTTTCCTAAAATTACCCCACTGTTTGCAGTAAGCATCCAATACACCCATTGACTCAACTAGCACACCGTGTTTGACTAATCAATACCTCATCAAGTCATTTAACTAAGCGAGCTAATGGATTTGGCCCTTGTCAAACTCACTCAAATCTTTACTCCTGCCCATCTCTTCCACATTCAACATGTTGACTATGAGTACTGAATGTAGGCTTCACACCTAATACATCCCAGACTTTGACATGGCATTCCTTGTCACTGGGGCTGTACCCTGAAGGGTCTGCCAATTGTACCCTAGATGTGGGTAAATGTACCTTACAGAAATAGACTCTGAGGAACATTTTTGTACCATTGGGGGTACATTAATGTTGTTTGTACCTGGGGATACCAAACGGAATCTGGGCTGTAGCATTTATTCTCACAATGTAGGGCAGTGGTAGCCAGTCTTATCCGCAAAGGGCCAGTGTGTATGCGGGTTTTTGGCATAACCTTTAGGACAGCTGTACAAACCCAGGTGTGAGGATTCTTCTGCCAATCAGTCCTCTAATTAGTCATCGAATTAGAGAGCTGCAGCGAAAACCCGTGTATACAGCAGCCCTTTCTGGATGAGATTGACCACCCCTGGTGTAGGGAATAAACCAGGACGGGGCAACCACCCATCACAAGACACACACACACACACACACAATTATATATAAAGTTGCATCATGCCATTCAAGTGGGCTTACGGTCTGTCATTGACGTGGCACAATATTAGAGATTTTCAGAGATGGCTTCCATCATTCTCATAAAGAGGCCAAATGTGTAGTGCTGAAGAGATAGTTGATCTCCAGGCAGTGTTTCCCATCAAAGTGCACTGCAACTCTGGTCGCCTGGTCACTTCACTGGCAATTGCCCTTCTTATCAGTTTGCTCTGTTTGATAGTGTCTGGGTTCTGCCATATTTTTCCATTTCGTCACAAAATTTTTTGCAGTGCTCCTGGGATTCAAAACTCATCTTTTTATATACTCCAACTCCTCGAAGTTTCTCTTTACTTCATTCTGAAGTTTCCACATGCAGTTACTTGGTTTTTATGAAACCACAATTGATCTGATCAGTTCTTTCAGATGTAAGGGCTCAGAAAGGTCAGTAATATTTGTTCCCTAGTCATTTAGTTTAATGTACGTGGATTTTGAACGAACACAGGTGAACCTAATTTATGTCATAATGCAATCTGGCATGAAAATAGAATTCATACTCAATTTAAGCTGTTGATTGTCAAGCACTGATTTTCAGGTTTTTATTTAATCTAATTTTTAACATAGTTTTTTGAAATGGTTACTTATACGTAAGTAGAAAAATAATCCCATTTATGTATGTTTTACAATTCAGCACAAAGTGGTAAATAATGAATGGGAGGGGAGGGTTACTGTTTTCTATAGGTACTCTATACACACCCAGTAGGATAAGCGGCTTGGAAAATGGATGGATGGATGGACTCTATACACAGTTTAGTCATCCACATTTTTACCATAACTGTTCTTCCAATGCTGGTTCACAACAATCCAGCGGCCCCATTTACCAAACTTTGTGGAAATTTCATCGTGAAAAAGTGTGTACCCACAAAAAGAAAAAAAATGTGCATGCACAAAAAATTTGGAATTTATCAAACTTGGCATGCACACATTTCCCCTTGGAAATGCCGGAACTGTCTTATGAATTTCTGTAGGTGTACGAACACCAGAAATAAGCGTAAATGGTTAATGCTTCTGAGTGGCATCCTCATTTAATATGCAAATCAAGCCCGTAAATGGTTAATGCTTATGAGTGGCATCCTCATTTAATATGCAAATCAAGCCCGTAAATGGTTAATGCTTGTGAGTGGCATCCTCATTTAATATGCAAATCAAAAGTCCGAGGACAGTGTATGTAAAAAACCAAGAGGACCTTTGAACAGTGCAAAGTAGGGAAATTTATTACACCAAGAAAATGTTTCAAAGTGGATTTTGTAATGATTTATTTTTTACATGTATATTTTGCACAGTTGTTTCTAGCACTTTTGCACTTTCGGATTAGATGTCATTGTCAAAGTACTTTGCACTTTGTTCAGTGATAAAAAAGTTAAATCTTGAAAAGTCTGCTGAATGGCAACACACAGCTGATGCAGGAAGTTTAATCAGTTCTACAAAACTCCCTGGAAAAAGGTCTGGAGATGGGGATGACTGGCTGCATCCAGGGCCGCTGTGGCTACATTTATCGGGGGCAAACCCACATTTTCACCCTCAAACTTAGATGGCATATGCCATTTTAAATAAGGGATGCACTGTTATGCAATGTTATGCTAGAGCAGTCCAGAGGTAGTGATGTGGCACGTGAAACTCAAAATGAACATATCAAAATGCCATGTTGGCGTCATAGATAGCTTTCGCATTATTAGAACAAAATGGTTTTCGATTGACAAATGCAGCTTAATTAGCACTCATTTAATTGTCTGCAGCATCTACTCCTGTACACTATACTGTTTTGCATTTGATAAATAAAAAACCTTCAATCTGATGTGCCCTAATCACAATGTTAGTATAGTCGATTGCCTGAATACATTTGGAAAACTGGATATTGCTGCAGATTTAGGCTTTACATTTGCCTGTTCAGGAAAACATTAATTTAATGCAAAACAAAGAGCAAATTAGTAAAAATAATGTCCTAATTCGCCTTCAAAGTCCTAATTCACATTTAGTGCAACTTGTGACGGTTAGATATATTTTTCATTCATGGAAAGCTGTGACAAGACATAGTTTTTGAAATAGCAAATTAAATTAGTCTTTGGCTTACTCAAATAAACGAATCCCAGTGCAATAAAATAAATGGAATAAATAAAATAATAATAATTAAAATACATACCAGGTACCATTTTTATATGTACTGGTGTTTGTTGAATGTATGAATTGTTGGCATGTTTCTCTGGTTGACTGCTTCACCCTCTGCTAGTTAGCCGACTAGACGGATAACAACTAGCACTTCTCATTTGGCTTCCAAATTCTCATTAATAAGTTTGTTAAATGAGACAGTGGTAAAATATAACAAATACAGTACATAGAATGGATGGAGTGCTTCATAGGAATGATTTGAAACCAAAGTACGTACTGCCCAGATAAATGTCTTTAAATGTCTTTTTTTGATGGCCCATTTGCACAATACCAATTATCCAATGTTGTATGTTGGATAGAATCTATATATACACAATGGTTTAGCCAAACACAGCCCACAAAATCTCCCTTCAGCACTTAGCTGCAACATACATCATTCATCAAAACTTCATGTCTGCCTTGTTCTATTGGAAAAGGTCACACGGCTCAGTTTAAAGCACAGGAACGGACTATTTATAAAGCAAGAGATGAATCCCTGGAGTAAGTTACGTCTCATATGTCTCAAAAATATAATATGAACAGAAATAATTCTTCTCTATTTAATCTGAAAGTAGAGAACTTTATGAATCTCATGAATCTATATAGTAAGCATCTATACAGGTACATGCTATGAATATTTACCATACTTTGATATAGTAACTGATAATAAAAATGCATTATGCTACTGAATGACGTACAGCTTTTCAAATACATGTGCTTTTTCATTGCCGTTGCACATAATTTCTTTATGCACTGTACTCTCTAACTCTTTCCATAATAGTCATGCTTTATTTTGAATATCAATGTCGAGCAATTAAGTGTACTATAATGATGAGGCAGGAGCCAGAGGTGGAAGTTAATTTCCAAAGTTGTTGCTCAGAAATCGTAGTCCAAAACACAAGGGAGTATATTATAGAATAGGCAAGAGTAACATGATGAAAAACTAAATTCAGAACATAATCAAGAATTAGTCAAAACACAGGCTGGCCTAGGTAGTTCAACAAAGATAAAATGACCAAATCAAAGACCTGAGGGGAAAAAAAACAGGGAAACCAGTAGATTAGGCAGAAGAACATTGAAAGACGTTAATGAAGCCAAGTTGCGCTAAACTGCAGAGAGGCCAGGCTGGATGTAGCTAGATGCAGGTGTTACAGGAAACCCCGCGGGGTGGCTGTTTAAGCCATGGACCCCCCTACCTACTGGGTGACCATTTACTTCATTTACCTCCATCTCTCAGAAGAACAGGGGATGCTGGCATAGATGGACACACTGAAAAGGGGTTATACATAATGAAGTATTAGTTTTGGATATACCCAAGCTGTGTTTGATATTGCCCCCAATCCGTCTGACTGGTGTAACATTACTGTCTTTAAAAATCTATCTCTTGATTCAACAGCTCAGTCTGAATGTCAGTTGAAGCTTCACAGGATAACTGATGTAAACATTTAAGCACCTACAGAATGCTCTTCTGGAAACACTTAATTGAAGTTGTACTCAGAGAGCTACATAGCATTTGGAACAAGGAAGATCAGTAATAAAGTCCATTGCTATATGTTACTATAGAAATGGGTAATGTTTTGAGTGTACCTGACCTTCTAAACCTCTTGGTCAGGAGCAGATAGGCGGAGACGAAATGAGGATGAATGTTGGCAGGAACATGATTTTCTTTTTTTTTTTGGTTTCTGGAGGGTTTGGATCTGTACCGATAGTGGAGTACATTCATAAATTCCCATCTGATAATGGATGCAACACAAGTGGAACGTTGTATGGTCTCTGGAACTAAAAGACTGTAAAGTGACTCCCATTGCCTAGGAAGAGCTTCTGCCTGTTTGGTGAGTAAAAAGAAGGCCTGCCTTGTATAGGATTGTGCCTCTTGACTTCAGATGTATAAATGTATTAGTTACTCCATTCAGCCAGTCCCTCCACTCAAGAGTCAACTTGGTCGCTAGCAGTTCCCTGTTCCCCACATAGTAATCTAATTCAGCTGTACAATACTAGTAAGGAAATACGGGGTAAAATTGCTTATGATGATGTTTCAGGATGACTCCTAATCCCACTTCTGAAGCATCAGCCTCCACAACAAGTTATAGAATCTAGTCCTTTGAAGACAGAAGCTGCTGAAATTCAAGCTGTGTCATTCCAGATGTTTTAGGTTCCTTCCGCGCAGGGGTATTGTATTGAAGTTATGGATAAACCATCCATCTATCCATTCATCCATTTTCTGTAACCACTTGTCCTATTCAGGATCATGGGGGTCTGGAGCCTGTCCCTGAGGGAATGGGCGCAAGGCAGGGAACGACCCAGGACGGGGCGGCAACCCATCGCAGGGCACCAACCCATCGCAGGGCTCACTCACATACACACACACACACACACACCATTCACACCTCCAGGCAATTTGGTAACTCTAATTCACCTTAGCATGGTTTTGGACTATGGGGATTTACTGGGGAGTACCTGGAGGAAACCCCATGATCACACCAAGACAGCAATGTAACGTCAACAGCAGAAACTTGAACCCCATTCCCAGAGATGCGAGGTAACATTGCAAACCAAGCCACCCATTATGGATAAACCTGCTGAAGAAATGAACAAATTCCAGGAAGCACTGCAGATCTTTGACTACTCCTTGTTCCGCTAAGTTGCACATGGCATTTATGTACATTTATTTGTACTTCCTCTAGTCATGTTATGTGGTCTAAGAGGTATAGGGTAGTCTGCTGAATCTCTCATTTCTGACCATTGGCACAGAGGTTGCATTCCCAGAGAGTCTAGAGTTAAATGATCTTTGCCATACTATCATCCATACTTCAGGAGTAGATAAGAAATTACTGATATAAACAATCAGGGACATGGTCATCATATCGCTGATCATCTTGTTCATGAAGGACTGATATACAGGCGCACTAGTGAGTCCACATAGCATAGCCAGATATTCAAAGTACCCCCTAATGGTGATACTTGCTGTCTACCACTGGTGAAGTTGTATATACTTTGCAGGTCTTACGGCATTTTTCCAACTGCCATTGAGAACCATGCCATACCTGAGCTGTATCCGTGAACTGCTGGTTTTCCATCGTAAAGTATGCAAGCCGTACCCGAGCCTTAACCACACTGCCACGGCCCTGCGTGCTGCATGCCAAAACTGAGCTGCTGCTGTAACCACCATCTGCCTGGTCGAAATTCACGGAGGTACCAGTGTTCTGCGCATTCTTTATATGAATTAACCCTCTGGGGTTGAGTATGTTGTCGGCGACATCGCAATACTTTTCGCGTCTATTTCAGTTTATATCACGCCGAAATCTAGTAGAATCATGAAAAAAAACGCTATCTAAATCCGTAATCTGTCTTCTTTTCAAAACGTCCATTGTCGGAAGTATTAAAGTTTTTTTTAATTAGGTTAAATCGGCAAAAAAGTAAACCATGTCATCTTACTTTGTTTTACCTGCATCGGGGGCGTGTAGTACCGCTCTCACCCGAAGATCGCTATTCACATTCTAAATAGCCGCATTAGCGTGTATTCAGATCGCATTCGCGTGGTAATTTGAGGTACAAGGTTCATTTCCAGAGCTGTAGTCCAGAAATCCAAAACACAGGCAAGTCCAAATTGTTATCCAGAATCTGTAGTCATAACATGGGCAGTAAATTGCTGGTCCAGAAAAAATACAAGAGAAGTGATACATTGTGTGAATGTATTCTAGAAATTATCTGAAAAAAGAGAAACGATGCAATACTTGGTAAAAGAAGGTGCTAATGCACTCCACTAGTGAAGATGTGAATGAGCTACAGGTATGCTAAGACAGAGCATGGGCAGACTGAATGGGGGCCTATCATCCATCCATCCATCCATCTATATATATATATATATATATATATATATATATCAGCGGATTGATGTCATTGCTTACAAGGGAGCCATAAGAGAGCGTATAACTCCTGTGCTGGCCTCACTGCACTGGCTGCCTATGTCTTTCAGAGTTGATTTTAAAATGCTTATGTTTGTTTTTAAATGCTTTCATAATCTTCCCCCGCCGTACCTCTTGGAGCTTCTTCATCCCTACACACCCTGTCGGTCTCTTAGGTCAGCTGACCAGCTGCTCCTGGAAGTACCTAGATCTAGGAGGAAGCTCTGAGGGGACAGGGCTTTTTCTGTTGTGGCGCCTAAATTGTGGAACAACTTGCCCTTGCACGTTAGAGAGGCCCCTTCACTGTCAACTTTTAAAATACGTCTAAAAACCCATTTTTATTCTCTGGCTTTTGGCCTCAGTGAGATAGTTTTTATTCCTTGTAATTAAATTAGCTAGTAATTAATTAACTTATTTGCATTTTATTTATTTCCTATGAAAGTTGATTATTTGGTTTTAATGTACAGCACTTTGTGTCAGCTGTGGTTGTTTTAAAGTGCTTTATAAATAAAGATGACGATGATGATGATGATAAGGTGGTGGGAAGTTAGGACAATTCGAAGGACTCCTGTGTGAGAGGAGGCCTAGAAAATCTGGAAAATAACTGGATTGGTCTGGACTGGGGGGGGCTTTCATGGATCCCAAAATCTCTAGCAATGCCCCTGATTATGTATAATTCTTCTTTCCTGTATTATTAATAATTAATGAATATATTATTACATGATTATTTTGAATATAATTTTTTCCTGTTAAATTACCATTGTATTATGGTAATCGGTGCTGCTATATTGAACCAGTTAAAGTAGCAGCAGATACAATGGTGTATTTTTACAAACAACTTGTTGCGTGTAACCCAGAATGCATTTCTTGAACCCTTTCAAACAAAATAATAATTATCCCCAGAGTGTCATGTTTATAAATATGCCAATCTCAGATATATTTCAACTGATTTCTCCCCACTCTTAACAAATCCTCCAGCCTTTTCATTTACTTCACTCATTTTGGTAAGACTGTGTGACTGTAGAGCATGAAGGAAAGAAAAATAAATTTAATACCTCATTAACTTGTTTTGACTGCATGCTAAATGCCTCTTGGGGATTTAATTTAATAAAAGGGGTTTAAAGTGCCACATGGGGCTTTTAAAAGGATGTACAATAAATATGCATTATTAAATTCTGAACCTAATCAAGCCTTAATTTGCCCACCTTTTAATTGAAAAGATTGCAAATGTAGTCCTTGTGCATTTCAGGATATGCAGAAACAAGCAATGTAACTTGATTGCCCCACTATCACCCTAAAATAGATAAATGCCTCTCTTTTGTATCAGAAAGGTTGTACTGTATTGCATTGAACTGCTTGCATACGGTGAACATCAGAACTGAACATTTTGTTTCCTTTCTGGACAAAATGGAGATTTTTCACACATACGGAAAATACTGAGCCCATCACATACATAAACCAAGAAATGTTTGACTGATCACAAAATATCTCTGGGTCTTCATTCCTTGATCGAATTGAACATTTATAAATTGAGTTGGGTTGCCACCTCGTCCTGGATTATTCCTGTTCCTTGATAGGTTGCATAGGACAACTAGGTCTGGAAAATGGATGGATGGATGGATGGGTGGATTGATGGATGGAAATTCAGCTGAAGAAAGCAATCCAAAAATGGCAACTCAAAGAATTGTTAACAATTCTGCAGGTAGAAATGATCAGTTTTTCATGAATACATCTTGTGACATCAATAATGTGGATAGATTGGCTACTTTTCCTACTTATATATTGTATGAGAATTGTATTACAATGCTACTTAGTAGGTTATGATTCACAGCACATATAAAACTGAAATGAAATTCTAAAAGCAGACAGTAGAAAAAAAGCCTCTAATACAGATACATTGAGCCCCAAGAAACAAGGTGTTTCCATTGTGTTTTATTACCTTTCAGTTTGTTTAGTAGTCGGCTATTTAATATGGCAGTCTTAATGCATTGTTTTTCATTAATGAAACATTTTTTTTCAGTTTACTTCCTGACATTGCCAACATATATAAAAATGTCAAGGCAATTATGCACATTTAAATTCCAGCAAGATGTTTAAAAGGGAAATTTGAAGTAATAGTTCTACAAACAAAAATGGGTAAAACATGGCAAGACACCAATTGTCTGATTTGTGGGGACTCTCCATTCATTTCTATGGGGAAAACTCTAATCCCAACATGAACACCCTAATCCTACCCAGCCCTAAGCTTAACCATAAGTAACCAAGCAAAATACAAGACATTCTGTATTTTTAGTTTTTTGATTGAATTCACAGATCTTTGTGGGGACCTGAAAAATGGTCCCCACAATGTCAAAATAACAGGTTTTATTATATTGTGGGGGACATTTGGTTCCCACAATGTAATATAAACCTTATCCACAGACACACACACACACACATTGCTATTTTCATTGTCTGTCATTGACTGGTTAAACATATAAAGTCATGCTAACAGGCATCAGCTACCTCAATTTTATTTTACTTTTGTATGCAGTCTTTCTTCTGACTTCTTGTCTCCCTAAGTAGAACATTTCAAATATGAAGTGGAGCACACAGAAACCCACAGGACTAAAAATCCACTTGGTTAATAAATTAAATACAACTAATAAATTTAATTAATGAATATTAAAGTGCAACATCAAAATGACACTGAGTTTGAGAGTTCTCTAGAAGGTTTACTGTCTCTAACAAGGTTAGGATTTCAGGAGCCAGTAAATGGACATTAATGGTTCTGAGGTGTAAAATTGTCCTTGGTTGACTTGCATTGGACCCATTCTAGGATCATCTACTGGGTGGAGAGCCCTGGACAGGTGTAGACTTAATGGGGGAGTAATGATTCTTAGCTCTGGGAACAATTGGGTATCTCTTAGGAGGAGCTGTAATCTGTATCTGTCTAAAGGGAGGTTTTGGTTGTCCGACAGCTTTATGCCATTGCAACCAACATCTGACAAATCCATTTAAAGACTGCCTTCCGGATGGACTATAAGATTTATATAAATTACCATTCAGGAAGGACACATTCAAATGAATATTGTACATCAAGAGCCGAAATGAAGGTTATGAGGGGAACAGAGTTCAGGAATAATGAAATTTCAGAAAATTCAGTTAGCTATGAAGTAAAGATGGCACTGATCTGATACACACTCTCGTTACCAGGCGATACAGTCAAACGATGCTGGATCTTATATCGGGCTGGAGGGGAGTAAGGCACTGATCCGATTTTCCCAGAGGTTGGTCTAGCCGGAAAAATCATGAAAATTACTGTAGCCTTAGTGTGACATACCATAAACAGAGGGTCACGTGATGGCTAGTTGTTCAACAACACATGTGCGTCGGAGCTGTCACGCTGGTTATGTGGAAATACAGTAACCCCTTCTCCTTAACGCATTTGAATTTTATGATTTTGATTTTTTTGTGAGTTGACCATGAAACAGGAATATTTAAAAAAAAAAAAAAAAAGGAATATTTTCGGAACTTGCTGAAAGCTTGCAGGACGTGTAAGGCAGAAACAATACAGAAAATGATTTGGATCACATAAAATCATATCATATATAAATATAAGTAATATATAATATTTATTAGTGCAAGTGCATGCAATACAGTCTTGCCCAAAGTACATGTCAACCGGAGACTTTTTGACTACTTTTTGACTAGAAATGGTTATCTGGGGTACACAGTGATATTTTTATGGTTGCTTTCATTTATTATATTTAATTTGGCAACAGATTACACAATTTGTAATATACTTCTGTTCATTTTTGTAAAAGTTGTTACTGAGTAAAACAAAGAAGCAAACTTGTGTAAATCATGTTCTTCCTGCAGTGTAGTGGTATGACTTTTGTTTGAGCAACGTGACCATTATACTTTGCTATTCTTAGCATATTCAAATAACTCGAAATGCAGATCGTTTGCATGTGAACTGAAATCTCATTTAATGCTTAGTAGTTGATGAAGGGGAAAAATATCAGACTGGTGTCAGCAGAGAGTCAAAATCTTTATATCAGGATCAGACCAGAAAAGATGATATTGTGCCATCTCTACTATGAAGTGATCTACTTGTGCTATATAATTTATTAAGTTGAGGTCCAATTGTCTCAAGTCACTGCTAGTTAATTTTTTTAGGGTGTCGACAAAAGACGAGTAAAAGCAGGATCAGACTCCAGGCATTTTTCTAACTAAAGTACTCATTTTATTGGGGTTACTGATTTGGTAGCTTCAAGGTTTTGGAAGAAGATTCGTTGTCTAGTGCTTTAATAAAAGGTAATTCAGCCTGTTGTTTGAAGACTGCCATCAAGGAGAAGACGATCAATTGCCGATGGGAGGTTCTGGAACAGTTTGGGGTCAGGCGAATTTAACCTGATTGAAAAGATACATATCAGATTGGTATACTGTACTATACACACGAGGGATAGCATTCAAAATACAAGTGAAAATTATGTTTCAACAGGATATCCAGTCCCATTGCAGTCCACTGCAGTGTTATTCAGGTAGGTGTTTAAATTTTCAGCTTGAAATAGCACATGCTACTGGGTGATTAAATGTTACAGCATTTCATACTCCCCTAACAGACATAGCTTTTGTGAACATTTTGCTCAACCTCCTTTAAGGACATTAAAAGAGCAACAGAGTGTTTATATGCAGCAGCAGTGTCCACCTTGGGTGCAGGAAAACCCCTAATTGGGACATATGTTAATGAAGTACGAATCATAGCACTAATTAAATGCTTCTGGTACATCGTAAAAGTCTGATGTAATCACTGTTTTGGGACCAAAATATTCACAAGTGTATTTATTCTTCACTGCTGTTTTCCCTTTTTTCTATGACTGTGAGCCTTATTGAGTAAAATATGCATCTCTGAGTCATGGGCAATGACAGCCAGGGTGATGGCTGAACTGCGTTTCCGTGACAACCCTGCATATGTACTTTGAATAGTCCGTCTGTTCCAGTTGGCATGGTTCTGGAGGTGTGGTGTTTGTTAAAAATATATGGATGTTTGTGAAACATTCTCTTTGCTAAATTTCTGGCTGGTAAAATACAAGCAAGAATGAATATTAATAGTTGTGAAATTGGTTTTTGGTATGATGAGGGTCCAAGATTCATTGTTATGGAAACTTCTCCTTAAAACAAGCTGATATTTTTATTCAAGTAACTTCAAGTAATTTTTATTCAAACATTTATCCTCCATGCTCAGATCCCAAGGATTTTGCATTGTAATTGTTTTATTGCATACTTATTAACATCTCCTGGGTATGAGTCACCATACTCATTTTCCCTCATACATTCATTGTTCATACTCGCGTATCCAGTACAACATTGTTATGCGCCTGGACTGAATCCAGAAGGCACAGGGTACAAGAAGGGGAACATTCTTAATGGAATGTCAATACATCTTAGAGCTTTCAGAACCACACACACATGCACACACACACACAGACCTGTACTCATATCTCTGTGAGGGCCATCCATTCATTTCTATGGGGAAAACCAATTATAACCAAACTAATTCCAAAAATGACAACCCTAACCCCTACCCAGGCCTTAACCTTAACCATAAGAACATAAGAAATTTACAAACGAGAGGAGGCCATTCGGCCCATCAAGCTCGTTTGGGAAGAACTTAACTAAT
>JAODLC010000002.1:24548490-24569735 GCA_026781145.1 Hippopotamyrus pictus | reverse complement strand
CAGTTCTGAAGGCGAAAGGGGGTCAAACACCGTATTAGTATGGTGTTCCTAATAATCCTTTAGGTGAGTGTATATAGTAATATATATTGGTAGATTGTGTATATAAACGCATACAGACATTCCTCATTCCTACTGTTAGACGACCACCCTGTCTTATGACCAGCTCTCCAAACTAGTCAGTATTGTACAATGTACAAGAAGCTCGGTCATGGAAGGTGGTAGCACAGCATCTCAGCGTCAAGCTTCTCATCTCGCATTGCCCATTCTCCTTCCTGCACTTGCTCTGTATTCATTTCAGTAGAGTTTGCAATCTCCAGGAGCACATAAAAGCCATGAATGGTTTCAATGCTTTCGTTGGAGATCAACCTGCATAATCAGTGTATTGGCGGTGAGGCGGCATGCGCGGACGTAGAAGCAGCTGAAAATTTTGTTGACCAATTTGTTGAAATCATCGAGATATGCAAATTAAAACAAAGTTGGAGTTTCCTTTAAACCTATATTCAGAATAAATAAAAATGATTACCTGCATTTACAGTATGCAAACCTGAGTAATGTATATTAGAGCTGATTTTCTCTATTCTGTTTATTACAGTATACAGTACACTACTGTATAAACATTTATAAAAGTACTAAAAATGTGATAAATGGTGCAAAGATGTCATTAAAACAATATCTAAAGACACAAACTCACTACCAGTACAGTATACTTGAAATATCGGTTAAAGGGTAGCTCCATGCTTATTGACCAATACGCTAGTTGCAGGAAAGGAACTTGGTCGTTAAGTGAGGAGTGTCTGTATTTTTACCCCGAGGGGGACCCTATTATATTAATACAGATACTCCTCACTTAATGACCAAGTTTTGTTCCTACGACTAGGTCGTTAAGCGAATTGGTCAATAAGCGAGGAGCCACCATATTTTTACCCTGAGGGGGACCCTATTATATTAATACAGACACTCCTCACTTAACGACTGACGTTCGATCCTACGACTAGATTGTTAAGTGAATTAGTCGATAAGGAAGGAGCTGCCCCTTACCAATATTTTGAGCATATTGTACTGGTAGTGGGTTTGTGTCAACGATCTTCAGGTACTGTTTAAATGTCACCTTTGCACCATTTCTAACACATTTAGTATATTTATAAATGTTTATACAGTAGCGTACTGTAATGAACAATGGAAGAAATCGGGTCTAATATACATTACTAAGGTTTGCATACTATAAACACAGGAAATCATTTTTATTTATTTTGAATGAAGAAAACATCTAAAGGAAACTTCCACTTGATAAGTTTGTTTGGTAGCACTATACTTAAGGCCATGTTTTTAGTAATTCATAAACACATGCATAACAAATAACAATGCATTCATCAAGCATTATAAACTTGCCTATAAATATTGATCAAAAGGCATAACATATTATAATGCACTATACTGTAGATACCTTAATAGATACCTTCTTCCATTTTTGACTGGAGAACACAAATATACAAGTGTTTGTAGCAAATACAATCCATACTATTTTAAGTTCTTTTGTGACATGTTATTGAGAAACATAAGTTAAATACAATGACTGCTTTATAGTCTTA
The DNA here is from genome assembly GCA_026781145.1 of Hippopotamyrus pictus. Classification (NCBI taxonomy): domain Eukaryota; kingdom Metazoa; phylum Chordata; class Actinopteri; order Osteoglossiformes; family Mormyridae; genus Hippopotamyrus; species Hippopotamyrus pictus. The sequence continues at coordinate 24,568,146 of JAODLC010000002.1, read as the reverse complement.
TAAAGGTATTGAAAAACGCTAAATGAACAACAGTTTGCATATAAAGACAAGTTTTCACAGTAGTGATCAAATTAGAAAATGAATGACATTTCGTAATTTACAAAGTTACTGCTTATCTGAATTCGCAGTAATTCATGAATTGAACTGATATACTGTACAGCATTTCCTCAGTGAAAACTCTCTCACAACACAAAATGGTTACAGCTCCACGATCAGTTTAAACGAAACCCACATATGTGCTCTCATTTATGGCATTTTCACGTGTTTTCTTGACCCAGTAACAACCATGGGATTATCGCATTATCATATGAATAGTGCTACCATATCGTTTTCATATGAATAGCGCTATTTGGTGGTCAGCAATGCTTTGAGACTGAAGCACTAGAGTCAGTCACTCTTGTTCATTTTATTCTTCTTACAAAGCCCTAAAAATATATTTAATTTCTACTTATATATATTTTAAAGTTAGACTTCAAGGTTTCTGGGAGTGTTTTTTTAATGTTTCTATGAAAAAAAAAATTGCAGTTTTTTAAATGCTTTGGAAAAATTCTGCAGAGGGTTAAAAATTACTCCAGAGGGTTGAAATTGTTTTCCTGATATCAGAAATTTGCATTTTAACTACTTCAAATTCCAAGTCTCATTGAAACTAATTCCGAATTTCTCACTTGCTAAAATAGAATTTCTGGAAGAACTGGCATTTTAACTAGTTGAAACTGAATTTTCCGCTATCAGTAATATGCATTTTATCTAGTTAAAGTCATATTTCTGATGTCTGAAATACACATTATGACTAGTTAGTCAGCTGAGTTTCTAATATGAAGAACTTGCATTGTAGATAGTTAGAACTATGTTTGTCATATCCTCTAGAAATGTATTAAAGTTAAAAGGGCTTGCCTTGTTTCGTCCACTTGCCATTGTCTGCATTTGCGCTTACCTTACATCTTTAATTTTATTTTGTTGGACTAGACTGCTTTTCACCTTTGACCAAAAGTATATATTTTTCTGGCAAACTGCTCAATCTCAAACACTGTACTCAATAATGTCCTAACTTAAATAATTATATACATTGCATTATATAGTAATATGAATATAATGTAATGAATTTTTAAAATATAAATTTTTAAAATTACACATTGGGCAATATTTTTTCATTACTTTTAAGATGTAAACTTGATTTGTCAGAAACTGTGAAATTGTGTTGTACCTGTCGAGTTTTTCTAATAATGGGATGTGAAAATGAATTTTGAAAATCCAGCAAAATAACAAAAATACATACTAGTTGTGGGGTGGAAAAAATATAGAAAAACACATAAGAAATATATATGTTTGTGTGTGTGTGCGTGTGTGTGTGTGTGTGTGTGCGTCTCATTTTGTTATCCATCATAAAATGATGGAAATCATGTGAACATTGTAAATAGTGCATTGTAAATACTACAAAGGTGAGCGAGTTTTGAAGACTTCACACTTGTGGCTTTTCCATCCATCCATCCACCCATTTTCTGAAACTGCTTGTCCTATTCAGGTTCACAGGGGGTCCACATCCTATCCCAGAGGCTATGGACACAAGGCATGGAGCGATCCAGGATGGGGCCCCAACCCATCGCAGGGCATGCAATATGGTTTTTAATTTTGCATTTTTCATTTTGAATTTAGAAACCCTGGAAAATACCAGTGAACAGCCAGTGGAGCCCAGGGGAAAACTGTCAGTGGACACAGAGGAGTAACTTCCAGGTTACATCTCTTAGTTATCTTGCCAGATGCTGAGCATTAGGAACCATCAGGGAGAATGTTTTTACATGGAGTCGCCTCATAAAGCTGTCCAGGTGGTCGTAACACGCTCTATGGCAAAGCACTTTGAGATAGCTAATGATTAATAAGATGTTTTAAGTTGGACCTACAGGTATCAGAGAGAACAGTTGGGTTCCTAACGGACATGTTTCCCTGCCAGGAGGAGCTCGTTCAATAGGACTAACAACCAATGAAGGCCTTTAGGATCAATGCCAGCGAGACGGATTCCACTCAAGTGAGTCCCAAGCAATATATATTGGGCAAAAAAGCTCATAAAAAACAGTGGCAGGAATGCTCAATTTGTAAAGCAATAAAAATACATGATGCTAGTAGAAATATCAACTGTGGTGGCCTTCAAGGCAACGTGTATTATACGAATGTGCAAAGGCTGTAGAGTCACTAGAGGTGAGGCACCGACATAAGTCATTTTGATTGCATCTGCATTTTAGCACAAAAGTACGGAGCAGTAAACCTGGCAGTTTCTATGCAGGCATATGGTTTGTCAGCCTCATTTGGCTCATGAGCCTGAACACAACAGGAGAAGCCTCTGATTGACCTCTTGTTACCACAGAGAATTGAAGGTTCAACACGAGTTGAAGATTAATTGAATAATTCAGAGATATTCAAATGGGGTTAGGTCTCAGGGTTATATTTTGTCTCCCAACTATCTCCAAGAAACAAGGCAGCTTGCTCTGCAAGATGTGAAAATAGCTGAGGGAACCCAGGCAACAAGTGTCTCCTCCATACAGCAACACCTACCCTGCTGTTCAGAGACAGCAATGGCACCAGTCAAGTTAGTGAGTCAAAAGCATTTGTCCCGTTTGACGTGGCCACAGTAGTGCTGGAAAGGGACAGGCCTGTTCGCTGGGCCTTTAATCTGCTTGCCAACAGTAGACAGTGTGGAGAGACCCAGCTCAGTTGAAGGCTGCTAGCAGTGCTTGAAAAAGCTGTGAGGAGGGGCAGTTGCCACAGCTCACTCCCAATTCAGTTAAACATCACTCACATCTATTCAACACAAGCTGTGAAAGTACTCCTTCAACATAACTGAGAAAAACATTCTACAAACTAAGGTTTCAATGCCTGTGATTAATTAACTAGAATTTCTTTTGTTTCATTTCATTTTAGTCACAGTGAATCTATTTTGCTATGATGTGCTTTCCATCTTGCACATCCTTGACTGTTACATTTAAACAATCCCTCTTAATAAACCCCATCTCTTTGTTTCTCTCTCCCTCTCTTGTCATATACTTATAACACCTTTGTGATTCCCAGGCTTTGTGCATTTGTATCTGCGGCTATATGCCATGTGTTCTGAGCATGCGAGTGAGTGCACACAGCCATAGCTGACCTGGAGGCCTCTACTGTTATTTTTTTGGCACATGTAACTATAAATATCCATGCCTTTCTTTTCGGGAAATGTGGGAAAGACAGTCTGATATGTAAATAAGGTATTTCAACTATAGCTGCTTTGTGGGATGCAGCCTGAATCGGAGGGCAAACACAAAAACAACATCATTGTGTTTGTGCGAGTGCTGGGGGAGGGACTAAAAGGGGGAGGATTGCACTTAAAGACGAGGGTTTTTAAGTGTAATATTTCCCTGCCATTCAGTATAACTATCTCGTTTTTGGGCCTTAATGGGTACTGTGCAACAAATTGTATTTTAAAAATGAGTGAAGAGAGAGATACTTTATCCATTCCCAGGAAGAGATTTAGTACTTTTTGCATATCCCATCTTGCTCTCCATAAATGTCACAGACACATACTGTAGGCATAGACAGGTGAAATCTAGTTTTGGGATCAGAGCCCAGGGTCTGCCAGCATCCAGTGACCCTACAGCTGGTAATTAAGGGTCTTACTCAAGTAGCTAATACTGATATGATTACTCTGCTGGTTACAGGATTCAAACCCATATGGATGTAGGCACAGATTTCTAACCCGCTAATCTTCCCACACGGAAAAATACAATTCAGAGCAGGAGTAATTTACTTTTAACACCAATAACAATAATTTGTATTGAGGTCTTTTTCTGTAATCTCTGTGCACACGTGTCTTTAGGTGTCCCACAGGGCTCAGTATTTGGTCCCACCCTTTTCTCTATATGTATTAATGATATTCGAAAAGCTGTTGCTAACGCCCATGTTCATTTATTTGCTGATGATTCCATCCTGTATGCCACTGGTCCATCTACTGACGTGGTGATAAAATCACTTCTGGATAATGAGCATGGAGCAGGCTTTTATGAAATACTAAAATTTATCATTAAACACTATTAAGACAAAAGTTTGCGGTTTGGTCGGAAGGACAACGCATTTCCCTCCACTTTGGACATTTTCACCAGAGATTGAACCATTCTCTGGCAGGTTATGATTAACCCCCCAGCTATGGTTTTTACCTCAGAATTTGCTGCAGTCAAAAGTCAAGACAAAACTGGGTTGTCTATATCAAAAGTGATCTTCCTTTACATGTGCCTTAACATACTTCCCTTCTTTGATTATAGGGAAACATTTTATTGATTGGCATGCAATGGAATACTTCAAATCTTAATACCATTTATTATTCTGCTATTCAGTTTGTTACAAATTTAAAACACACCACTTACATTATTTGGTTATATGGCCCTCTTCAGAAACTCGACTTAACATCCATTGGTTTATGCATATTTATAAAACTCTTCTTGGATATTCACCTCATATTTAAGTCAGTTATTTTAGCTAATATCTGTGGCGAAGTACAATACATGGTCTTCCCTTTACATCAGAGTAAAACCCCCTAAATGCAACACATTTCTAGGCCTGCAGTCATTCTCCTCTGCTGCGGCTAATGATTGGAACTTGCTAGGAAAAAAAATTTAAACACTGGATAAATTTATATTATTTACTGCTTACTTATGGACATTTTTGTTTTATTTCAATTGTTCATTTCTTTGCTCATTTATTTATTTGCTTTTTTGTTTGTGGTTTGGTTGTCAACCCCCTTTCTTTTCCTTCCCCTACAAGTATGTTCTGGTACTTTCTGGGCTATAATTCTAGATAAGAAATGGTTCTTAATGCCTTGCCTGGTAAAATTAGGGCTAGATTAATATACACTTCTGCACACACACATGTTGGGTATTGAGCACTAAAAAGAGCAAGTTTGTTTCAGTTTTCTACAGTAACTTCCTAGCACAAGCAAAAATTGTGGATAGAACCATAGCACAGCCTGGCCTGACTTCCTTCTTTCTGGTTTAATTTTCCATTCGAGTTCCTCCACAGAGTTAGGAGAAGTGGGTTTTGTTCTGGTTTGATACACCATTTAATGAGAAATACTGAGAGCTTGTTGAAATAGTTCCCTTATTATTCATTGTAAAGATTTAAAATGAGGGGTCCATTCACTCTATTCATTATACAGTACATTATATATATATATATTCCCATATTCCATACTTCTTGAACTTTTAATTACCGTACAGTTAGAAAATTGAAGTTTAGTTTAGAGAGTTTAATCAAACTATTAAAGCATTTTACATCTGTTATCTTGATATCTTGGTGCTTGACTTTGCCAACTCATTTAACCTAAATAAACCGTTGAGCGTGGCACACGTTTCCCCATTCTGTTCCTTTTTGTGTTTGATTCTTTATTGAGAGAAGCCTATACTGTAAATGAGAATTTTTTTTGTTATATTTACATGATACAATGAAGAAGATAGTATTATTTTAAAAATTAGTCAACAAAAGACAGTGTTCACAATATAAGCATTTTAAAACTGGCAAACAATGTTGATATAGGCCTTTTGTTTTTAGTAATAATGGCCTGTAGGGTGTATGCGAGCCTACTGTCTCATGCTGTCTGGCATATGCTCCAGGCCCCTAGTGATTCTGACCAGAATAACAGGTTAGAAGATCGATATATGGTTATTTTATAACAATTATGTTAATTAATAGTTTATGACTCATATACTAAGGTGGTATACTTCAGAAGTCACACAGTAAAGGGAACAAAGATAAAAAATAAAAGTATCATAAAATGTGTGTGTGCTAATTATTGTTTACTATTGTACCTAAGTACATAAAAAAAAAAACCTTCTATAATTATGCTTTAATATGTTAGCTCCAGATGAATGGTGTTAATGAGTTCTATGTGAAGCAGGCTTTTTCTTGTATTTCTTTAAGAAAGCAAGACACAAAATGTTGATAGTAAAATAATGCGGTCGATCCTAATACTCTGGCATCTTCACTGCATCCCGTTGACGATGAACAGAATGATCAGCTGAAATTTGCACTTGGTTCGCTTTCGTCCCGGTGACACCCACATCTCCCCATGAGGTAACACAGAAGAATGGGTCCATGGCAAAGAGCCAGCACTTGGGGGGGGGTGTAAAGCTCTTCATTCAATGCTGGATCCAGTATTTTAACTTCTACTGTGAACTCATTCCAAAAACTGACAGCAGGCAACTGTAGTGATGGAATAAATTCCCCTCTATATTCCACTTCGTCTGGGTGAGATTGAAACACCAATGGGGAGCGAAGGAGCTCATTTGCCAAAAGCTAAATTCACAAATTTGATTCTGTAAATCATAAAGTTATCGTAGATCTGTATCTGCTATCAGCTCTGTCATGGTCTCCACAACCTCACCCCTACAGGAATATATATTTTTTTCCCAAATGTTATTATCCATCCATCTTCTAATCAATTATGCTGGTCAGGGTCATAAGCGGGGGGGGGGGGGGGGGGGGGGTGGGGGGGGGGGTGGAGATTAGGCAGTATAGGGCACGAGCAAGTGTGTGGTACAACCTGGACAGGGTACCCATTCATGGCAGGGTACTTATGTGGCCACTATTGACAATTCCGAAGCAAATTAGCCTAACTATGTCTTTTTACTGCAGGAGGAAACTCATGTGACACAGGGAAACTGAAATATTTAAACTTTTATTATAGCTATTATTACAGTTTTCATGACTTTTATGACATATACCTAAGTTATCTATCAGTTGTGCTTTTAACATTGCATGGGGGAAGTAAAGGTTATCTCTTGGAAATACAGGTCAGAATGCTTCAGGAATCTTTACAGCTGACATTCATTCGCTTTTGTCAAATGAGTCAACTGCCCCTTTTATCAAGCTAATCCTCAAAAAATTTTTTGAACATTTTCCTTTTTCAGATTTTTATGGCTAATTGAGAACATAATAATCTTCAATGTGTTACCATTACTCCTCTTTCAAAAGCAGAAATAAGCTCTAGGGAAAAACAAAATATTCCATGTTCATGTGGAATGTAAAGAACATATAGAATTCTGAGCACCTTGTGTTAATAATGACACATCTTCAATTGTCTCTGTCACTGTTTCAGAGCCTACAGTATGAAAAGTATGAACTGCAAGGAAAAACCTTTAAAAAAGGTGTTACTGACCTTGAAGGCAGGCAAGCAAGGTATGCATTGTAAATCAGGGATTATTGTAGATACTATCACTGAGGGCAGTAGCAACATCCTGGTTTTTCACTTCAGTCAGTGTCTTAAATTTCTAAGGTTTATATAATAATAATAATAGCAATAATAATAATTACATTATATGTCTGAAAAAAAACAAACATTGTTCAGTAATAATATGAGCATAATAGTAAAATTAATACAATGTTACTGTAATTCATAGGATGATTTTTTTTGTGGATCAACTACAAAGAAATCATAGATGAAAGCTATAGTAAGGAGAACCATATTTGAAAAATTCAAAGCATTTCATTTGCAAGAAGCATGTAAAGGTATCTATAACAACTTTTTTATTTTTCATGTTTGTTTTCATGTCCTTGAATCTGTCTGTTTGACTTACAGTAAGTGTGTCACCAAAAACACCTTAAAGGGGATTTTTACAAATAATTTCATGCAAATATTGGAACAAACAAAGACACACATCTTTGTGAAGTGCAAAAACATACTAATCTATATTTCTGCAGAGTAAACAACAGAGCCGAGATTTCCCTCGTGTTGCACTATTTAAATACAGGTCTAATTTTTGTGTTCTTTTCTGCACACACACACACACACACACACACAAACACGCACACACACACACACACACATACATACATACACAAACAAACGATATCTCTCTTTGTATTTCCATTTGAATTAAATTAGATCCAAAAGTAGATGTTAATATATAAAAACACACAAACATGCACAAACACACGCCACTTCATCACAGTAACCAAACAAGACAAATTCTTATTCTTATCATAATTCAGGTCAGCATGATTTATCTTTTGAACATTCCTAGTGTTCTATTTTTCTTAGAGAAACTTCTACAGTGCAAGCTTCATACTATTATATTTCTGGTGTCTTATTAGTCTATGTCTCTCTCTGTTAGTTTGTGTAATTTGTACAAAGCATAGTTCTTTCCACATTTCTTCCCCATTACAACGTTTATGAAAATTTCAACAGGCACTTTGTATCTGAGGATGGAAATTGGATGCAGATACTTTACATCTGCATTTATTCATCTGCATTCAGGAAGTGCATTCAGTCTTTTTTTTTTTTTTAAATGATAAATATATTTAAGGCAGCACAATTTTTATGGCATTCGTCTAAAGGTAGCAGAAACAATCATAATCACCAATCAAACGGCAGCTTAGAAACTGATGACAAAAGGTATATTGGGTTTAGTACAGCTCGTGACAAAGAGGCCAGCCATGTGATGGATATAGTAATGTCTTAATCAGTTAGGTAGTGACAGTGTTTAGTCCAATAACATAAATCTTATCAAATACAATGAAGAAAGGCATCATAGATTCAGGCTCGCCAGCCTACTGTTAATAGATACCCCCATGTCGATACTGATTTGTATAGACTGCAACAGGCTGTAATCTTATTCGTTTTGCAAATGGATGTTGGAGTTCAAAGTTTTCCAGCATCTTCATTATGAACCTCTGACAAGTTGGAACATAATACCCCACGTAGTTAAATCAGGAAGAACATGATAGAACTATCTGCTTTAGACTCTTGTTTTATAGCTCAATCAGGACAAAGAACATTTTGAATAGGACAGTGAAGGACTGTTTTTAAGGCCAGTTTCTCAGGACTGACAATGCCTATTTGAGTCGCAGCTTTTGTTAAACCCTTCTTAGATTAATTGCTAATGCTGAATTGAGTGTTCAGTGAATCCCCTCAGCTTCAGCAAATGCATGCCATTGTCTTTTATTTGTACAAATCTTTTTCATTGTTGCTTGTAACAGGAGGAAAAGCATCTGGGTAAATGTGCTATTCATTTCCCGTTTTTATCCCATTGTTTTTCCAAAAAAACAAACAAAACCTTTGTAATGGTTGTGTTACTTGCAAAAGCAACTTTGATGCACATTCACTACACAATTCTACCCCACATCCTATTAGATGCTCCACAAAAAAATCATTTACTCAGAGAGGAGAAGCCCCAAATCAACTAGTCTGAACAGAAGAAAATCGTGAATGTTTTTTTTTATTCAGATATTCTTTCAATTTGCGTTGCATACAGTGTGAGGACTTTGACATATTTTGAACCTTTGTAGCAGGCTCAAAAGATAAAGCTGACCTGATTTCTTGAACCTAAAGCATGGAAAAACAGGAGGGTACATTAGAGAATAATGGCATTTATCACATAGAGAATAAATAAGCAAAGAAAAAAAAGTAAGTCAAAAAATGTGGATTACTTCTACGCTTTTATAAATGTGGTTAAAAGAATATGTGGAGAAAGAATATTTATCTCACAGCTTATAATATAATTAACTCCTTTTGTTGTCTTCCTTTTTCAGATTTATTTTCCTAACTGTCTGTCTTACCCCCTGAGACTACTCTGCATCTATGTACCAATCTAATGATAGAGAGACTAAATGCTGCCTCTCAGAGGACAGTACCACTGGCACCCAGAAACTTTGACGAACCTGAATCACACTGTTTCTCTTGGTTAGCAAGAAGAGCGAAATAAATCAGCTTCTTATGATACTGAGTGAAAAGGACTTTGGAAAAGGAATGCACAAGTTTACATACTGCTGTGTACTGCTTTGTCCATAGTTACAAAATTTTCATGAAAAATATTTATGATGTTGAAGAGGACATTATGGTGCATACAAATATAAATAAATAACTTGAAAGTCAATTGTTCTTTACACAATGCTTTGATATATTTATACATGCTAATCAAATATAATAAAGTGCACTCAGTCTACAGGTTAGCGCTCTTCAGTTAAATTCAGACATAATTTGTCTTTTGAGTGACCGTCCTTCTGACAGGTCTAATTCCAGGTGAAGTATTGTACAATTACAACTCCAATTCTCTAGTGGGATAATATGTCTAGCAATCGGTGGGTGTAACTGACTAATACCCATTAGAATGGTGGGGATTACAGTGGTTAGCAGGCTCCTCATCTTATTAGGGATTAGTACACATTTTACAAATACAGCAATAAAGCGTAACTTAAGTTTTTCATTTTGATACATGATAACATGAGTTATCATTATCATCCATCCATCCATCCATCCATCTATCCATCTGTCTTCTTTCTGTTGGTCATTTTAGTGTGTGTGTGTGACACACTAAAGGGAGTGCCAGTAGGTGTGACATTATGTCTTTGATTTTTGTTATTGTATGGGACAAATAGATATAAATAGATCCAAACAGTTATGATCATTTGACAACTTTGAGATAACAGGAACGACTTCAGGTACTTTTAAGGTTTCTAAAAAGCCTTGATAAATTCAATTCAACATAAGCAAATGCATAGTATTCCCTCAGGAAGAGGTGTAATGCCCCTCAATGCCTTGTCCTAGAAACCTCAAATGGCTCTATAATAAAAAAAAATTAAAAGCATTCAATCAGATACTTGGTATTTTTGTGTACCTAGTTTAGATGATTTAATTAATATAATTGATAAATAAGGAATGAAGGATTAATAATGTTTTTTCCCCAGCCAGCTACTATTGTAAACTTTGATGGCCCCTGTTTGTTTGCCGATGGTCCCTGTTTGTTTGCCGATGGCCCCTGTTTGTTTGCCGATGGTCCCTGTTTGTTTGCCGATGGCCCCTGTTTGTTTGCCGATGGTCCCTGTTTGTTTGCCGATGGCCCCTGTTTGTTTGCCGATGGCCCCTGTTTGTTTGACACTCAGAAAGAAACTAGAAGAAAAACTAAATGTTAAAATGCTCATTTTGCCTTTTTCTGATTCTGCTGAGCATTGCATTGTTGCTTGATACATTTGTTTTATTGTCTCAGCTTTGAAATTCAGAATTGTTTTTGCACCTTGAAATCTGATTGGGTCTTTACAAAGACATGTGTATGCAAATACCTAAAAAATAGTCCTTGCTTGAGGCAAAATAAAGCGTTCTGCATTTAGAACAGTGCACTATATCAGTTTCATAAGAGAACATACATTTATAATCCATCAATACTCAGAGGAAAAAACTTTTGCTTTTCAGATGAGATTTCTTACTCCTCATTATACATACTTAATATATCAAGTAAAGCCTCTTCTTGAGTGATAAGAATGTGTATTTATTTCTTTTCTACATCAAATCAAATTACCACAAATTTACATTTATGATCTGAACTTACTGTATGTTAATCTTCATTTAAAGGTGACTTGAGATCCAAAGGCCTGTTTAATCAGGTTTATTTTTGGACAATATTACATTATAAATTAAGAATAGTTTATCCTAGGAACAACCAGACATTCGGGGAACAGCTTTTTAATATTTACCTAATTTTCAGTTTAATCTTAATATATTCAATAATAATATATCCAAATTACAATTTCAGCCATAATTTATACAGTAAACATTCCACTGTGATGGTACTTTTGTCTATTAAAGAGGTTTCTTTTGGTTAGTCTCTGCGACTGGTTGTTAATGTACCAGGATGTCATACTTGGCTGTCTAATTCCATGCTGTAATGTAACTGAATAGTCTGTCTTCCTGTGAACCTTTCCTCAGCGGGGTAGCTCTGCGACTTGTGCCTGCCACAGGAAATAGAGGCGGCTGTTTTTTATTCAGTGACTGTCAGCATGATGAGGTCGTTAACAGAACTCTGTAAGCCTCTCAAATTGTGCCACTGAATTGCATTTGACAAGTCAAGGGAAATTATTTGATTAATGAACAAAGTCATTTCCCACTTGTAATTAATACTCGAGCATGTAAAGTCATTTTTGAAAAGGACTGAAATATTCTATTAATTCAAGGTGTTTTCGTGTGGGAGAAACGCCGACCAGTGAGACTGGCAGCCCTTTGAAATGATACATTAATCACTGTATACTGTAAATGTCTGTGCTATTAGGGATAGTCACTTTACATTAAAATGAAGTACTTAAACAATCACCTTATCTTTTTCATTTTTGTATTCTCACTAAAGTGTGCTTATAGTCACTTGAACTATACACTATATTGTAAAATAACAAAATATTCTAGCCTTTATAAATTATTCTTCATTATTATTCTTTAAATAAAGTATTACGGTTTTGTGACTGATTAATTTCGACGACTCTGAATGATTCTTTTAAGCTGTTGCACGAAGAACATTACATTTGTGCTGCCAATTGATTATTCCATCTAGGAAATGGAAATTGCAATGCAAAAATCAGAAAGTCCAATTTAATCCAATTAACTAATTGTAAAGCTATAATGGAACTGTAAGCACGGCACGACAGTCTAAGGCACTGACCATTTCACTCATTGATTAACCACTTTGCCTTTTGCTGGTGAGGGTTATGATGGCGGCATGTGGAGCATCATGTGGAGCATCATGTGGAGCAGGTCAGACCAGATGCCTTTTTCCATGGTCACTGACAGGAGCTCCTTCGGGGATCCCAGGCTGTTCACAAGGCAGTTGGGAGGTCCCTCCTGTGTGTCCTGGCTCTTCCCCGGAGCCGCTGCCCAGTGGGAAGTGCTTAGAACGGCTCCTTGGGGGCCTTCCAGGTAGCAGCCTTATAAGATGCCCGAACCACCTTCAGCCGACTCCTCTCGATCGGATTTCAAAGCTCCCAGCGGATCGGAATCTCCTCAGCTTGTTACGGTGTGACTCCAGCAACTTTGCAGACAAACTTCATTTCAGTATCACGCACTAGCAATCTTGTGTTTTTTGTCATTACCCATAACTCATAACCATAGTCTCATATTATGACTTAATTCGTACTTTACTATCGCGGAACTCCGCAGTGCCCACAAAACTGCTGTCAGCTAACTGATCCACCTGTCATCTTTCTGTTCCTTCTTACTATCACCATACAACAGAAGGGGCATGTTAACCTGAAGGGGCATGTTATCCATGCCAGTATGGCTCTCAGGCTTCATCAAAAGTTTGGAGTGAGATCACATCTGTTAGGGGCGGAAGGTGTGTCATTGCGTGAGACTTGAAAGCCCTGCCTACCACAATCATCGGCTCTTGCTCTGCCGCTTCCACCTTGTCTGCACTCCAGCTGTGAGCACATCCATGTGCTTGCAGCAGGATCGCATGTAACTTATTTTGGAATTTACCCGGAAACAACAAATGCTATTTTCTGATTGGCTGGTAGGTGGCTATTAAGGCTGTATAACTCGGGACAGCTATGAACTCGGCGGAAAACTCCACTCCGTATGCCTGCTCTTCGTCCATTAATTCTGTAAAACGGGACACCTTGGTGGGTGTTATCCCTTCTCAGCGTGAGAAACACAAGGCGTGAACGTGTGGTTTAAATGCGTGTCACACGGTCAATGCGTGTGACTTGAGAGCCCTGCATGCCAGCTCGACAACATCCAGAGCTTTCAACATCTCCACACAAAGTTCATCCACACCTGCAGCCCTTCCACCACAGAGGCTTGTCACCACTGTAGTGACTTTTGCTGCGATGATCCACCAGCTGTTTCCAGCGCTGCCTCCTAGTGAGAAGGTACACCCACTCGGTGAAGGACTTTGTCATAGATTTCTTTCTACCACTCACCAGTGTCCCCAGAGTTGTTGATCCGTCTGCACCACAGGTGAAGACAGCCTAAGCAGGGTTCCATCTCCCCCTCTTGAGGTGCCAAACGGTTTTCCAAAATATTTTTGGAGCCATCTGATAGTCGCTCTCCACAGTCCGTCCAAAGTCCTCCTACACATAAGATTTCTCTTCTGCATCTGCCTTCTCTGTGGCCCCTGTAAGCATTTCCTTGAAGGCCTCCATCTTCAGCTTCATAGCTTCTCTTTCCACAGATGTCCACCAGCAGGTGTAAGGTTTACCACTATGATGGACATCACCTGCCTCTCCCACTAGTGTCTCTTCACATTGTTAGATCGGTTGTTTATCAGATTTTCTATTATTGTACTTTAAGCTACTGCTCTGGAAACTGTGCCTGCATTGTTTTCGTTTTATCTTGATCAGGCACTTTGGGATAAATGATAGATAGGGGACCTGTTTATCAATAAATATTAAACACTGACAGAACAGATGTATTAAAATGCTTTGAAGTTTATTTAGTATTCGTTTTACTGAACTTGAAATATAACTTCTGGTGATATATGTACCAGTTTGCTTGGCAGTGCTCATTTATAGTTTCATTTAATATAACAGATACTAGTATTTCACTTGTCAAATTCTTAGTAATTTTGGAACATTCCTTCTAATATGCAGTTCAGACAAACTGGTAACTCTGGTTTGGCAGTAATGTATGGTTGTGTGAATGAATGTGCATTTGTATGAGTATTGTGATGTAGTTCACCTCCAAGCTGTACCTTGGCTTTGTGTGCTTTCAGAGAGGAGCCCCATGTGACTATAAACCTATTTTATGGTTTGTGAAAATGTCTCCAGTCAAGACAATGAACAGAATCATGTGACATGGTAGCTAGCCTGCAAGGAATGTGTTTATTGGTTCAATTACACAGTGTAACTGGGACAGGGTTCAGCAGGATCCAGCAAGACATTAATGTGTATCAAATAGAAGAATATGAAAGAAAGGAAAAACAAGCGAACACTTGTGGGAGTGGGCGGAAAAGGAAATCAGGTTAGTGAGAGGAATGGTTCTTGAACTGATGTCATTCTGAGTTCTGGATTACTGAGGGTGAAACAAAACAGAACACATATTGATGAGATTAGGGGCTGTGAATCAATTTGGATAAATCTGGTCACCTGACTCATCACTCTCACCCCATTGCTTATTAAAAATTGAATGATCTAACAGAGTCAGGAATACGCAATCCGATGTATCATTCTGAAGGTCAACGTGCTTCTAGTTAAGAAGAGTTTTTAAATCTAAAGTCTAAACTGTACTTACATTATTTTTTATTCCTCACAATCCAGAAATTACTATTTTCCCAGAATTGTTCTCTAGTTTTCCAACTATATTGGAGTGAAACCTGCAAAATGTTTTTCGTAGTACTGCAAAAATGTATATTGGATGTAAAAACCTAAAGAGATTGCATGAACCTGTAGAAAAGTGATTTATGTGTCTATAAATAAATATAAATGATCGATTTAAAATTTTTAATGGAACCAACCATCTTTGACATTTCTGGTAAAAATGTAATAGTTTATCAGAAAACTTTTACATTATATATTTACAGCTCTTTAACATTTACTAATGACAATATACCAGAAACCTATAATGATCTTTTGACCTACAAGTAATACATTGTGACTTTTACATTTCTACGTTTTCTGTAAACCCCTTGACCTTCATGCTTCTTGCACATACCTAGAAAATAGTAGATTTACAAACTCATGTCATGGAATCATTGTCAGACTAAATATTTTATAAAACACTGATGGTTTAAGAATATTGAAAAGTGCAGTTTGTACAAATTGGCTTGACGGATGTTCAGCAATTAAAAAAGAGACAAAAGATGTGCCCCTACTGTCTGTCCTTAGACAAGCAAAACGCTGCAGGGAACTTATCATTATGGCAGAGTTTTCCCCTTCCTCAATTAGCACCTGCTGTTTAATTTATTGGGGTTGTTTTAACATCTCTAGATTAGTATTAAGGCTAACCATTAAATATGCTTCTGGCAGGGGAGCCAGAGCTGGGCTGGGAGATGCTGCATCATTAGAGGTACTTAGGTAAAGACTCTAGCAATAGGCTCAATGCACTGGAATAATTTATATTTCCATGCCGTTTCCTGGGCTATCACCAATCATATCAGCTAGCTCTGCACACTTTGTGTTTGACCTCCAAAATGCATTAAAAAGGGCTGCATTCATGCTGGGTGATGCACCTGGAGATTTGAAATGCCCTTTAATGGAATGTTACACATTTGTTATTGATTAATCCGCATTTGTTATGGATGGGCAAGTCATTTGTTTCTCCATTGTGTGCTTTACCTTCCTATAGTAAGACACCACAGCTGCATCTTCGGTAGACATTGACAACTGTGTTATTATTCAACATCAGTCACACTGACTCTGACTCATGCTGTTTTATTTCCCCCATAAAAGCCAAACTGGGTAATTTCAATTTTTCCGCCTTAAGGTGATGCCCAAGCGACATCTGCATTTTCTGCTACACCACATTTTTACTGGCATTCTTAATCCAGGAGGACGATTTGCATTCAGCATCATGAAAATGTAATTAATCAATGTAATTTTGCTAGCCATCAATGTGTAAGTCTGATCACGGAATATTAAAATCAAAGTGAATGTGTTCACTTTTTAGAGAGGTAGGATTTCTATATATAATTCAAGTAAAACAAGATGTCCCTAGATATGTGTCATTCACACCATATTAAGTTGTGTTGTCCTCAAAGAAAGTCAAGCGTCAACTCAAAATTGTGCACATTATAATTTCATACGCAACATGCATGCATTGTTGTGGAACAATCTTTTTTCCACTGCTTAATGCATTTGCATTATTTAAGGCATTATCATCAATGACATCTTATCTTATCTTGCCATGGATGGTGGGTGTCTTTATGAATGAAAGGGAAGCAATTTGAATGTCGGAAGAAGAGAGTTTTTATAGAACTATAAGAAAGGAGGGAAATTGCATACGGAAATCTATGCTTAGCAAATCGGAAAAAAAAAACATTTACAAATGTATTCAATGACAATAAACTAATAATAGCTGCCAAAAACACCAAAAAAACAAGTACTATTATAATGAAGAACAACTTCAAGGTTACAGGGGTAAGGATATCTAAATCTCTGTTCACACAGGACACCTACAGCAAAAATATGACTCTGCAGGAAGCTACCAAAAAAGATCACATTAGAATCTGTAGAAAGGTAGAGCTCAGTGGTCAGAAAAAAAAACAAAGGAAATCCCTTCTTAAAGTGATGGGGAGGTGAATATATCGAGAAAGGAATGAACTGGAGATGATCCAAACCTTAGTACCTCATCCGTGCAACAATATGGGAATATGCATGACTGCCTCTGGAACTGATCCTTATCATCCTTATTGGTGATGTAACTAATGATGGCGGAATTTACAGAAACATCTTATCGGCTATGTAGAAGAAAATGCCTCTAGACTGAATGGGAAGTGCTAGCTAATGTGATAAGATAATGAACAACATCATATTGTAACTAAGGAGTGGAGAGTTAGCCACGTCTGGAAATGGCTCAATCAAATGTTTTGCAAAGCTTCTCAGTGTAAGACAGACTTGATGGAATTGTTTGCATGCAAAGGAAACTTGCATCTAAATACTACTTTAATTCAAATAATTGTTGCTTTGTCTAAATTCTTGTGATCACCCAGGGAGCTAAAATGAAAATGTGCTGTTATTCTAAAAGTGTAATACAAAATTTTCTATAAATAAAAGGTGACCTGATTAAGCAACAAAAATAACCTTTTAGACTTTACTGTTCCAGCACATATTGGAGAAATGAATGTAATACTTCTGTCATCAAACTGCAAATTATTAGTGGTTTCTTTTATATTTCTGCAGAATTTATTTCATATGCATATTTTATTTATATGAGGGGACCACTAGCCTTGATAAAGGCCATAAGCATCAAAACGCAAGAGACTTTTCATAAGGTATTTCAATGAAAGGCAGCAAACTGTAACAGTAGTTGTACCAGTTGTCAATTAATAATTTGTCCCAAAAAAGTCATTTTTACATTCTCCCAATTCATTTTGTTCTGCCACCTTTATCAGGCCAGAGGCCATAGTCCAAGACCAATCTTTGTCCAAGCCTGGGCCACTTTCATTTCTCTTTTTCATTCCCTTGAAGCTTAGTTAATGCATTATTAACAACTGCTTTCTGCTCTTGTTATCTCGGTAGTCATTTTTCAAGATTAATTTATTTATCCTCTTTGCTGAGCAATGCACGGTCTGTAGATGAAATATTCATGGCTGTCCTGCTATTGACACTCATTCCCACCCAAATGCTGGGGAGCTATAACAGGATATTCCCAGAACAATAACAGGTGCTTGAATGTCTTGGAGTTGGCTATTATCAGTCAGTCTAATGCAAAATTCAACGGCATTGCTGCAAAGACAGCTCAAAGAGGGTAGCGGTTCTTCAAAGTTCTTTGGCTTCTCATCCTACCAATTTGACTTGTTTCCGCTAATGTCTTTTTTGTCGTACTACATTGGACTTTTTTTTCCAGCAACATAAGCCAAGGCATAAAAATAGCTTTTCTTGAAAGTAGTGATATAAGTTCTCCCACATCTTGAGCTCCTTCAAAGGATTCAAAAATGAAGACAGATGAGTTTGTTTCACTAGGGGGCACTAAAGTCACACACACAGTAGTGGCTTTAAAAAGTTGGAAAGACACATTCATTTTAAATGTTAATTCAACTTGAAGACAGGAATATTGCCATGAGCATTATATGTGAAGTTCATAGACTTCTGATCGTATGCTAAACTATGTGACAAACCACAATTAAACCTTTTTTGTTTCGAAAAACATTGTGACATGCATGTTTAGTGGCTGCTACCGTTACCTTTGTGCCTTATTTATTTTTTCCCCATTATAACTATGGCTATTTACAAACGAAGTCTTAAGTTTCATCCGCACAAAAACAAAATAAGATATATTTTTTTTTCTATCTGACATTTATGAGAATCTATTGATTTTGATTTTCAGTATTCGGTACATTGGTTTGGGTGCCTCAGCACTAACACACAATCTTTTCTCTTGTGCTTTTCACTTTTGCCTCGTTTAGCAGCTGAAAATAGACAAAGATTGGATTACTGAAGAGAACTAGGATTCGAGGGGACTTTAATAATTATACATGGCTACTGTTGAGATAATGGATTCTCTAGCATCCATCAGAGCTGATGCATCACTTTGCTGGATAATATTAAATGTGTTGATAGTAGAGTCCCATAGTTCTCATATACTAAAAATATATAATTAGTTAGATATTTGATAATCAAGGTTCCCATATAGAAAGACACAAGGAAACAGGACATATTATGTTGTACTGAAATGTGTTTTAACATCCTGTGTTAGATTGTAGGCTAAATGTCTCTGAATTGGCCGTGTTTCATGGGTTTCACCCTCTCCCTCTCTCTCTAATGTAAATGAGTAATACTGTTACTTGTATAATTCCATTCTCTTTATTTCTATAGGATATAGATTACTTTTCTGAATAATTCCCCTGTCTGGGGAAAGTGCCAAAAGTCATGTATGATGGTCTAAGACAGCAATGCTCTGCTAATTCTTTGGGGAGCTGGCGGTTTCGCCCCCTGGGCAATGCTGGCAGATTCTTGTTTAAGAGCACTAAAAAGCCCACGGTGGAGACAATAGCTGTTCAGCAAATTATCGGGCCGCAATTGTAAAGCTTGCAGAATCTTGCAGTATGTATAATAAACAAGAAAAGTTGCATTGTGGATGCTGGAAATGCCTACATTTGCATAACAAATTTTGCTCTAAGACCCTGGCTGCACAGTAGAGGATCAGAGCCCTTTTGAGCCTTCTTGTAAAGTTTGTTGGTTTTTCTCTAGCGCATTAAAATTCTGGTTCATTAGAAAATAAGTGGG
>JAODLC010000002.1:24532368-24544551 GCA_026781145.1 Hippopotamyrus pictus | reverse complement strand
TGTTGTTATTTTATTTCAACTTCTGAGATCCATACAGTATGTAGGCTTTGAAAAAATAGTCGCACTGGATTTTTAAATGGCAGCCTTTTTGGTGTGTTAAAAACGGAATATTTAACTGTTTGACAGTCAAAAATGGTTCTTTAAGGGTTAACTGCCACTTAAACCATGGACAGTACTTCCATGTGGTAATGTCCCAGTTTCTAGTGTGCCAGTTCATTATTTGTCTAATCTGCAATGTTTGTGTTATTTTATATTAGGTAGAAAACATGGATAGTAGTCTTCCCTCTGTCTCTACTCCTCTTAAATTATTGATACCTGTACAGAATATTTTTTGCACTATTTAAATTATTCCAACTCTATCTTTAGCACTGTAATGTCTGTCCTGGCAAGAATGTTGCACTGTGAGTTCAGGATCCACCGTTTACTGCACATGTCTGAGGCGACAGTAAAGCTTCACTTGACATAATAATTTCAACATAACACTAATCAGCATTATTTAACTTCTAATTTAGACTTTCATTTCGACATGTGAAATATTTGTGTCTGTACTGTATAAATTAGACACTCCATCTGAACACCATGCTGTTATTTATATACATACAGCAGTTTCACAATTTCTCACAAATTGTTCAGGGCAATTATGAGAAAAAGAAGAAGAAATAAAAATAGTAGCTTTACCTTGTTTACTATAAAATTGGGGAACTTCCTTCTGGGGAGCTATTCTGCACTCTAATAGTAAATGTTGGCTAGTTGCATTCTTTCTGCTTTCAGCAGCTGCAGAGAGACCACAGGACAAATTATTTCTTGATACATGTGCCTGTCAATATTATATTAAATCTATCCTCTACCTGCGAAATAGCACAGTGAAGTCAGACACATTTTCCTTTGCATTTCAAAAAATGAATACTGGTAATATTTCATACATCTCAGTTTTTTATGAATTCTAATAGTTTCGGATGGATGTGAAAAATATAGATCAGAGATCCTGAAATTTCCAGGGTGGTGTTTAGCTTGTGAAAATTCCTGCCGGTCTTATATGTTTATAAATATTTTGCTGTGTTTTTTTATAAAAAATATATATTTTCACAAATATTAACGACACAATCAAACCCAACCTAAAGTTAGAAAATCACAGCAAATTACAAATGTTCCACACTTTCTCATGGTATTACGTTATGTAGCAATGTATAAAGGAGAGAAAACAAACATTTGGTCAAAATGAACCACACAAGCAAATTTAAATGAAAAAAAAAGAGACATTGTGGGCTCACTGAAGATATAGAAGAAAGCAGTAGCTAAGCTAAATGCTGATACAAGGGACTCCGCTTACTGATTCCTTTAGGACAACAACACTAGTGAACACAACATCCATTCCCTTTCTTACTGCAAATTATGAAACTCTCATTTCAATAGTGTTATAAACCAATAGTTATTTTGTATAAATTGTATGTTATGGTTATTAAAGCTTTAGATACAGAATCAGAGTAATCTTTTGAAATATCCCAGCTTCAAATTCCTTTGCTGTCATATTTATGACATTTCGTCTTGACAAATAACATCATTTTATTTTCTACTTTTATGTTTGACCTTAAATACTTTCCTGTGTAATGAACATTTCTCTTCCTGCACTGCTTAGATGTGTGTGTGTGCGTGTGTGTGTGTGTGTGTTTTTCTCCTTGTAAAGCAACCTTGGGTTTATGAAAGATGCTATTTACTATATACATTTAACATTGTAAACATCCTGTTTTTGTGACCGATACTCCTGAAATTTATGGACTGACTGTTTGAAACAGTGTTAGTTCTCTAATGTAACCATAAAAACTCACATTTTCCAATAAGTTAGTAAGTCAAGTAAGTCAGTAGGATAGTAGTAAGTGATTCTTGGTGAAACTGGTATTGGGTTTTCAATATTTAATTATGATTTAGTTACTTGAAATGTAAAGTCTTCTGTATGTGGTGTTTTGGGTATTTTGTGTGTGTGATGTGAGACACACACACACACACACACACACATACAGCACAGCTTGTTACACTATGTGTCCTGACACGCCACTCCCATGACCATCATCAAAATTATCTGTGATTTGTGCCACAGTCGCCCTTCTGTTGGCATGTACCAGAAAGGATAGTGTTCGAGCACAGCCTACTGCTAGCACCCCCGAAGCCTAAAGAGATGGTCTGACCCATCATAATTTAGTACTTATGAAACTCACTCAGGTATTTACCCCTGCCCACTTCTTTCGGGTTCCGTTATGACCACGAGTACCAATTGGCGGCTTACCGTCTAATATGTCCCAGACCTTGACATGCTATGTTTTTAACAAGTCAACATCATTAACACCATGTGGGGGTAGTAGTAATGTTTTGGCTGTAATCCCAAATTATGTATGAATATGTATTAAATAGACATTGCAAACAAACATCCATTAAAAGTTAACATGAACTGATCACAAAATTAGCCAGTTCATTCCCTGCTGTATGGACTTGACAGCGATTGGTCCCATGTGAGGAAGCCACGACTTTTATTCAAGGTCCAAGGACAGGAACAGAGTCGAAAACAAGGTAGCAGTTAATACAGGCAAACAAATCCAGGCTGTAAACTAAATTCAGAATTCAGCAACAGGTAGAGGTCAATACAATCAAAAAAAAAACAAAAAAAAAAAACAAGAAAAGCAGGATAGGAACCATCTGCAGATATCAGATCAGGACACACTCAGGAAGGCAGAGCACTCAATACTACAGATGGACATGGCCAGGCGTCGCTAAGCCTTGCTAATTGATTATCTTGATTAGTTGCAGCTGGGCATATTCGGGGAGGGGGAGTGGCTGGGCAGGTGTAGAGCTTGGTACAGATGTGACATCTGCATATGTAACAAATATATATATAAAGTATATATAAATAACGTGCCAAAAAGTCAAAATGGACTAAGAATAAATCACAGAAAATAAATGTCTTGTTTGGTATTACTATTTGTTTGTTCAAATATATTCAGAGGGTCTTGATCATATTAACTCATCCTCCTACTCATGAATTCCCCTATCTAATAGCAAGAAAACTAAACTAAAAAAGCTATTGAAAGTAGCTTTATGCCAGAATACTGAAGTATGTTCATGCATCAAGGAGGAATGAATGCAAAACGTATCAAAGTGTTTTTTTTGTATCCTCAGATATACAAAATGAGCAGTGTTGCAGTTCTTTTGTGTCTCTCTGCATCTCTCTCTGATGCATGCACATTAAGTAATAGGAAAATGGTAATATAATATTGGCAATCAGTCAATGAACAACCAGACCTCCAATATTTTCCTAGACTAAGACTAGAATAAGATCATGCAAACCATTTCACTAGGCACCATGCAGGTAAAAGCTATGCATTTTTGTGCAACTACTCATTGGATTTAGGGTACAGAAAAAAGGAAAGAAAAACTTTTTTCAGTCCTGTTTTATATGTGGGAAATTCACTCAGCTTATGAATGTACTTCAGTATTTCTACACCTTGAATTCATATACCAAGCTCAAAAATAAGTGAACTGTAGTTCAAATGTAAAAAAAAAAATTAATTACAGTTTTCATTAATTGGTTTTCAAGAGGTTCAAGAGCTTCATCATTGTCCATCTCCATATACTCTAACGTTGTGCTTCACTGATACTGTTTCATGACATTCTGTTACCCAGGAGCCCACAAACAATCAAACAAACAAACAGATAAACAAACAAATAAATAAATAGGCTCCGGACTCCCCGCGACCCAGTAGGATAAGCTGTTTGGAAAATGGATGGATAGATGGATGGAAAAATAAATAAAAAAAAACAATATTTCAGAGATATTTACTGAAGTTTATTAAAGTTGCCTCAATGAAATATGATAAACTAACATGCAAACATGTTTTGGCATGACATGAATATTCTGTAAATTGCATATTTAGTAAATCATGTACTGATTGAGAAATTTTCCTCTAGCTTCTTCTGCACCTGTTACATGCCAGCTTACTCAATCTGGTCATACATGGGCCACAACTTTGGTTCAGTTTCTCCCAATTTGCTATCAACCCACCTACAATTATTTACATGTGGACACAAACACATATGAGGACAAACATGCATGCAAGGGTAAACCTGGTAAAAACACTGAGCAAAACCTGAGCTATGGCAAAACAAAGAAAAAAGAAAACTTACAGTGAATGAAAATGGTGCTTACGCTCTTCTGGTAGTGATGACACAGTACAGTACATGCAACCAACCTCCATGAAACAGTTTACAATATGTGCAACCACAGTGCAATTTCACCACAATCCACACATCCATATGGTACTATGTACAATGGGGAAGGAAACAAAACACTAGTATAATAAGAATAGCAAGAAATGTCTTTGTTTCTCTCCTTCCTGTCCTGTTTATACTCTTTCAGCAGGAAATGTACCCCACCAACACACCAACACTCATAATCTAGGAAGGGATCCGTCTCGCAACAGGGACAGGGGAGAGAGAAGCCACCACCCATATAACAAAAAAACAGACAAACAATTCTACAAACAAACAAATGAATTAAGAAACAAGCAAACATATACTGTAAATAAATATGTTACAGATTGTAACAGCACCTTTATATGGAGTGTGAAGCTTTGTCACAATGTCAGTACAGTCAATATTGTGATTGTCTTTATTTGTCTTCATTGTGATAGATTGTTTCAGAGCTCATCAGTCAGCAGGATGGAGGAATTTAACCTATGTGTCAGCTTGTAAGAATGGCTGTCTTCATGAACAATATAGGACTAGTGCTCTCTTCTCATGTTATGGAATCATGGCTGAAACCAGCTGTACTTCAGCTGTATTCATTGTCATTATTCTTAACTCCTACAGTCACCCTGACTTGGTGATGTGGAGTATATTCCTGATCGAGCTTCTTAGCTGCAAACTCAGCTCCCGTCTTCGATTTATTCCTTGTCTGCACATGGTAATAAGGTGCTCTACTGGTAAAATGTCTTCTTGCCGTTTTCTGCGCTCACTCATTGTCATCTTGGGATTTTGCATCAGCCTGGGTTCTGTCACTGGGGACTTGCAGAAACATAGTTCATATCATTCCTGCAAACACAGTAATAACAATTCGATATGACTGTGGAGTCATTGTATGGTGCATCAGTCATCAAAATACATTGCTGATATAGAATTAAAATCTACCTGTCCGTACACAGACAAATGAGTTCATGTGAGGGCTCATCCGTGTCTGTGGTAGGCTGCGTTTTAATACCATGTCCATGACAAAGATTGGATTTTGATCACAATGTCTGTCAGAATTTGCCATGGTGTGACCCCTGGTTTTGTAGTCATTCTGTCTAATCTTGTGCTGCTACCAGTGCAAAATAAACATTTTTTCACTTTGTTTATAAGTGGTACTATTTCTCTGTGTTTAACTGTATCATCACAACAGCCTAGTGTTTTTGACTGAAGTCTCTCTGGGTATACTGTATTTATGTTGATTAAATATGTTGAGGTGTTCGAGATGACACCATCTGACAGCAGCCATGTTTCTGCTTTGCACCTCTTTTCTGCATTATGGAGTCATGTTACATGATATGTATGGTCTGTCATACTAAACCATCCATTAGCATATTGTTTTAGTGAAATGCATAAATGAAATTAAAATCTTTAAGACTTAAAATATCATGAAGTTAATTGCACAATTGACACAATTCAGTTTTAGTGCATCAACTGTCAAAAATGTATCATTCTTAAGGTTAAAGGATATATTCGATTCACGTGAGGGATTAATTAATCCCATAGTTTGTCTTTAATTATAAAAAAAAATAGTGACAATTAAATCTTTCTGACTGAACCACTGAACTATAGTTATGGCAAAGTTCTGCTTTCCATAAAAGCACTGCACTGGAATTGGAAAACAGAAGAAGAGCTGACCTTACACAGTAAAACCAAAATCTCAAATATATCCATAATCAGCTGAAAAAGGGAAGCATATAAAAAATAAGAAGTCCATTTACTTACTTTATTAAAATATAAATACATTCTGCATCAGTAAACTTGCTCCAAGGTTTCCCTGAACTACTTATATGTGGTGAATGCAGCATTGTTCAATATTAATTAGCACAGTTAATCAGGGTAAAACTTTCTTTTTATCATTCCTATTGCCAATATACTAACCCTGCAAAAGTATAACAGGTAAATATTCCTTATAGAATTACCAGTAAAATAAATAAATAATGACATTTATTAACCATTGTTGTCATGTGACCTCCCTGATTTGCATAACTAATAAGGCTTGAATTGGTCAGGATTTTTATTTTGCATAATTTCTCCAGGCAATATTAATATAAATAATTTTTAATATACATAGTATACTAATAATAACTAGGCCTTACTGAAAACATGAATAAACACAATGTAGATTTTCCTACAAAAAGGTTTAAATGAGATTAAAATCTGAAGAAAAGAAAAAAAAAAACTTTTGCACTGGACTGGAAAGGTATGGTGGTGTGAAACTGTCAAACAACTGAGCTGGTTCTGATTTAAGTTTTTTTTTTTTTTTTTATTTTGGGTGATCGTCTTATGCATTGTCTTCAGCAACAGTGTCAGTGTTGTCTTGTTATACCCACAGTGATACTGTTGGACATATACGGTGAGCATTATTATAACGCATTACAAAGCACATATTTCACATAATACTTAACACATACATTGTGAGCATGTTATGATATAGATTAAATACCACACTAGTCTTTCTTCATTATTGTTAACCTTTCACATTGATGCCTTTCAATGTTAGTATAGAATGCAAATTACAAACTGTGACAGCTTCTAAAAAAATCAATAATGCAGAAAGATTGGGAGAGAAAATAATATAATTAATTTTAAATATTCCATCCATCATCCAACCATCTGGTTATGCTGATCAGGGTCACCGGTAAAATGTGTTTAGCAATTTAGTTAATGGTTTTAATGTTTTACTTTCTTACAGGATTCTTGTATTATTAATCCCATATGCAGTATAATACACAAGATTCAGTACAGTTTCAGTGTGTTTCCAATAGCCATTGATACTCACAATTAATATATTGTCCATGGGAACATTACAGAACTAGGTTGGGTGTTATTCATTAACGAGTGAAATGTCAGCAAATTAAAGCATAAATGCCTGACAACGAACTGATTACTGATTATTATTGTAAACTTGATAAAGAAAGCATAAACAGAACAGCTTGCTACATATATACTGCCTACATTGCTTTAAAATGAAATGAAAGCATAATTGCACAGCAATACATCTTGAAGATGCAAACTGGACTTGCAGTGGAGACTTTGAATAATAATATACTTTTACACAGCTCTCTGGTCACATAAAGACTCAAAACAGATTGCAGGTAAAATTTCCTTCTGTTCAGAGATGTCCATTGAAACAGAAATCCCCATGCAAAATTGTGTGACCATTTTCCCATCAGCTTACAGAACATATATTTATGCAAGCCACTTCAGGCAAAGGGGGATTGGGTTCTGGAACTAATGTACTGAATTCTGGAAAAAGTATGCAATGCATTGACATAAAGCACAGAATTGCCACGTAACATACTGTATTTAGGTTGTTCTTTAAAATACTTTACACAATGTGATTTCAGATATTTTTGTTTCATAAACATGTTGCTACAATTTTTTTAAGTATTAAGTCTAGCTTTTTTATTATTCAGAAGAGCAAACATTAAACATTCTTTTTGAGTGGTTATTGAAATAAGAAAATTTACATTTAAATTGGTACCTGTGAAGACAGTCCAAGAGAAAAAAGCTTTTTCTCACCCCATTATCTAGTCTCAGAGTATTATGTTGTGTATTATAGTAATTCCTTTCTGTGTTCTTTATTCTTTTCTGCCACTGTGGGTTGAATTTTGAACATATCCTTACTTGGTAATATGTAGTTTCCTTGCCTAGATAAGGTGTCCATTGTTCACATTTTTATTAAGGTGACAGTATATTTTAGTGCACAAAAACTGAGGACTAGATGGCAAAGCTATCACTACAGGAGAATCGTAGAAATCAAGGGTTCAGTCAGATGTATAGATTTTATTTATTTATTTTTTTGCTTCAGATAAAATTTGCATTAATTAGGAAATAATGGACTTATATTCTTTCAACATCTTATTTGCAGTTATCGTTTGCAGTATTATCTTATAAAATGAGAATATATAAATAACTGGGATACATAGCTTAGCATGTAAGAAAACTCAGGTCTCAACTCTCGAAAGACAAAGTCTGGCATTCTGCATACTTAGATCTTATCTTCCTAATGCAAATGCCTGTGTAAGAAGAAAGTTACATAATCGCAGGAATCATGAAAACATCAAGAAACAATACAATTGCAAGGCCACCAGTGAGAGCAAGGTACACAATATTATAATAGCAGTTGTAGTATACAATCATTTTGTACAATCATGTTGAATGTAAACATTTGGAATGGTATTTTAAGCAAAATGTATTCATGTAAAATGGGGATATAACTTATACAGGAACACAGTAATGCATACCTCAGTTTTCAGAAGACAGTCGTGGAAATACAGGTCTATAAGACATATGAGGAAACTGCAAATTGCAGTTGTTGCCACATTAGAAAGGAGTAGTTCAGAAAATCAAAGACAAATCAGCACTTGATGTTGGTGTGCTTAAAGCTTTAGGGTCATTGATCTGGAAGATCCTAGCTCTGGAGAGCCTGTGTGTGGTTGATTACTAGATGGAATGCTGCTTTGTCTCAGCTGGAGCGCGTTGATGGATTGTACATAGCTTCCACAGAAGATAATATAAGGGCTTCTCCAGATCAGCTATTGAGGAAGACCACATGGTTATATACTGCAGCGTGAGCAGCACCTAACCAGAAGGGACCGATGGATCTCTGAAGGTCAGGTGATGCCTCTGTGTAGGGAGAATGCTTTCTGCCAGCAAGGGGGCATTTTATTAACTACTGCCTTTCACTGAGCACATGCAGCGCCTTTGAAGTGCCTTGGTTCTTTTAAGCAAAGAATCTAAGGTTATTCTTTTGAATTACGCCACAACAGTGACTGACTTTAAAGGTTAAAATACAGCAGACTATGATCAGAAGCATACATATTAAAAGCTGAATAATAGTAGTATCCACACAAGGATCAACAGCACGTATTATACACGGGGATAAAAAGGAAAAAAATGGGTTTAACTTCTAATATTACGACGTAAATCCAAAATAAAAGTACTCAGCTTTATTTTGGGTGGGATCCGGTGTTGTAATAATCTACATAATAATGTAATAATGTAAAGTTTGTCACATTTAGAAAGAAAATCTAAGGAATATTAATTTTGCGAAGTAAATAAGGAAACCCATTTAGCTTTATATGAATAATAAAAAAGTCTATTTTCCACATCTATAACAAAACTATTTCATGAATCACCCCCAAGTGACTGAATATCCTAGATAGTGAAGAGTAACTTGAGTGACTCATGAAAAAGCAGTGAGATTTTTCCATGTGAGGTATGTAGTCATTAAGGAATTATATCTCTGTTACTAACAAGTTATCAGTATGTTTGATTAATATGCTGCATATATTACCAGCAGGGTTGCTCAGCCCTATAGGCGACATCCTGGAGCAGCAGCCCCTGAGGAGTCGCTGACTTATTACGTCATAGTTCATCATCTTGCATTTCACTGAAAGCTACAGTCTGACTGCATGCCTTGCATGTGATAAATAAAACCATTGAATCCTTGACTTTCGCTGGCGTTGATGCTTGCCCGGGCTACCATATTGCCAAGGACCAGTACTAGATATCAGTAGGCTTCATACACATGCAGGTTATTTTG
The DNA here is from genome assembly GCA_026781145.1 of Hippopotamyrus pictus. Lineage (NCBI taxonomy): Eukaryota > Metazoa > Chordata > Actinopteri > Osteoglossiformes > Mormyridae > Hippopotamyrus > Hippopotamyrus pictus. The sequence continues at coordinate 24,534,728 of JAODLC010000002.1, read as the reverse complement.
TTCATGTCCATTGTTAAGTAATATCAATACCAATTTAGTATAAAATGTGAAACCATGCTCAGCTTTTTAACATGTTTGGATCAGATTAGCTGCTATAAGTCCTAATTAATTTTTTGGCCTGCTAACATGACTGTGAAGCCAATGCTTTTGCGGCGTTCATGCTCTCTGGGAAATGAACATAAATTGCTTCAGGCACCCAAGACAGATTACGCATCGCATCTTTGAGCGCGACGGATTTTACATAATGTCACCTGTTCAATAATTGACAACTGACAAATGTAGAGGACCTCTTAAAATCAAGATCGACAGATTGACAAGGTTACTGCAAGGCGTTGTTTTTTTAGATAGAACATATGCAAATCAGAGCTCTTGCAGTCGCTTCTCTGAGAAGTCGTCCATGGAGAAAAAGTTAATTATTTCAGGTCTAGAAATTACAAATCCAGAGCAAGATTTTGATTCAACCAACCCGTTCAGAATAGAGTCACATTTACAAAGTACACACACACTCACACACACACACACACAAATATATACTGTGTATATATATATATATATATATATATATATAGCACAGAACAGTACAAAAGTCTTAGACAGTCAGACAAAATGTTTAAAGCAGTTTCTGCTCAGGCCATAATTATGGCACCTACAAATTAAGACTAACACAATGAAAACAAACAGGGATATCTTCTGTTCTCCAGAGAAAAATCAATGATATCTAGTTTATGATCACAAATTTCATCACCAGCTCAATTAATTTATTAACTTGTAAAAAGTGAATGAGATATTCATTAGCCATACAAAGTATACCAGTGGTTGAGTCAAAAAATACATTAATATATTGGATGGTTACTGCAAACACTGGGATGATTTTCGGAGAGGTTTTGAAATGGCTGAGCTGACACACCTTGCTAGAAATAAACATTTTACACCAACATGAAGATCATTTAAATATGTTTCTTTGACTTTTGCATAGTTTTTTTGTTATTTACTTTATATCTAGCAAGTAATGTCAGTGTAATCATTATTACACAGCTCCTAACATATTTTTAAGCTAATTTCAATAAAAAATTATTCAAATAGAAATGCAATTATATAAAAAATTCACCACCAAAAACAGACAAAAACACAAATTGCTATAGACTCTTTGAAGTAATATAAATAACTAATCTGAGAATATAAATAACCAAGCTTCATGTACGGTATGTGCCATAACTAGTAAATACAGTTTGCATTTGTAAACTTACTGGAATAACTGCATGGTGATATTTGCTTATCTTATATTCACTGACATATTATTATATTTAAACAACAGTCTGCTCATCCATCCTGTGGGTGAGAGGCAGGGAACAGCCCAGGATGGGGCACCAACCCATTGCAGGGCGCAGTCACACACTAATCACCCACACATGGGGGGGAGGGGGACTGGAGTATCCAGAGAAAACCCCACAATAACCCCACATGTAATTTCCACACACGCAGAGCCATGGCAGAGACTCAAACGCTGGTCCCAGAGGTGCGAGGCAATACTGCAAACCACTGCAAACCACTGCACCACCATGCCACCCCCAAACAATTGCCAACTATTGAAATGGTACATTATGTACATTAGTACACCTATCAGATTTTATTATTATAGAAACCCTATTGAATGTTCATTCAGAGTATAAAAGTGGTTTTTGCACAGAGCATTTTACATCAAAATGACTTTTCCACAGTGATTGTACGGTACCCTGAAAAGCATTTGCCCCTGTCTGATCTTCTTAAATGTTGCGATCCGGCAAAGGCAGGATGTAAGAAAACGCACATAAAAGGACAGCAGCAGATTTGAAGGATAGCTCCCACAAGGGCTGTGAGTTGGTGTGACTCTGTCAGCCCTGGGAATTGTCCTAAGGAGAGACAGCTGAACTCACCTGCCTGCTGAACAGCAGAGACAGAAAAGGCCAACCTAAGCAGACTCAGGTCAGGCTTTGCCACCGATATGCTGGCTAGGGATAATTGACCTGGGAATAATGGAGGGAGAGAAAAAAAACATCACCCTTCTTTGTTTTGTAATTCTAGAAGCCAGAAAAAAGCCACATCATTAGATTCCATAACCTAGTGCCTAATCTGAGCAAGGACTATATACAGAATTCCCATTCTCTGAGCAAGGACTATATGCAGAATTCCCATTCTCTGAGCAGCGACTATATGCAGAATTCCCATTCTCTGAGCAAGGAATATATGCAGAATTCCCATTCTCTGAGCAAGGACTATATTCAGAATTCCCATTCTCTGAGCAGCGACTATATGCAGAATTCCCATTCTCTGAGCAAGGACTATATGCAGAATTTCCATTTTCTGAGCAGGGATTATATGCA
>JAODLC010000002.1:24512945-24523353 GCA_026781145.1 Hippopotamyrus pictus | reverse complement strand
ATTAGTCTCACCTGTCCTGTGTTAGTCTTATTACCCAGTTTGGTTTCTGTATTTAAGTCCCTGTTTCTGTTCTGTTTTTTAGTGGTTCATTGTTTGTGTTTTGTGATTGCAATTCTGATGTGCTAGTGTTTGATGGCTAGATGTGTATCTGGTTTCTGTTTTGGCTTAGTTTATTCCCCTTTACTTTTGACCCCCCGTGGTCCTTTGTTTCGTTACTCCTTTCTTGTGTTTTTTTTAGTTCAGTTTAATAAACCCCGTTTTGTGTTCCTGAGCCGCAAGTGGGTCGTCCACCTTTTTTGTTCTGGCCATGCCTCACTCCCGCTCCTGAGCTGCCCACCACCATGACATGCAGCAAAGTAATAGTCGCATTGCAAATTCAGAAAATATAAATTCTTTAAATACTTTAATCAAATGAAAACATACATGCTCTATATTTACAAATGTATGCCAAAGTATTTGTTACATGAAAATAAGGTAATAGAATTTTATCGATGTCACGCCCGGCTCATACAATCCCCGTCTGTGCCACGCCCCCTCATTACCCCGTGTTCATACCCGATTGTGATCACCTGTGTCCTGTTAATTTCTGCCTATCCTGTATATTTAGTCCGCGTTTGAGTCCTGTCATTCTGTTATGACTGTGCGGGCGGTCAAGCGGACAGACGGCAATCCAGCCAGGAAGTAAGGAAAAAAACGGGTCTTTATTGACTCACGGGTAGCGCACGAGACGAACATCAATGACCGGACTCGCACATCTTAGCCGTTGTAAAATTACCCACCGCGTGTTTGCTTTACCGTCCTTAGTGTAACTTCCCCGTGTCTCCCAATCCTTTACGGTTTTTGTGTTGTTGTAGGTTGTGCAGCTCCTTTAAGGAGTCATGTAAAGCACAGCTTTGTATCGCTCCGCCTCCCGTCGTTTTCTTTCGCCGCTGCTGTGATTCGTCGGTCTGTTCGGCGCTTCAATATAATACAATATTGCTCATAAAATATAGCTTATTGTAGTTTTGCGGTTGCATCTCGGTGTATAATTTTTGGCGATTTATCATAAGCTTTGATAAGTCTATATTTGTCTTTGAGAGAAAACGACTTTCCATTTTCTGGTGTTATGCTGAAAAAGGCATCCCTGCCGTAGAATGCATGCCTGTCTCTAAATGACCGATTGGTCGCTGATCTGAAACGAGTTGAGCTACTTTGTTGAGTTACGCTACCGTAGTGCTAATCAATAGCCCCAAAATCCCTAACCCCCAAAACACCCCTAAAACCCTAACCCTAACCCCTAAAAAACCCTTAAAAGCTCAAGAACACCGGCATGCATTCTAAGGCAGGGATGCCTTTTTTGGCATAACATCGGCATGTCGTCTGTGCGCGCAGCATTAGCCTCAGGTAGCGGTTGATCACTATAAGCTGGTTCCACTGTATTTCATCATCGGCAGATTTTTCATTAATGTTAAACATTAGAAAGTTAAGTGAATATAGATGAAAATATACGTCAAATAAAACAAGTTTCCTTTAAGACTGTAAATATGTAATACTGCATGTCTGACATCTTTTTAACTGGTTGTGTGATGATGGCATACTCAAATTGTAGGCTGTCCTTTAACTTTAAATGCACTAATTAATTGTTTCATCCCATAAAACAGAGCAGTGTGTAATGTCCCTTGTAGAAAGAATGTCTTATATTTTCTCTGCTGTTATAACTGCTAGAGGAGATAACCTAACATGACTTTTTTTTGCTAATAAAGGTACTGAAATGGTGGACATACTGTAAATGTATTTGTTAGCAAAGACGGTGTATTTTTAGTAAATGTTAGGTGAGGAACCTTAGTGTGAACAAAAACTTTTGACTGGTAGTGTACATATTACTCAGTACCATTTATATTGATATATTTTTATTGTGCGTTAAAATTATGACACTGTTAAAGATTTTGAATAGAGCCCAACAGTGTTGCTTCCTGGTTGTAAACAACACTAGTGTTTAAATCATGACATTACAGAATTACCATATTGATGGCTAAAATCAAGCCATCCATAAAGTGAGATATGTGCTTTTTTCTTTTTTTCTTAGTTGACTATGACTTTATTTAACAGTGATAACCCAATTAAGACGTTTGGGCTTTGTTAGTACTTGGTCCTTGATTGGAGATTCTGCCATTGAGATAGGCAGTGATATTGTACTTATTTTTTAGGCACATTCCATTAGTTCTTTCAGAGGATACCAGGAACCACATTTATAGTGCTAGATAGATAGATAGGTAGGTACTGTAGATAGATATTTTACATGTACGGTAGCACACCTACTGACAATCATTTGTTTTTCTAGAAGATAAGGACCCTAAGTACACCTCCGGATTCTGTAGTAAGTATTAGCTTGTGAACATGGAAATAAATACATGGAGTGCCAAAACAGATGGCCAGGCACCTTACAAGCCCCCAGCGTAAACCCTATAGAGCTGGAAATATGAAAATGAATTTTGGTTAGCCATACAACCAGTAGCGGTATGCTACATAGTTTGCACTGTGCGCAGTACGATAGCTGCTGTGAGAAAGTGCTGTACTATGTGTCATTGTAACCGTCCCAGCCTGACAAACAGCTCCCGGTATCATTCTTGCACGTAATATTCAGTGGGCCATCTTATTCTGACATATGTCCTTTTCAAAATACGACTAATTGTCTGTCGGGACGGAATCCGGTAGTGAAGCTTGCAACCGAAATATTTGGACATGAACACGATGGATCAAAACCTTTCAAACATGATATTTTTGCAACTGATTGAGAAACATTCGCATACCGAAAAAAAATGTCAACTAGCAACAAGTACTAGCAGCTGTGACTAGTTTTTCTTGTTAATCTTTTGAGCAAACAAGTGAAAAAAGGCAATTACATTGGATGCATCTAATTCTAAAAAAGGTTATACTTTACAATTACCATTGTTTGGTCAAAAAGAGCTTTGGATATATCTATCATAATAATGACAGGTATTCCAGAAGGTGGGTTTAGCGGTACTTCATGATAGGCAAAACTAATACTAAGAACATAGCAGCAGCATCATCTATTATGAGTTTATTAACTACAGAAAAAGAGAAAACAGCACTTATTGATTATTTTTAACTGTATTTTTTTAAGGTATTGATTGTATACAGATAAGTCAATAAATCAAGCAAAATAAAATATTAATAAATAGCCAAAGTCTAATATAATCCAAGAGGCATATTACAGAGCCTTAAAAAAAGGATTGAAAAACTAAAGGAATACTGGCAGGTTCCTCTCACCTCTCTGGCTTCTGAGTTGTCTGCTTTTGTGACGCCTGATTCATTACTGCAGTATGAGGTAATGGCATTTGGCCTCAAAAATGCTCCAGCTACATACATTCATAATTTACATGTTAATTATTATTTATCATCAGGGTTGGACCTGCACTGAATATCGGTATCTGCAATACCAACCTTAGATCAAATAAAAGTTGGTTTGAAAAGAAAACCATGTTACCACCTATCATTACAGGTTTGTTGTAAATGAAAAAAAGACTGATCACATGTGTATAAATGGACATCCTATTGGTCATTCGTTTTGTGACGTATATGAAAACTGCAGAAATCAAGAGAAATATTGTAGCACTAGTGGGGTTAGTGTATCCTGGCATGCTCGTGAGACATTCATATAGTCATTGTACTGTATGTGTCTTGTTGTGAGTGGCTGTATGTATTTGTTAGTGTGAATATTTGGGCTTCCGAGTATCGCGTGTACCCTTACCTGGGTTGAATGTGTAATCCTGATGTGCTGTAGTATTGTGTTATGACCTACTGTGCAGGGATGGAAACAAGTCATTCCTTGACGAGTCTGAGTCAAGTCTCAATTCAAAACATGGCAGTCTGAATCAAGTCTTGAGTCATTTACCCGAGTCTTTTCATCATTTTTGCTGTCAAGTCACAGGTCATCAAATTTGTAACTCGAGTCCAAGTCGAGTTGTGAGTCATGTATCTTGAGTACCTACCTATGTGAGCTCTTTTAGTGACTAAAACTTGCTGCAGCAAAAAACCCACCACAGTATGTCATAGGATACATTATCTATAGGCAGAAATAGGTTGAAAAGAAAGTGTCCACTCAGTTTTTATGTCTGTATATATACAGGGAGTGATGCATCTTTCCAAGAAATTGTCTCAGGAGACCTTTCATTCAGCCAATTAAAAATGCAGACAGCAGAAAAATTGAGATAAACTGATATTACCAAATTAACATTATGGTATATAGAAGGGGGACTATAACCTCAAGTCATCTCGAGTCATAGGGTCCAAGTCGGGTCCAAGTCTTGAGTCATTGCCCTCAAGTCTAAGTTGAGACCAAGTCTTTCTATCAGTTTTGTAGAGTTGAGTCATCAGTCGTCAAATTTGTGACTTGAGTCTGAGTCAAGTCGTGAGTCAGTGACTCAAGTCCCCACATCTTCTACCATATGTGAGCCTTCAAGTGTAGCATGTATCCTCCGCGCTTTTCCCTGCCGTTGATGGTCTCACTGTGTTGTTGCTTGTCTACAGTCCTTTTAAGGTCTGTGATTAAAGAGCAACTTCATGTGAATCCATCTCTCCTTGTCTTTATTGCCACCACAATGCTGCCCGGTGATAGAATATTATGGATCACGACAATGCGAATTTGTGGGATCTGATATGAAACCCTTTATACAAATCCACTTCAGAACGATGTCATTCGCTTGTTTTGTAACTCAGAGTGAAAAAGTCTTAACAGGAGAAAAAAATAATTGGGGAAGTCGATTTTGAACTGTACTGTGTCTGTTTAGAGGACTTTGTTGTGTTGGTTTTAACCTGACCCCATCCATCCATCCATCCATTATCATCTGCTTGTTTTGGCTGGGTCGTTGGGGCAGCAGTCTAAGTAGGGATGCCCAGACCTCCCTCTCACCTGCCACATCCTCCAGTTCTACCGGGGGAATACCAAGGCATTCCCAGGCCAACCGAGAGATTTAATCTCTCCAGCATGTCCAGGGTCTGCCCTGGGGTGTTCACCCCGTTGGACATGCCCGAAAAACTCCCCAGGGAGCCGTCCAGGAGGCATTCAGGATAGATGACTAAACCACCTCAACTGGCTCCTTTCGATGTGGAGGAGCAGCCGCAATCTCGCTTTCTGTAATATTTTATTATTGATCAGCATTGACCTAAATACATCTTCAATCAGGAATACCAGGGGGTTATTCCTGAAAGTGGGTTTGGGTTTAAACCTTAACTATGCCACCGTGGTAGTGTTCCAGCTGTAATATCTCTCAAAAAAATCAAGCAAGACTCCTTGGTTTTCCACATTTCTTCACAGGCAAATTTTGTTCATATTTCAGTGTTTACTGTCGCACATTACGCTCAGTTGCTGTCTCGCTTACAGTCACTGGTGATGAATGGAGACAGTGCATTTAATAATAAATACATATACAATGCATAATCTGAAAATTAAATGCCGTGCATTGTCCCTCATAATCTAATGATTAATATACACTTTACTGGATATGTCTATGTTATGTTTTATATTTATTATTTCAATTCTACCATTTTAATTTTGAGCTGGCACAGTGCAACTATTAATAGTAACACAGTAGTATTGCAAGATCTCATGGAAGGATTTATTTTTTTCTCGACCCATTCATTTGTTTTCTCTTCTCATGTGCCCTTGGGGACTCTGTAGATTGGAAGCAGTGCAATAAACATCATTGTAATCATTTCTGATAATTGACACAAACCTCTTGTTTTATATTATAAGCTGAGTCCACATTACTTTCGTTTTGCTACAGTATTAAATTATTTGCATTATTGATTGCATTGCTGAATTCTGCAGAAATTTCCCTAGTGTGTTTCAAAAACAATATTGCAACAATCCAAACAGCTGGAAAGAAATATTAGAGCCTGGTGAAATAAATGAGATACCTTATAAATCTGGCTGTTAAGAAGTTTGCCAAGTATACTATAGCATCATTTCTCCAGTTTGAAGAGAATGGCTTCCCATATAACATGAATAAATGAAGGCTGTGTGAACAACGGAGTCGGAGAGTGTGTGTGTCCCTGTGGTTCTTACAGTGAGTAGGATCAGTTTCAAGCCAGCCTTAGTTATGCTCTTCAGGAGTATATTATCTTTAGGATGACATCAGTCTTGTCAAAATTTTTCACTGAGCATTGTGTGATCAGAACAGTCCATAGTACATTCTGTCTACAAACTGGTGCTTAATAATGGAACTACATTCCAACTGTCATTTCTTCATCCACTTAGTTTCTTCTTCGAAGCTTTTGTTGCAGGCTCAAATTATTCTTTATCCCTCTATATCTCTATATAGAGTAGGGCTTGGCTATTTTGTAACACAAGATAGTCAACACATTACACAACAATTGCTTTTGATATATTTCTTTAATTTGTTTTACTGTTCCCTTCTAAAATGGATTATTTTATACTTTATTGTAAAATTATTTTTGCATGGAAAACTTTAAACTTTGTCCCATTGTTGAATAAAAGTGTATAAAAATATATACATGGAAATGCTGTCGCAGCCCAAGCCTCTGGAGGCCCTGGCACCAAGCCGCACCAATCAGGTGACAGGTGACCGCATTCACCTTTCAACACGACGGACAGCGGCCGTCTGTCAACATCTCAGCATCATTGTTATGGACACTAAGGCCGGTCATGGAAACATGCCCCCACCCCTAACATTCATAACATTCACGACTGGGAGCCATTGATTGGGGCCAGCTGAAGACACTGAGGCTGTCTGCAAGTACAAAGAAAAAAGAGCGAGTAGCACAAGAATAAGGAGTAATAACCTACAAGGAATTTCTGCCTGTTTTATGAAGAAGAATTAAAATAATGTGTCCTTTGTGTTTTACCTTTTTGCATGTTGAGAATGACAACTTTGGTTTTTTTCCTCTGTGATCCTGGTGTTGGTGCAGTTCTTCACCCCAGGGGGGGGCTATCAAATCAGCTCCAATGAGACTGGTCTCACACACCCAGTCAGCCACATCTGGTGAACTCACCTTGACTACCACTGAGCGAGATGCGGCCCACAGGCAGGCTGTTACGTAACTTCTGCTCATAAACCCATCCTTTCCTCTTCCCATCTTCCCTCACCCATTTGTCCCCTGTCCAAAGTCACAGGATGTCCACACCATTTTGATAGTATTTATGAGAAGCATTGTTTAATGTGTATGTATGTGTTGTTCATATTCATCTTTGGTTTCATTCATATAGTCTTACCGCAACTGGTACAATTGTCTCTGACGTAACAATGTATCGTATCATAACAAAAATATGGATGGTTAATCCTGTATGACATCACAGACCGGGATGAATTAATTTAATCAAAAGTAAGAGAAGTTGAGAAGCAATCAGAACAACCCTAAACTAACTAGAGATCATAATTAAAGTATTCTACTACAACCCCTAAATAAATTGGGGTCAGATTTGATTCATGTCTAATTAAAGTGTAAGTTACTTTTTCTAGAAAGATCTATACCCATCCAATGGCTCCATTAGATTCCATCGGTGGACCAGTGGGTGCACGGTGTCTTATAGCTTCCTGTTGGAACACCAGCTGGGATGTCTACTTCTTGCTCTCTGCCCCTGTCCTTCCAGTGTCTAGTCACCACCAGAACCCTGCCTCCTCATCTGTTGTACCCTATCAAATCAAACATCCCTTTGGGACATGCAGTGGAAACCTCACTATCTAGTATGTTCTGTTCTGTTGCATTGTTGACCAAACTGATGGCAGCGGGGATGACACTGTAGTACATCCTCAGACTTCTGAGATGACTGTCAGACCCTGCAGACTAGACACAGATTTGTGCCTTCTTGGTGCTGATGGGGCATTACAGGAAGTTCAATCCTCACTTGTCCTCCGTACCCTCACTTCTTAAGAATTATCTATGCCACCGTGGCATAGTTAAGATTTAAGGAGAGTCAGCTGGAGAAAGTGATCTGGACTTCTGAGGCCGGGTTGACTTTCCATACCCTTTAAGTCCTAAAGTGTTGCCCTGTACCACTATCCAGGGTCCGGTCATGGTAATACCAATCGGCAGGACTTGTTCTTTGGGCGACAAGCTTCCAGACACCCCCAAACCACACTGCACTTACCAATTGCAAGACAACTTAGCACTTGACTGATAAATAACTGGCTTACTTAGCACGCTTTTTAAGGAAAAAAAAATATATAAGTTGTAACAGATTGGATAGAATTAAGGAAGTGAATTACAGTGGAACTTTTAAAATGTTAAATCTTGACTTTTATATAAATCACGTTGTAAATAAACACATTGAAACAGGAACCATAAAATCTTTTATTATAAATTACTAAGATATTCCCTTATCAAATGAAATGGATAAGCAATAATTTGCCATTGAAATATTTTCATGTGATACTAATAACAAAAATGCATTTTATATTCTCTGAAAGGTGAGACTGGGCTGCTCATTACTAATGGATGCATAGCGACTTTATGTGTTAGCTTAGCTAAGATACAGTGCCGTATTTGGCTAATAAATATGTCATCAAGTTATGTAACTAATTTAATTAACTGAATTAAGTGAAGCACATGGAAAAGCTGTGCTGTCCCTGAGGAGAGCTTTGGCAACTGACACGATGTTCTTCTAGCCATCCAAGAAGATACCAGTGACTTTCTGGAGAAGAGGAGAAATTCTTATTACTTTCTGTTGTGTTACTCTTAAGTTATATATGTTCTTATGTGATTTTTTTTCCCCCCTGAACATAAATAGCTTTCAGTCAGCTTTTAGCCCCATACTGCATAAGCCATAAGTGGTTGGATAATGGATGCTTACAACTGTCTTAACTCTTGAACTCAAACTCATGTTTACCTGTGACAAATAAACAAATTGATTGTATTCTCTCTTCAAACTAAAAAACACTTGGAAGTACATCCTGAAGTGTATTGGTATTTCTCTGTTATATATTTTCACTTTTGTGGTATCAGAAATGTGAAGATGAGTCTTTTTAAATGACCATAGAAAGTCTTGAGCCAAACAAATTAGAATATTTCAGGTCAAAATGTGATCTATTTATTCCTGCTGATTGTGAGTGAATCGTATCTCTGACCAATTGTGGAAACATTGAACCACACATGGGCTTTCCTGCACTCTAAACTCATTCTTCTTAATCACTTAGCTGGTCACATCACACAATGATTTATTGTGCGACAATGTGAACTGGGAAATGGCATTGTCTCTGATGTACCTAAATGTTCTGCATTGACTTTCACCTTGATGCTAGATCATTTCAACAAAGCCCTTTTTAGATAGATTTATCCTGTCTTGTTGTACACCCAAAGGGGTTGCCATAGGATTCACATGTTAGTCCACAAGCATAGAATTTCTAAGCCCCGATTAACAATCATCATATGACATAAATTCAACTTTACATGGAAATAACCATGCACCCAATGATCCTTATTTAAAAATGGCTACATTTCTCTAAAAAAGCCAGCTAACATAACTGAACCACCATTTTGTTAGTTATGATTATATTTTCCCTCATTCTTTCACCACAAAACCCCAAACACTAATTATTTTGGAAAATTTCCTTAAGCAGTTGACTGGAGAGCTACTTGTCTCCAGAAAGAACCAAATTAGGAAAAAAGTAAGAACAGGATATAATCTTCACCAACAAGCTGCGGTTAGATTCAAGCACATCCAAGTATTATGTGACAATTCTAACCCCTGAGCCATTAACTGAACAATATTTTTGCTAAATAATTAAATATATGCATAAATTGTTGTCTGGTCTTTTTGTAAATTTGATCATATGCAAGTTTGGTAATTAACCTGAATTTTTAAATAACAGCTACATAGCATGGAAAATAGCTAACTACACTAATTCCCTCCAGGCAAAAATATTCACAAACATATACATTATGTAGTACACATTGTGCCTACATGATTAATTGAACACATAGCATAATTTGTTCTTGTGCATGTATGCTCACAAAAACTTTTAATTGTTGTGAATACCAGCAACTGAATCTTAGAAAGAATTTTTCCACCATAGACCCTCAGTTCAATGTTACTTTTCAAAAACTGTGTGTCACACTAAACATACAGACTGGGAGTCACTTTCCTGTAACATCATGAGGGGTACATACGCAGAAGTTATCAAACAATGTTTTTATCCACATCTTTGTGGGGACCGTCAATTCATTTATATAGGTAAAACCATAATCCTAACTATGACAACCTTAACCCCCACCCTGCCCTAACCATAAGTAACCAAGTAAAATACAAGAGTTTTTGCCTCTTTAGCTTTTTCATTGCAGTCACAGATTTCAATTAAATTGAGTTTTCCCTTATGAGGACCAGGAAACATTGTGTCCCCATAAGGTAAGGTATACCCTCTCTCTCTCTCTCAAACACACACACAAATTA
>JAODLC010000002.1:24472690-24494637 GCA_026781145.1 Hippopotamyrus pictus | reverse complement strand
CCCCCCCCCCCCCCCCCCCCCCCCCCCGGCCCTGTAAAGCACACAGACTGCTATGGAAAATGCATGGATGGGTCTTGTAAGAACATAACCAGAGCTTATGTCAAGTATGACAATAATACATTTTTAATATCCAATGTTTTCTAGCAGTACCAAAGTTTAAGTTGAGGAATCACCTTTAGTACTCATCACCTTTAGTACTCATCACTTTTAGTACTCATCACTTTTAGTACTCATCACCTTTAGTACTCATCACTTTTAGTACTCATTGAGAAAGTGGAGTTATATTTGTACGTGGTGCCTGAAGCCGCACTTACTCTTACATTCAAGCATCTTCTTTACTCTTTACTTTAGTGTGTTTAGAAATTGAGGCTTCCTGAAAGTGCGTAAATTGTTTTCGAAAGCAGGACTCTGATGAGTGTCCACAGTGGTCTGTGAAGAGGGGGCAGATGAACTTTATAACATTATAATCATTTTCACTACAGTGTTTCTGGGGAAAAGCTACAAAGTCACAGACTAAACTTACAGACTCTACATACATACTGTAGAACTTGGAACTGAGTCCACAACTCTGGAAGTGTGTGGCTAACCACAAAAGAACTTTTATGTAATCTTTTACTTTGTCTTTATTTCCCCTCTTTTAATTGTGGGATTCACAAAAAGTAAATCCAGGATCCTTTTCCCATTTCCTCATGAAAAGGTTCCGTTCTTGAGCCAAATACACCAATTATATGCAAAGTTTCATGAGCAGATATTTTGCGCTGCACCTTTCATATAAAAATTTGACAGACTCCTTGTTCATTTTGTTACTGTGTTATATTGCAAAGCATAATGACACCTTTGCACAACCTTGTGGTACTTCATTGTTTTCATTACGTGGCTTTTTTTATTTCTGCTTTATATTCAGTCTCCCCTTATGTATCTAGGAATGCCTGCATAGAATTCTACTAATGACCTTAGTAAGGAACAATGAATGAAACTGTACCATTGGCGATGTTTCTTCTGATCCTTACTGTTCCATTAGAACATGCTCTTCAGATGCTTTTCATAAGGTCATTTAATCTTTATAAGTCATACAGAGACAAAAAGCACTGAACAAAATGTTCTGACATTGTCCATCATTCAGGTAGAATAAGACTGGAGCCCTCCCTCAAATCAACAAACCACCTTAAATTCAGGAAATACATGATTTTACTTTTATAAGAACAGGAAAAAATACAGTAGCAATATTAATGTGAAATGATATAATGCCCAGAAAAATCTTCACAGCCAGTAAACTTATGGACCTTTTTTGATCATTACACATTTTGCTTTTGGCCCTCAATCTATCCAGCGGGGTTCCTTGGTGTGTGCTAGACTGCGCTATGCGGCAAAAAAAAAAGCTGGAAAACGTTCAAACACTGTTTTTCTGTTGACAAGTTGACATTAACCGAAGAAGGCTGCCAGTGAAATCCTGAATCTCTCGTCTCTCCTCAGCCAGCTCCATAACATGACTTCTTTGCAAAACATTAAGCTATTTCTTATTGATGCTTTGACTGTTTACGGCATACATACACATGGAACTCTAAGAACATGACCAAAAAACCTTGAAAAAGGATTTTCAAACCAATTCCTTATATAACTTTTCCTTTGATAACCCCCATCTTGGACATTTTACAAAAATACCACATTGGCATTTACAGCCTTGTGAGTGGGCAGCATCTTGGTTAGAGAGTAGGGCGATGTCATTAAGAGGTTCATGTCATTTTAACCACATTATCTATATGCAAGAATTTATGCTGAATACCATATTCTGTCTTCATTTTAAATGCACACTTTCTAGAATGTTTACATTTAGAATTTACAATAAATTGTGCTTTAACAAAAAGTTTCTTATGATCTCTTTGAGACAGTTTAAAATATTCATTTTAAGCCTCTGTTACAGTAGGTCTCATAATAGCCTTGGGTATTATATTTAAAGGGCGGTGCGATGATTAGCTTCTCTGGCCTGTGAGATCTCTGATTTTAGGTTCCCCTCGGAAAACAAAATGTTTGAGGTCAGCTGAGGAATGGTGCCACATAGCTGTCAGTTTGTGGGTTAGACTGAATGTTTTATTGTTTCCACTGAATGAATGATTATTTTCCTAGTTTGATTTGTTCATATTTTACTTACTGAGATTTAGAATTCAGTGTCAGGAACATCCTTCTAATGATATCCCTTACATTTCCACCATATAGTTTGATCTCTGTAATACATGCCTAAAAGTATATTACCTAACAACCTAGCTAAAAAAATATAACTTAATTATCAGCCTAAGGTAGGAGAGGATTAAGTAGCTAGGCCGACATTATCAGACAATATAATCTGCTACTTAAACTAATATGGATACTGGCTGCCGCAGCCCTCTCACAGTGCAATGTAATTATAAAGCTAAAAATATATATATTTAATTGCGCAAGAATTAATATGAGTTAAAGTCACCCATGAAACTGGGATCCTGACTACCGTAATATTGTTTCTTGGATTCATTTTTGAAACAGTAGTTTCAAGACTTCATCTAATGTTTTTATGTTCTGGGAGAATAATGGACAGAATAATGGAAACACCACTTAACTATAGAAAATAGGAAAAGAAAAGTAAATAATTATAAACACAGTTTCAAAGGTGATTCACAACAGTTTGAATGCCAATAAGTAGGATATGTCAGCTGTAAAAGCAGACTGGCAATCAACACTTTGACTGTCAGAACAACACCTAAGAGAATACAAAATAGGCCAAATACTCACTGCAAGAACTACAAGTGCATTAGTAACAGAAAACTGCAAAAATATTGTGGGTCAAGGGGAACAGTCTCAAAAAATAATGACAGAGTATATCAAACATGGACTGCTTCAACAAAGAAAAGCAGTGGTCTGTCACAGCTCGCTAATAGAGATAGACAGACACTTAAAAAGGTCATTACACAAAAGTATTCCAAGATCTATTGAAACTATTTTGAAGGAAAAGGGTGGACCTTAGGTCCATAGTGCTAATATATTGTTATACTGTTTTATCTGTTGTTCCCTATGACTCTGATCAGTAAATGCAGGATGGAGGAGGGGTCATATCTGTCATTCCCCCCCCACCACCCCTCCGTACATCTTCTACTAAATGGGGACATTTGTCAAGTTCCACAGTAAATGCTTCTATGCAAAGAAAATAGTTTTTGCAATTTTATTTTCTTAATGAGTTTATATTGATGCAACAAAAATTCTACAACTCTAAAATAAATACCTCAAAAGTAATCATTTTAAATATTGCAAATTAAATATTGTTTGTAATCCCAGAATATAAAGTGTCAGGAAAATTAGGTGATGTCCAAAGCAAACACTGACAGTTTGACTCTCTCATGGAGACCAGTGAAAGTAAATTGCATGCTTCTCATAGTACTGCAGCCAAAATTAACCACTGGAAATTTCTCAAAATTGAAGAGGACATTTTGTTTCAAAGGAGAGCACTGATACCATAAGCAAATAAATGAGTAAATAAACTGAACAAAGCTGTTTTTACTGGAAATGTCTTGAGGATAAACAAATCAAAATGAAACAAAAACATTCTGCTAATTCAGGGGTGGGAGCCTGTTCTATGGCGGGCCGGTGAAGCTGCAGGTTTTTGGGATGGCCTCTCAATCAGTCAATAACAGCGGGTCCCCAGGGCTGGAGTCGAGAACCACTGCTTTATTATTGGCTGATTGAGAGGCCATCGCAAAGACCCGCACCCACACCGGCCCTCCATGGAACAAGTTCCCCATCCCAGTGATAGCTGGTAAAGTAGGGAGATTAAAAATATCTGATAAGCACTTTGAGTTACCATCACGGGCATCATATGGCCTATTTCAGACCCTAGTAAAGACTAAGCTCTCCTTTCCATTCCTCTCTAATTATACCCCTGGTTACCATATACTGTACAATGCTTTTGAAATAGAATAATAAAATACTGCATATTTCATTAATAATTATAGTCAATATGCTAACTACATATAGCAAAGTTACATAGATTCCAATGTGCATTGCAACTGAATCTGACTTTCAATTTGCCTTGAATCCAAAATGTTGCTGCTCATACCCTGAAAATAGAATAAATGAAATAAATGGAATATATACTTCCAACACCACCCCATTTGCTATTCCGGAATTTGTCATATTTGTACTCTACCACTACTTTGTAAGTGCTTTTAAATGTTTAGCTTCATACGTTTACAGTAGGTAAGACTGCATGAAAACACGTCTTCTTTCATGCAGCACGTACAAGCACCCAAGTCAACTTCATGGCATTCCAGAGATTCTGGGGGGCAAACCAGTGGGGACAGGCCATTACACAATACACACAGGAACGCAGAATGTCAAGAAGCATGCAGACAAAAACCTTCATGGAACCAGTGCCAAAGCATTAGCCGTGCACTAACTGGCAGTTAGTATATTTTTGTGAGCAAGCAAAATCTAAAATTAGCTTTTTCTCTGACCTCTTTAAAAAAAAAAAAAAGTCATTGCACAAATTTCACCCGTTTACATAAAATGGCAGCTACAAACAGTTGAAAATTCCAACATACATATGAAATGGTTTTATTTTATTAAGATTGGTGTAGTTAGTTTGTTTGCATATCACCCATAGATTAATCATACAACAGCAGATACCTAATTCCAATATCTAAGCATTATCAGTCCACGATCCAGGTTTTGTGCCGTGACTGCATAACAGAAAAAGGCCATTTTTGACAGAAATTTATAGTAATGGTGTAATGATTGTGAACTACTCATTCACAAGAAATGAGTTCCTGACTGGAACTATACACTTGTGTTGATTTCCTTGCACAGATTTCTTGTTTTCGTTCTTCTGCTTGTTCTTAGAATCATTACTTGAAAGCTTCTTCCCTCCTCAACTATAGCCAGTGAGAGCCAGTGTGACATATAAGGGTGTGCTGTAAGTGAGCATGTGATTGGCTGGAAACTAAACCTGGGACTGAACGTATATGACCACAGTGAATGAATGACTGAGAGTGTCTTGTTCACCCACTCATCTACCAACTCAGTCATTCCTTTGGGTCTGTTGTTCTTCTGAATGAGACCCGAAGGAGTGAACAATTTGGTGAGTGAGTGAGTGAGTGAGTGAGTGAATGAGAGACTCAGATAGGCTGTTCATGGTCATGACTAAATGATAGACCCATACCTCGGTCGCGACTGAAATACACCATCTACTGCTGTAGTATATAGCCTAGATATGCAGTGACTTCTCATGCGCTGCAATTGTATATTAGAGATGCAACATTTTCACAGTTTAAAATGATTTTAACCCAGGTTTGTTAGCATGTGGACTCTTTAGCTGACTATTTGGTGAGCTGCTGGGTTTGCATATTTAACATACATAAGCTAAGGTCATCTTGCTAAGACTAAGACTATCTGCCCTATAGGATGTACCATCTGCTTGTGTAAGCACACTCTATGATGTTCTCACAGAATCGCCTCACTACACATTTTTCACGTTTCCCTGTATTTAAGCTATGAATTATTGTATCAATTTTGGTAAGTGAAACTATACTGCACATACATTATTTATACTTTAAATAGGCTGTGTATTTATCATATTGTAGCGCTGGTGAGATGGCTGTGCATAGTGCAGCCCATTAGCATACTCTGGCATGCTGGCGAGTCTTATAAATATCCCCTGAATTTGTGTGTTATTGCACATATTTGTGATGCCTGTGTCATGTGTGAATCCTGTGCGATCCTTGTGTGTCACTAGTTATTGTGTAAACTACCCACTGTTTGTGGGCCTTACCGTCCACTGTGAGACCTCCCTGCGCTTCTCTGTCAGGTGTGTCGGAGTTGTGGTCACTGCATGCCTTCGGTCCCTTTAAGGGCTACAATAAGAGAGCTGCCTTTGTTTAAAACTCCTCTCGTTTCTGTTCCCTGCTCCACACTAGTGTCAGGATTGGGGTGCAGGAAGAGGCCCCACTGGCACCGTTAGAGCGGCCTCTCCACAACACTGTTCTGCAAGTCAGGTACACCCCGGCAGGCCTGCGGGAACCTTGAGAGATGGCGGTTTTACGGCGAAGAAGACTTTCCTCCATAGGCATTGCGTCAGGAAGCTCGCCCGGCAGGCCTGCAGGAACCTCGCGTCCATAGGCACTGCGACATGAAGCTCGCCCGGCAGGCCTGCGGGAACCTCGCGTCCATAGGCATTGCGACAGGAAGCTCGCCCGGCAGGCCTGCGGGAACCTCGCGTCCATAGGCATTGCGACACGAAGCTCGCCCGGCAGGCCTGCAGGAACTGAGAGTGCTGCAGTGACGGGGGGTGGCGTCACCCCGTCCTTCAGAAGTGCTCCGTACCCATGCAGTGTGCCCTTAAGCTGCCCCTGCCCCTGCCCCTGCCCCTGCCAGTTGCCCATCTAAGACAATATTGGTGACCAAAGAAGGCTGGTGCCACTGCAGACCTCGATCACGCACCGGCCAGCATATCACTGCGCAGAAAATATGGCCGGGGTGCTCGTGCCCGTATCTCATACGCAGTGATGTGTGTCATGTGTGGAGTTCGGTAGAACAAAACAGTTCCTACATTAAACGATTTACTACAATGTCTGCCGGTTTACTAAAATGTTCGTGAAATTTTGAGCTCCAAGCAAGAGTGTGCTGTCAGATTAGACAGTAATACACAGAAATGGTGTAATCTGGCAAATAAGAAATATTAATAGACCATAAAGGTTGACAGAGGGCATGAATAGATGCTGTAGAATCGGGGCGTCTTCTGCTCTGATGCTGCATAACAGATTCTAGCAGTTCATACTGACTGTAACAAACATGGCTGGGGTCTATAATTTTATAATCATATTATATTATTAAATGCCGAATTATACATGCTGGCACAATATTGATTTGACAACATCAATGTGAATCTTAGTATTTAAAGAAAAAATTGAAAATGTTTGAAACATCTCAGAAAACGTCAACTTCAAGCATAAAAAGAGGATTATGCATTTGCACTGATCTTTAAATATATTACTTATTAAAACTGATACTGTATTACCATACTAATCAGTGTAGACTTGTCAAATTGCCATGAAAACCATTTGGCAGCATTGATTTTCAAGATTTTTAAAATATTTATTTATGTATCTATTTACATGTCTATCCATTCATTCATTCATTCATCTATTTAATTTCATTTTTTTCATTCATTCGTTTGTGTATTTATTTATTTATTTATTTATTTATTTATTTTTGTATGCCAAGTGTAGACAATGGCCTCTCTTGCAGACCTTGAATGACATTGAATGTGGAGAGAAGTATTGCTTGAACAGGTTTGCTTGAAAATAGCATGCCACAATTCCCAAAGGAGACATTGACTGCTACTGCAAAGACTGAAGAAATAAAAACACTATCTTTAACTTGACCAGATTTCCATACAAAATCGATTGTTATTGTTTCATTTGTAACAGAACATATGGGTGTCGGTCTTTAATTAAGGGGAGACAAGGAAAGACACCTTTACTTTAAACCTTACCATTAAAAAAAAAAAAAAATCCAATCGTCTTCGGTCGACTGGGATTGATAGTTAAATTGTTTTACAACATCCTTGGAGAGAAGGACATAGAGTGAAAATGTATAAGACCAAAATGTAGAAGACAAAATCTATGAATTTAAAAGAAGAAAGAAAATATCCCATTAGGTGGATGCTTGATTTATTTATTTGTTCGTTTGATTACTATATTTTATGTATATTTATGTATATGAATACAAATTTTATTCTCTGCCGTTTTACCTGGATTTTTCACTACATGTATTTTGTCAGATCCCTGGTTCCCTGTACAGCAGCATCAAAATCAATTATTTTATGTATACAAGTAGCATAATCGTTTTTTTGTTTTTTTTTAACTAATTACTCTTCATAAACATCGATGCGCCAGTGTGAGGAATTCACTTCACCTTTAAAAATGGACTTTCAAAAATGGTCTGACCAAGGACAGGCTCCTTAACCATAAAAAACGATGGATTTAAGTGCAAACATAAAACTTAAAACTTATAAGGAGAGGATAGAGGTATATATAGCTGGAAAGTAGTGAGTAAAACGGGGTAACATAAAAAAATATGACTGATGTGCATATTAGGGATTAATCCTAAGACAGGGTTTCTCAACCTTTCCAAATGAGTGAGAGATTGCCACAACCCAGAATCTCACATGTGGACTGCATTTTAAATACAGGAGACCTTTAGAAACTGGTAGACATCATACAACAAAACTGACCAATAACTGTTTTGAAAGAACTGAAATTGCCATCCTGTCTGTATGAAATTAAACATTTAAATTATAGTAGCTAACACTACAGGGTGCTTTGTCCGCCAGTGGAACGGATGACTACTATTTTATTTAAGCAAACCAGGTCAAAGTCATTCTTACAAATTAAGCCGTTAGTTATTTTACAGTGGCAACCAATGCAAATTAACTATATGTTTTTTTTATTTTTTAATAATAAGTAATAAGAACCTGGGTAATCAGGGAAAAGCATATTTGGTGATTCAAGAAATCTTACACTCTGAGTTTGAAGTTTCTTTAGCACAGAACAAACATAATTCTCCACTTGCTATGCCCTCCACTAATAACAAAATTAATGGTACTTCACTGTGTATATATACTGTCTCTCTGCTTAAACCTTTAACATGGTTGGTTCTAATCAGTCCTTGCACCATCCTGCTGAGTGTGTGTGTTTTATCAAAAACATTTCCCACAATTTGGGTGTTTTTGGGGAACAGTCTGCCTTTTATAAAATTAACAGTCTCCAACCTAACAGGAGCAGATCAATAGTAGAGGTCTCCGCAGCCCAAAGTCTTGCAATGTTATGTTACAAGTTGAATTTATTTCAACAGCCCACTTTTTATCATTGACATGGAGTCCCAGAGGTGGAGCATCCCATAGTTAACATAGCCCTTCAGTTCCAAATATACTGAGTAATACCAAATGTAGGAAATTTAATTAGGCCTTGCTACAAATTCACCAGGGGTCCTTGTGTCAATAATTTAATCTGTATAAACCCATTAAAGTAAAAATCAAAACTTGTAATTTAAAGGCTCAGCTCACAGTTATTTGGCTGAACTCATTAGTATGTATAAGGCAGATTTTACTGTCTGAACGCTAGATGCAGGTTCTTTTTTCATTATTTTAAATCCATTTTAAATACATCATGCAAAGGACAGCCCTTCAGTGCCAGACTATTTATGTATGTTCTGCAGTTCCGCTGTTATCCTGTGCCTCTAAGTTTTTATATGCATTTGCAATATTTCTGGCTCCATAGCAACCACCTTACTTACCTAGTAGAGGCGATGATCACAAAGGTGGTTCACCCAGGGTAAAGTTTAGTTTGCTGCGCTGTGACCATGCTGACCCCTGTAAATTCTCCAAATGCAAGAACGTAGACTGCATACTACTTTGTGGAGACTAAAATGTCTCCACAAAGTTAAGTCAACTAAGAATAGTAATCTTTGCTGTATTGATTTTTGTTGGAGCCAAAATGGTAAAAGATAGTTTTTTAATTTTTGGGCAAATGTTAGATGCTGTTGTGTAAGTGCTAGATTCCCAAAATGATGAAAAACTATAAATAATGACGTGTTTTTGTGTATCTGTGTGTCCAGTTAAAGTAGTAAATTAAGCTTACATGTCCTATTTGCGTCGGTCTCAATAATGATCTCAATAATAAAGTCAATATCAGATGGAGTGAGAGTGACTTAAACCTGCAGTGGAGAGTGTCGAAGCACTTTGGCTAAAGGGATGAACAGAAGCTGTTTTAGCTGATGGCAAATGGGATGTAAAAGAAGGATTAAAACTCATGCACATATGTTGCAAACAGATGACTCAATGAGTGGGAAGTTGTTATCAGGGTACAATAATTTTTTAATGGTTCCCTGTCTAATTGTAATTTATAATTATATTTTAGTAGTAGGTTGGTGTAATCTGAAAGAGAATCTCGTGGTCCTTAAAAAAGCAAAAGCACAGGCTATTAACCCAGATTTGCTAATCAGGCGCTGTTAATGTCCACAAGCTTTCAGACCCTAAAGCTCTCATATGAACTCGGACGCGGTGTGTGAGAGAGAAACAGCGAGCTTCTTAAGCGGAACAGTGAAATTTAGGGCAGATGTGAGGAGTGTCTTGGCACGAAGGCGCACGTCGCCCCAGAGTTGGATTGAATACCAAATCCGTTAGAGATAATGGTGTTCAGGTGTCTATATGCAATCAGGCAACTAGACCAAAGAAGTTTGGTGTTGGAAATATAAAATAAAATATGTGTAGATCAGAAGCAACTCGTTAGGGGGAAGACATCAGGAAGCCAAAAGTCATACATGTGACATTTACAAGAGATGGATAGGTGAACTAAAAGCAATAGAGCAACTTCTAAAAAGTCAAAGGAAACATATAAGTTGACTGCAGTAGTCAATATTCTGTTACATAATTTATGAACTGAGCTCTGTTGTGGAATGAACAAGCATTAGACAGATTTAGCACTGTTTACAAGATAAGTTGAGTGTGCAACACCTTGTCCGTAGCATGGCATCATGCATATTTCTGCCATCTACTCAGTCAACAATGTCACATTGCCCAAATGCTATTTATCCCAGTACTAGATGGATAATACACAGGAGAAGCCCTGTGACAGCACCATGGTTGCGGACTCCAAGGTGACAGTGATTAAGGAGTAACAGTAAAGCTCTGTGGTAAGAGCCCTACAAGGATTTGAGCAGCAGATCACTTTATTGCCGTATCTGAAACAGAAAGGGAAGAAGCAGGAGGACACGATCCACAATCAAGCAGGAGCATCACAAATGGAATCAGCGTAATATGGTGCATAATTCAACCTGAAGGTGATAATGACAGAAACGGCAAAATAATACAGAGCTTCAGCAGATAGCAGCGCCGCAGGCTGGCTAACGAGTGCCGTCTGCAAATGTAATCACCACCACAAGAGAATTAACCACCCTGTCAATGGGGCAGAGCTCTCAGTGAGAATGAAAACATGAATTTAGCAGTGAGATTGACTGGATAGCAGATGCAGACGGGGTGCATGTGGCAAACAGAGGGAGCTACGATCCAGCTGGAACGAGAATTAAAGTAATATCAGAAAAAAACAAAATGCATGAATGGTATATTAGAATTTCAGTAGAAATGTATTTTTTGGGATTATTTATTTCATGAAAATGTAATACTTGTATAGAATCCTATATTTGGCACATTAGTGTGCACAGGGAGTACAAAATGTTAATTCTGCGATAGACGTAATTAAGTTTGTTTCCCCTTGGACAGCACTGCGTCTCAGTGGGTAGCACTGCAGCCTTTCTGCTCCGGGGCTGGGGCTTTAAATCCCGCTTCTGCTCTCTCTTTATGGACTTTTCATGCTCTCTTTGTATTGTGCGGGTTTCCCCTGGGTTCTCCCGCTTCCTCCCGCAGTTCAAAGACACACAATTACTGATTTACAGTCACATGCTAATTGGTGCCTCTAAAATTGCCCGTACTGTCTGCTGTGAGATGCCCTGGCATCTCGTCCAGGGTTTACCCCGGGCTTATGCCCTGTGATGCTTGGGACAGACTCCAGGTCCCCCTCTGACACTGAGCAGGATATGTGCTTGGAAGATGGATGATATGAGGGAGGACTTTTTGCCTCGTTGGCCACTAGAAATAGGCTTCACACTGACACCTAAGGAGCATGCCAAGGATGGGTATTTTAACGAAAAACGTGCACAAGTGGCATGGTGCCTCAGTGGGAGTGTCAGTACCTCAGACCTCCAAGGTTGGGGGCTGGATCCGGCTGTTGCTCTCTGTGTTTTGCTCATGTGTTTCCGCTGGGTCTTCCCCTGCCCCAGGCCTTCCAGGATACAGTTCCAGACTAATGCGACTCTGAAACAGACAAGTAGCCATGAAAGATGAATAAAAATAACTTGTGAAAATTCGAGAAGCCCACTTTTCATCAAATCATCTCACATGGTTAGTAAAATTTGCACGATCACAGTATAGGCCGTCCCCGGATTTAGAACATCTGACTTACAGACAACTTATGAACGGGCTGCTATAAAGCCTATTATATGAAAAAAATTTGGTTTAATGGTTCGTAAGGAATGCACGCACTACTTTTTGATGCTCGTGAAAACATTGCACAGCTTCTGTGGTTCAGCTTAAGGTACCGTACAGTACTGTATGTAGCTACTTTTATTATTATTATTATTATTATTATGATTATTATTATTGTTATTGTTATTGTTAGGTGTGTGTGCATGTGTGAGTGTGCCCTGCGATGGGCTGGCCCCCCATCCTGGGTTGTTCCCCGCCTCGTGCCCGTAGCTTCCGGGATAGGCTCCAGATCCCCAGACCCAGAAGGATAAACGGTTTGGAAAATGGATGGATGGATGTTGTTGTTGTTCCTGCTTACCTAAAAATTCAACTTAAAGACAGAATTAGGGAACAGATCTCATTCATATTTTGGGGACTGCCTGTAATTATGTCATTTTATGACTATAAATACCTACAATAAATTCAACTCTCCGTGTCAAGATATATGCAGAAATATTCCAGATACGAGACTTAAAATTGTTATTGTTGTGAATGGTGATACTATTGGGGTTATTATGAAAAATTCATTTCACCACATATCACAATTTAATTTGTGAGCTGGAGTCACACAGCGTGTCATAATTAATAGGGCTATTCACTTGTCGGATTGTCTGCTCATCTGTGCACTGCAGAAATTGTGTTAATTTACTTGCCCTGATGGTGCAGATGCTGTTGGAGTTCCAGCAGCACTATAAATGATTATCCAGGTGGCCTGGGCTTCCTCTTCATTACGCATATCGTGGCAGCATCAGTGACTCCCTGCAGCCTTGATGTGAGTTGTAATCCAGCGAGCCATGCTCTAAAAAGCATTAATCAATCCCCTGCTGGATGTAGAATGGATCCTCAAGGTTAATAAATGTGAATTTATTAATTAACTGATTACATTTCTCTCAACAATGAATAGCAGTAATGTTTGCATTCCTTGCTCCAGTTGGTCTCCAATTTTATAATTTTTTAAAATCGAAATAATAATATTTCCGTCCCTCCATCCATTTTCTCTGTCCGCTTGTCCTGCGTAGGGTCACGGAGGTCCAGAGCTTATCCAGGACAGGACGCCGACCCTTAGCAGATGATAATATTTCACGAGGTATAAAAGATATGCACTATATTGATCAGAGACGGATGGTCCATAGAGGTAGAGGGGGTAGTACTGTACTTTCTCTGTTTTTGAGAGTAAATCATGAATCAAGTAATTTTGAAATAACTCATACAATTTTATTGCAATTATACAATACCTTTTTTCTCTTCTTTGGGAAAAAATATTTTCTTACCTCCTCAGTGTTTTTGCAACCAACCACCACTGATGTTGGTAGGGCTACAGCAAGATTAGCATGGATGCGTGGTGAGTCAGAGGTGCAATTCTCAGAGGAATCCCGTGCATTATGGACTCCACGAAGAAATATTATAATCATGCTTGCCACATTACTGGCACAGATTTTACAAATGGTAACACCAGAAAAAAATAATAAAAATTAAAATGGGAATGCATCACAGAAATCTGATTATTTTGGGACTGTTACAGTATAAGAGAGTGATTTTGTTCCGGCAATAGCTTTATTTATTTGTTTGTTTGTTTGTTTATTTATTTAAAGTGTCCAGCAGTTATTTGCATACATTATTGGTATTATCAATCATGCCCAGATACTGGGAGGGGGAATCTTTTGTCTGTCCTTAGACTCTATTTAGAATAACATCCCTGCTTAGCTCCATGATGCTAAGGAGAGGAGAAGGGTGCAAGTTGCTTGGTCTTTGTCCAAAGATGCAATCAGTATAGGTCATTTATAACATCCTTCACAATGCATGAAAGACAAAATTCAAGGTTTAATATAGTCCTTGATTGTTGTGCTTTGGTGTCGACTATTTTTAGATTGATTTTTACAATCATTTTCAAAGGGAAACACAAAAGTAAATTCTCATGAAGGCCTTATGTAAGGTTTTTTATGTCACACTTATGGTAACATAAGGCAATTTGCTGCAAACCCAGCCACAGCGATTTAATAAATTGCCTGAAAATCCAGAAGAAACACAAGAAGCTTTTATACGGTGATCTTTATGTCTGTAAAATGGACCCTGACAACCAAATATCATCTTATACTACTTTTCATATTGCCATTGTACAGATCTTGCAACTCATAAATTTTAAAATCAAAGCTGCAAAAGTTCAGTATTGCAGGTGACAGTTACACATTATAGTGCATTTGTGTTACAAATAGTCTATGTGTAATGACCTTTAGAAGACAAGATATTTATCCACTCTTAAGATTTTCTATCTATAGTAATATTTATAATGAGTTATACAAAATACTTCTCATCAAGCAACTTGCATACAATGTAAAGTAAAAAAAAATAAAGCTGAATGAATGGTGTATATGCATGTACTGCGGCATTTCACTAAGTTACCCCAAAAATAGATATCCTAATTTATTACAAGTAACAAACTAAAACATGTGAGGAAATCATTAGGGTAATAAAGATTGTGAATAGTGCCCATGTCACGACAGAGATAAAGGAGCAGGGAAACTGAAAATGATCACTCACACAATATTGACAGCGCGGCAGAGACAAATGCGCAGCAATCCAATAGACTATCCAACAAATCACAGTAATGGTGGCATGCAGATAGTAGATCAAGTAACATCTATGCACTATAATACTGGTGGAACAATGGCTGACAATGCAGGCCAAACCTTCATGCATAAACGCTGAATTCTTCAGCTGAATTTGTGGGGGCAGTGATGGAGAGCTAATTGAATTGTGGCAACAGCACCATTATCAAATGGTCAAAAACCCCTTATTTCCTTTTGCCCAAAAAAATGCAGATGAAACAAAACTCCATCCATCGATTAATCTTCCAGATACTTATCCAGTAGATGGTTCACTTAGATGCATATTCTTCAATTGTGTCACAATCTCAGAATTACTAGGAGGATGCCAATGCAACACTTCATGCGGGATTCAAACCCAAACCCTGATGTGTCAGTACTACCCAGTGAGCTCATGTGCTACCCAACCACAATAAGTAAAGGTTTATACAGTATAATAAATAAAAGCCTACTTTGTCAAAAAAAAGATAAACAATTTAACTGCAGAATATTAAAAGAAGACATATGTCATATATTTTAACAACAATATGGCTTGTTAACAGGTGAATGGGTGGGTGGTGGTGGTGGAAGTTAGGACAATTAAAAAATTTTGGAACATATTTGCATTGCTCTGGGTTAGGGGCCCAATATGATACACTTTCATGGGCCCTGCTGGTTAGTATAGAAAAGATTAAGGCCATTTTCACTCTTATTATTTGCTCAATTGAACTTTTTTTTGTCAGCAATTTAAATCTGATATGAATTGTACATTAAAATTTAAAATTAAATTAAAATTTAAACAGTGACACATGGAGTTGCCCACTCATATATTAGAATATAGAGTATGTAGTGAAAAAAGAAATTAATATATGCGATTTTTTAGGAACAGAACTTTACATTGTGGGGGGTCACAACTAGTGAATATTCCACATGTTTCTACAATTAAGACCATTGCAATGATTATGTTTTGAAAGAAGGCTAAGTCTTTCCGTGCTCTTTGATGGTTATTTCCAGCTAGGAACAAATAAGTAATTTGTAGAGTGAGCCTTGTTCTGGTGTAGTAGACTGAAACCATTGCATGAGCCTCCAAGCAAAGTCACAGGTGAAGCGAGACTCATTTGTTCAATAATGTACAAGGTGAGCTTCTATACACAGGATGCATAGTTGTTGCATTTGTAACCCCCATCGTGAGTCTGACTCGGGACGAAAGAGGTCTGTGCAGTTTAGAGGGAAGCTTTTGAATATTCATCGGCTGTGTAAGAGAAGAGTCAACGCAGGGCCAGTAAAGCTTCAATGAGCATGAAACACCAAAATGAAACAGTAAAATAGATTATATGGAATTAAGCATTTCACACTGGCTTCCTTGTAAGGAAAAGAAGCTGTATATACCGACATAAGGCTGCTGGTGGCAACTTCCTCCCTGCCATGCTGAAAGGCCTGTCTTTCTGTCCCCCTCAGATGATGGCTTTGTTATTTGTTTGGAATTAATTTCCCCTGCAGTAAGAAAAACTGTGCAGTCCGGGTTGTACGTTTTTTTTCATTCTTTTTTTTTTTTTTTTTTTTATCTCTCTTGAGGTGCAGGATCAGATAAAATATATTCATATTCTGCAGAAACACAACCCTGTGGCAACATAAAATTATTATTATATTTTTCCTGCAGTTACTTGGAGAATGAAAATAAATAATTTCAATTGTTTGTGTAAACAGACTTTGTCTGATTTTTTGAGGCATTACGAAATATGCTTCAGTCATATAATGCATTTTGCACTGAAGCTTACTTCACATAAGCTGCATTTTAATTTTCTGGAAACGACAGCTTGCCAAATAAAATCAGCGTTCTCACATTTGGTTGGACCAGCCAGCATGCTGTGCTCATTTATTATTTCATTTGTTAATTTATTTCTGCAAGAACATCAAGAAGCATTCACAAAATCGGAGGAGTGTCTGGATTCTTCACCGGTACTTAGGAGAGGAGAGTGTGACTGCAGGAGGAAGCTTTGATAGCGGGTGAGAGAGCAGCGGTGCCACATGGTAAGGTGGGAAGCTGAGGTGACATGTGCCATCTTAAGATCCCTTCTGTGACAACCAGCTACAATAATGATAACCACATTGAGATTAAGTAGCATATTTTTAGATAAAAATAACATCGTAAACGTACCACTGGGAATTGGCCTGGCTGCAGACCATGAAGCACC
The DNA here is from genome assembly GCA_026781145.1 of Hippopotamyrus pictus. Taxonomy (NCBI): domain Eukaryota; kingdom Metazoa; phylum Chordata; class Actinopteri; order Osteoglossiformes; family Mormyridae; genus Hippopotamyrus; species Hippopotamyrus pictus. Next base: position 24,477,760 of record JAODLC010000002.1, on the reverse strand, counting down.
ACAACTTTCGAGCAATCGGGTGGTAAATGGCATTGCAGCCCAATGAGATCACAATAGATCACAGGCCTGGGGAATAAAATGTCCCGGTAGAGTGGCTTTCATCAAAATCAGGAAGGTTCAAGATATGAAAAGGAAATAAGCAATATCATATGATGATGAATATGTTGATGTAATACTTCCCACACATACAACACTGTGGTGTGTATTTGTGAAATTATCATTCTCTTTGCATTCTTTCTTCTTCCTTTGGTGCTTCTATTAAGTTGTAAAACTGGACACACAGCTGCTAACATCCCTTTAAGTCATTTCACATGAGGAAAATGGATCAATGTATGGTTTTGCAGTTGAAGTATGCTGTGTTTTGGGCCTGGAGTTTCTTTTCATATCAGGTCTTCTCACCACTTACCTTGATCACACTTCAGATTTGAAGTCTGTGGAAAACTTTAACTTTCTTGTTATACAGCCATTCTGGTGAACTTCCTGTTTTGAAGCATTAACTTAGTGCCTCCACTTGTGCACATATATATGTAAAGGGACATACTGTACAGTGGGTGTTGAGTATGTGGACTCTTATTTTGATGGGTGAGCGTCAGGAGTGGATTGTGGTGTGCCCTCGACACTCAGTTGCGGTTACCGAGGTTATTGGTCTCCCGGATGTATAAATGGCACAGAAGTGTAATGGACGGGGAGTTCGGTCGAGCTTTCTGTTAATGGTGAGGGGAGCTGGTAAGATGTGGTCCCTAAGATTTAAGATGTTTTTCTTTCGATGGTAGGTTCTAGAAATGCGGGTTAAACCGGACGGGTAACGCTTCTGATTGGAATTGGGTGCTTACCCGGCTCTTATCTTCATCTATGGCGAAAGATGTTTTTTTAACTGTTGTAATTGTGAGGGAATGTTTGGAACACCATTGCATAGTCTTGCTGTGCTTTAACGACTAACCCTATGGGTGAGTTTGTTTTGTGTTTGTAATGAAGTGGTTTATTTGTAATTAGTGTTTGGTTTTATCGTGTGTGTGTGTGTGTGTGTGTGTATATATATTAAGTGGCACGGATGCTGAGGGAGTGCCTGTGTGGGTTGCCTAATGGTGTTCAAATAAACAGAGTTGTATTTTAAGTTTCGGTTTTGTCCTTCCTCACCATATCCGCATTGTCTCCCAAGTCGGTAGAACGAATTTATGTAGTGGGGCTATATGCTTGTTTCGGGAGTAATTAGCTTTTGGATCTTTTATTGGGATCTACTTCTTACATATGGCTTAACATTCTACTTCATAATTCTCTGCTTCTCAGTACAGAAGATGTTCAATAATGAGAAATTCTCCACCAAGATCAAGATCAAGAGGGATTTATTGTCAATACAGCAATATACATGGTATACCGTGCATCGAAATGCCGTTTCACCCAGCTATCCCTATGGTGCATAGAATATAAAATATAGAAAAACCTAAACAGAGGTTACACACTTAAGTACCTATAGCTAAAATTAAAATGTGTGACCACTGCAGTGAGGTTCTTTCTGTGGATTGAAGAATTTTGTTATATCCTTGTTTACTCACCAGACATAGGGCACTGTCCCTTGGGAATGATACAGGCAGTTTTCATATTTGAGAAGGACCAACAATTGTTTTCTTTTTAGTGAGCAGTGATATTAACATCCTGTGTTTCTGCTAGGGGCAGTACGCATTACGATTTCAGCATGCCCATTTCGGTGTTTCCTTCAACACTCAAGATTCAACACTCAAGATTCAACACTCAAGATTGTGATTTCCTACACAGTTTTATGCTTTGAGAGATTCTGGCTGCTGCTTCTTATCTGACTTGTGGCATTTTGGGTTTTGGATGAAGCGCGGGATCCTTATAAACAGCTTTGTGCACCTTTACATACAGATAGTGATCATCAACATTTTTAGCAGGACCTCGGGAATATCTTTTGACTGAGACCCGACAGGCCGTTAGGATCGGTGAAAGGACAGCCTCTGACCACACCCCGTTGGTTAGGATCGGTGAAAGGACAGCCTCTGACCACACCCCGTTGGTTAGAATCGGTGAAAGGACAGCCTCTGACCACACCCCGTTGGTTAGAATCGGTGAAAGGACAGCCTCTGACCACACCCCATTGGTTAGAATTGGTGAAAGGACAGCCTCTGACCACACCCCATTGGTTAGAGTCGATGAAAGGACAGCATCTGACCACACCCCATTGTTACAGACTACATGCTAAGCAGTCTGGTGCTCCAGTTATTACCACTGTGGTGTCACGTCTTACATGAACGTTTCATGTTTTGCCCATGTACATGTAAGCTAAGTCTGGGTACTCCCGTTTTCTTTGTACTAATTTTCATAAAAAAATATGCACTGTAGATAACATCAAAATGTAAAAATAGCTGAGTATAATAAACAACAATCCCACCCATTGCTCTCCTTACATTCACTGGCTGTGCAATATAAAAATCAAATATTCATCCGCACTCCAGGCTCAGATGTGCTCTTGCTCACCTACCTCCCTCTCCAATTAGAAGGCATGTATCCTCCATTCTTCTGCTCACCCTTCTCTCTCTTAATAGTTATGTGCTGTGAACAGAGGCAGGACTCATGTGGGCTCCTACCATTTATTCGCAAGCTAAGACAGGGAGGTTCAAAACTAGGGAGTGATTGAGAAACGGGGCGGACAAGAGTGATGTCAGCACTGAGGGCGGAGCTCAGAGTCGATGAGCAGAACAGCTTACAGTTGGCGTCATTCGTTAAAAGCAGAGCATAGAAGAGGAAGGCTAGCTAGTCCCAGTGGAATTAGACTGGAGATTACCTGTAGGTTGTGGTCTTCTGCTTCTGCTCCCTCTTATGTCCAGAAATCACTGATCTGGACAACCCCTTCCTTGCTGCAGGATTCTCTTCCCACTGTTTTTCATGGCCCTTGACTGGCCTACACACCTCCTTCTAATGTGGATATGGTCATTCCTGTGGGATACTCAGCCGACCTAGGCCCTGATTCTCCATCCTATTATGCCACACCGAAGGCAGCCTCACTTCAACCACCATACACTCAATTGTGTGTGTGTGTGTGGGGGGGGGGGGCTGATTATCTGTGAATGCAATCAAAAAAGTAAAAATGCCAAAAGTCTCGTAAGGTTAGGGTTGGATAGGGGTTAAGGTTGTCATGTTGTGATTAGAGTTTTCCCCATAGAGATGAGTGGAGAGTCCACGCAAAGATGCAATTACAAGTCTATGTTTGTGTGTCTGTGTGTGTGTGTGTGTGTGTGTGTGTGGATTAGAGGTTTATATTACATTGTGGGGGACCAAATGTAATTACAAACCTGTGCGTGTGTGTGTGTGTGTGCATGCACATGTGTATGTGTGTGGCTAATAAAGGTCACGCCCCTCTTGGTGCCTCTGTGTCATGTTGCTCGTGTCCTGTCCAATGACAACACTGATCGGTCACATCATTTGCAGCCGGCCTGGATCGCTTATAAACCCAATATCGCTCACACCTGCCACTCTTCTGCAAATTTCTTTTAACATGAACCAGTGTTAAATTAATTTCATAATCCCCGTACAGTCATGTTCTTGCTATAGTGGACTTCAGGCACTCACAGAACACCAAGGCCACACTCCATATCAATGGCTAACAACGAACGGGAAATGGACCCTTTCAGATTTCTGGGCAGATCAGCTCAGACCACCTCATTAAGAAGGCAATTCTGTGGCTGGATTTCCTCAGGCACCTGAAGATGCCCCTCGTATACACGTACAACTTCATATAGCGAGCATCCTGAGATGTTTCATCACACTCTAGTATAGTCTAACAGATTCTTTCACTAGTAAAAGAATTCAGCAAATTGTCACTATGTCCTCAAAGATCTGTGATTCTACATTCAGCACATCTCTTAACGTTACTGCTGCTTCTCTCAGGTAGATAAGTCACCACATAAACAACACGCTTCAAGGACAGTTTCGTCCTCGGTGCTGTCAGACTCCTCAACAGGTTCCCTTGCTTGTAATCAACAATTCAACATTTGCACTATATCAGCGTTTAGATTTTCTTCAACTCAGGTCCTAACACCCTGTTTGCACATTATGATTGCACATTTCATGTAGAGCATGTTATGCATGTGTGTTATCTGCATTTTACGTGTGTCACCTTTAAGCATTAATGCACACAAACCCCTGTATTTATCACAAACCTTACATTTATTCCTCTCTGCCGTGTATTGATTCTATGTCTATGTTATGCCCTGATTGTTAATCGTCTGTTGTAACGTTACCTCCAACATTAGCAAGCAGTGCCATCGCAAGTTTCCGTCTGCCTTGGTCATGTGGCAACAAAGATTCTGATTGTATGATTTCCAAATAGCACACCCCCCCCTGCCACCAGCTGCCCAGTGGCAGGCAAGCTGAAGAAAGTGACCAGCCAGAACCCACTACCTGGACTTGGGTTCCAATCACATTCCATGCCAAGGTATCTGTTGCTCATGGAGTCAAGAGAAGATGCAAAAGGTTATGTCAAATGGGTAATTATGAATGACAGTTGCCACAGGTTTAGAATTACTGTATAGTGTTGATGGAGCATGTTACATGATCATCGTATAGCAAGGGCAGTTAAGTAATGTAATCTATTATTTGTATAGCGGCAGCATGATTTCAGAATACAAAACTTATATACTACACACAGCTCTTTGCAATAAATATAAAATACAAAAATGTAGCCACAGTAATTTATGTTTTAATGAAATATTTAAAAGGCAAATTTCTTGGACATTTTTTGGCATTCGGGCTTCCTCCTACATTTATGTATTTTGTAATATTTGACCTATTACTCCAGGCTAGTATGCAGCATAGGTTTTAAGGATATGGACTAATCAACAGAAACTTGTCAGGCCAAGTCTGAGGAAAAGCACTGCCTTTGAGCAAAACACTTAATCTGCATTGCTTCAGACGCCAACAGCATTAGCGGCTAAGTTTCTTTGTGTAAAATGGACAGCTAAGCAAGTAAATGCAAGCTCATTTTATACAGGGATAAAATGTATAAGAATCAGAACACAATAGATACTTAAGTAAATATAAGAAAAAAAAGTTTTA
>JAODLC010000002.1:24461808-24472590 GCA_026781145.1 Hippopotamyrus pictus | reverse complement strand
ATATACACACATACATACATACACTCACACATACTAATTGGGGAATATATGTATAAATGAATACCATTTTTGGTAGAATGTTTTATTTTTTCTTACATTAGATTTGTACTAACACTAGTGACTCTGTCTGCCAAACTGTACTTATTACAGCAAATACCTTCATTAAATATCCCCTATGTTCTGTTCCACTTTGAAGAGTAACCACTCTTTCAGAACTACATTTTCTCTGTCCTTCTCTGATGTTACACCTATTTACAGTTACACTTTTGTAAATGTGACAAGCTCCGATAATGTATTCAGTTTTCAAACTTGGCTTTTCTTTGTGTTTTTTAGCTCTCAGTGAACGCCCCTAACGGTTGCTAGTTAGTTAATACAAATAGGCAGCAGACACTGACTACTCACACAAATGAAGCCAAATATTTTTCTCAGTATTTTCTAAATGCACTATTTGAGTATAACATTGATTTTGGGATCTAGAAGGTGAAATTGTGTGTCGGTTCAGTCCCCCACAGTAGAGGTCTTAATTACAGATATGCTTTAAAAATGCTTAAGAAATAAAGAACAGAAAAAAGTCAATTAGTCATTGAAGCAGTGTCTTGTGTCTCACTCAGGTTACTTTAGGCAGTTTTATACAGCCAGTTTTAACAAGTGCCGCTGGGAAATGATTTTCAATCTGCAGACCTATTCTGCATACATAGAAAGTCTAGTAAGGAGTCCACAGAGGACCACCTCTTTGGGAAAAGTGATGCCAAGTGTTGAACAAAGGACATTCTTTAATTGTTGCTTGGAGACTGTCACCTAAATGAAACTGATTTAGAATCAAACAGATTCTCTTGTTGACTGCCGAATGGTAGGAATGTGTTTTGAGATGTGATACGTCAGCTAAACCCACTTCCCTTCAGTCGACCAATAAATGGGACATGAAAGTTGACCTGGTAAGCAAGGCCTAGTACCCTAAGGTTGAACAGTCCACTACCCTGAGGCCAGACGTGGTTATCTGGTGAACAGAAGGGTAGAAAGTCATTATAGTAGAGGAGACCATACTGTGGGAAGCAGAGGTAGAAAGTTCAGGTCCAGAAAGTACATATACAGACCAAGATTCAGTTTCGACAAACCAGTTGCGTATAGAGTTACATTCACAGAGTACTCAACTGGCTAGTTGAAGCAAAACCTTGGTCTGGATTGATACTTTCTGGACCTGAACTTTCCACCTCTGCTGGGAAGAAGAATGTGGGGAGCCTGTAGAACAAAGACCAGTAAATCCCAGCAGCTGGTAATCGAACGCACAGACAAAGGTTGGCAGGTCTGGCTGCCTGGAGGTGGGCGTCTGGCACAGTCAGTGTGGAGTCTGCTGACCGGGATGGGAGTTAGAGGCTGAAACTGAGGAGAAGCAGGCCGGAGGTTGGGAGAGGCTGTGGTGAGAGCCTCCTATGGCTCTGGTGTAAAAGGGAGGAGATGAGGTAGAAGGCAGGAGGTGAGGGACCGTGGGTTGGGCACCACTGCCAAGCCACCGGCTGAGGAGTGTGCTAGCTGGGATTGAAGGGCAGGCACCACCTGATGACCTCTTCTGGCTAAGGCTACAGCTGGCATTCTGGAAATGTATGAAAAGCTGACATTTCTGAATTCTTCGCCACTGACGAATAATTAGAACGTTTAACACCCTGTAATGGGAGTCGCATTTGCTAAAAATTTAAGCCGCGTTGCTTTTATGTAAAACTGTGCATCAGAGAATTTCAAAGGATTATACATATTTTCGAGAATAGGGTTCAGAAGAGGAAAAAAAAAACAAAAAATATTAGAACACAAAGTATATGATACTCAGAATTGTTTTTCATGCAGATTTGAACTAGGTAATTCTTTATACTTTAAATCATAATGAATACCTGAATGAATGTCTTCACAGCACAGTTAAATTACTGTATGCTTGTTAAGGAGCCTATCATTCCAAATGTGTTAAATGCCACTTTTGTGGCATCACAGGCTATTTATTCCTATGAATTCTGAAATAAAATCCATCCAAAGAGGAGCGACACTGCAGAGGACAACCTCAGGAAATTTTCCATTTTGAAGTCATAAAATGCTACGGCTTCCCATGCCTAGTGGTCATACGCATGTCTGCTAGCTTAAGGTGGGCACATAACAAACAGAGTTTGGCTCTTCGGGCTGACTGACAGACAGGGGCTTTGCCAACTCCCAAACCCATTACCCATTACTTCTGAGGAAATGAGGAAATTTCTTTGCACTATAATTGGGCAGAACATGATCACTCTGTGGGTGAATTTTCCCAAAACATGAGTGGGGAATGCAGGCGACTGTAGTGCTCACTAGAGGTTGCATTGTACAGATTGTAGAAATTAAGAAAAAATAACTTTAAAATATAGCTCTCTTGAGTCGGTTATATAAACCCATTTAGAAATGATACTGTAGGGACACATACAACTAAAATGCTTTAAGTTCAGCAATTTTACGTTAAAGAAATACAAGTTGAGAGAATTTAAGTGTTGTTGCTGAATTATTAATAGTCCTTACTTTTATTAAAAATATTTCAATTCATATTTCATCAACAATACCAAACACAATCCTGGAAATAAAACAACATGGTGTATTCGACCTCAGGTCTGGATTACTACATATCTTTACATTTGCCATTTGGAAATGCCGCTATTAAATGAATCGCTAACACTTTACATAATGCATTATAAATATCTTCATAATGCACTGTAATGGTCAGTATAAGAATTAATAAAGCTTTATAACATCTTATACTGACAGTCATAAGGCATTATAGTGCTGATTATAATACATCACAAGGTTCAAGGAAGCTTATATTGCTATAGATGACAGCTTCATAAAACATTTATAATGAATAATAAACATGGTTATAATGTGTTATCCCCACTACCCTGAAAAGGCCAAGTGGTTTCAGATAATGGATGGATGGATGGATGGATGGATAATGTGTTATGCCTTTTTATAAATATTTATAGCCGTGTTTATAATTGGTTATTTATGGGACTGTAATTGATATGTCTTCTTGATATTACTTTCTTATATACTATAATTGCACAAACGTACACATTCACAGCTTCTACAGGGACAGCATAGTGGTTCTGTGGGTAGTGCTCTTGCTTCACACTTCTGTTGATGGTTTGAACCCCTTCTCCCTGTGTCCCCTTCTGCAGGCCAAAGACATGTGGCTCTATGAATTAGCATCTCTTAAGTTGTGCACAGTGTGTGTCCTGGAATGGACTGGCAGGGTGTCCGGGCTCTAATCTTCCCTTGTGCTCTATGGCAGTGTTTCCCAATCCAGTCCTTGGGGACCTCCTGACAGGCCACAATTTTGGTCCTTCCCTACTCCCAGTATGGAGCAACAATGTGGTCTGTCTGTCAGGGATGAGGAAGGGAGCAAAAACGTGGACTGTCTGGGGTCCCTGAGAACCGGGTTTGGAAACACTGATCTATGCAATTTGGCATAAGTTCTGGCCTCTTCTACCGTATTCTGAATGGACAGTTCATGCCTTGATGGATGGACACCGTTTTCAGCTTCGGCTTTTAATTTATACCATCAGTTATTTAATTATGCCTAAAATGTTAAGAATCCCTTATTTTTCTGACATATGATTCACTACTACTTAGTGACTGCAATTTTCAGGTTGCATGAATAACAAGGAATTAGAACCATTAAATATACAAGACGGCTAACTTTAACAGATGAAACCCATTAAAATAAATATTTTAGCAAATTTTTTCCAACAGTATTTGGTTGAAATACCAAGGTTTCCGTAATAACCTGATTAAAGTATAAATGCCTGTGTGAGAGTGGTCAGAGCTTTTCTTCATTAGTCGCATAATGTCAATTAGCAGTTTCAAAGAAAGTCTGCTCCACTTGGCTTTTTAAAAGCAGCACTGGTTTTTGCACACTGGTCCATGTATAGCCTTAAACAAACGAGTGCTTCTTGATTATGTAAGAAGCACGAATGCAACTGCAAGTTATTATTATTATTATTATTATTATATTGTATTATTATTATGTCACAGTGAGTTGGGTCTATTCTGTCTGCCTTTCCAGTCCTCTACTTTGCACAACCACACACCCATACGCAAAACATGCACTCACATTGTACCATCGCCAAGGGTAAGAATAGCAACAGAGGAAGAAAGATTTTTAACATAATGCGATGGTGCTTGAGCTTAGTGCTCCACCAGACTGCTGTCTCTTCAAAAAAAAAAAAAAAAGTTAAAAGAAAAATTGCTACACTCTGCACCACAAAGGAATGTTAGCCAGGACTTTTTCAGAAAAGATACGCTAGTGATTGCTTGATAGTTTGATATGCTCGTGATTGTTAGATATACCATTGTAGTGGAATCTGCTATTTGTAATTTTATCTCCAATTCATAGTTATTTGTTTTTATATTATAATTTTACATTATCTTATTATGAAATAATTTCATTTTGTTTAATGTTGATATACTTCTTGCACTCTGGGCATTTGTATTGACTGTCACAGTCGTGTTCTTATATGTTTTAAAGATATAGATTATAGATAAAGGTTTAAAAACGCTTACAGATATGAACTATAAGATAAATATTACTTAAAACCTACAGCCCCCTTTCAGCCACTCTTTTTTTTATGCGCCCAGCACAGGCAAACAAGAACAAATAAAGTGCTGATGAAAGGTTCCTCTCTGTTTGTTTTGGTTGGTCCTGGAGGATCAAACTGTTTCAGACGGCCCTGTTGCTGACGGCAACGACATCTGCCTGGTGAGAGCAGGCTGTGCTTCTGTGGAGTTGCCACGCCATTTAACAAGACTGTGGGGATTTGAATCGTTGAGCTCTCCATGTGGAGAACTTTATCACAGTTTCTACTTTCTCCACTGAGGTTGAAATCTTTTTGATTGCACGCATGCTATAAAAAAAATAATAAATGTGGACATTTTCAGGTGGCCTAGTTTGTTGTATTTAGTTATTAAATTATTTATAAACATATTTTTTGTATTATTGTAGTTGTTTTGAGAAGGGAGGCAACAGTGGATGTACGAGCAAAAGCCCCAGAGAGGCTGTACTTATTGAGGAAGAGCCCAGCTATAGTCAGGAGAAAGGTGTAACTTGTCTGGAAGATTGTGAGAGATGGCCTCACACGAGCCAGGTTGGTGTAAAAATAAGAGAACGTGAATGGCAGCAGACATTGTTAAAAGAAATCAAAAGTTTTGGTAAGAAGCACAGCTAAAGGACAGGCAGATAAATACATAATCAAATGGTTGTACTAGCAATAGTCTGCCATGGCCAGAAAGGCAATCTTAATTGAACAGTGATGCTGGGAGAGTAGTGGCAGCTGCCACCGACACCCATTGGAGTGACTTTGTTCCAGCTGGTGCTATACAAGGAAGGGTTAGGGTTGGGGTTAGGGTTGGGGTTGGGGTTAGGGTTAGTCAAAGTCTCAGCATAGGTTGTGAAGTTGAAGCCATTTTTACGGTATCTCCTACATTCAGATGACTTTCTTTTGCCAGCCCTTCTTGGTGCAGCCATGAAATAGAGCAGATGTATTGCCAATAATACCCTGCGGAACCCTGGGAAGGCACACACCTAAACCTTCTTTTTCTGCAGTTTCAGGAAAGCACTGCCAACCCAATAGCCTAGGAAGGGAGCTTCCTGCACCCAGATGGTGTTACTTGGCAGGTCAGTGAGCCCTGCAGCCCAAAGATGATTCAGCACCCTCTTCAACTGCCCGACTCTGTACAACATTATCATCCAGATATGCAGCAGTGTAAGCCCAGCGGGGTCTCAGGACCTCACCTATCAGTCTCTAGAAGGTAGCTTGTACACCACGTAGCCCAAAAGGAAGATCTGGTTACTGCCAGTGTCCGCTGGACTTCCATCAAGCAGCAGAGGTCAGTGGCAACTGCTGTCAGCTCTTGGTGATGTCCAAGGTGTAGATAAACTGGGTCACCCTAGCCTTTCACCAGGTCATCACGAATAGGGTAGCCATCAAACAGAGACACCTTATTTAACTTTTAGAAGTTATTGCAGAAACTAATGGTGCCATCTGGCTTGGGAATCATCATAATTGGCCTGGACCATAGGATGTAACTCTCTTCAATTACTCCCAGCGGCAGTATTTGTTGGACTGCTTCTCGCATCGCCAACCATCACATCTTGAGGACCTGGATAACATGGTAGGTAACGTATTCAGTTAGGGACAGAGAATGAACTAATCTAGCATCTCTTTTGCCTCTTAGCCTTAGTGGGAAGTGAGCTGCTTCTTCAGAGTGACCTCCTCCAGTGCTGGTGGTACTTTGTTCAACACCTTCCAAGCATTCTTGTACCACAGACATCACTCTCAATATCCGCTCCTCTGTCTCGTACACATGTTTGATGACAAACCAAAAGGCAGACAGTTGGACCTCCCATGCTTACTTATCTATGTGAATTAGGCCACGTAGCCATTATATAAAAATGAGCTGGAAGGGAATACAACCTGTAGAGTGAAGGGCATTTATGGGATCATGAGGTCCCAGTTATACCTATATTCATGTATACCTTCCAGAGCATAAATTGAATTGAATTGAATTAAATTCATATACTGCATATTCAGAACATTACATCATCTCAAAGCGCTTTACAGGATCCCTGCCCATAGGCCCAAAGAGCAAACCAGAGTTGATAGTGGCAAGGAAAAACTGCCTCAGAGAAAGAAACCTTAGGAGGCAACAGACTCAAATGGGAAGCCCAACCTCCAGGGGCTGGCAAAGGAAGTCAAATGAGCAAGATGGCAAAGTCCCAATTCACACTGTCTGAATTTTAATATGTGGGTCTCTTGAAATGCTAAACAATATTCGATGGTAGACTGCAGTTGCTTAATTTGGAGCAACCTGCCCAGGTCTGCCATTATCTGGGAGACAAAAGGATGACATGGTCTGTGTACCACTTGGCTTTCCAAGAAGAAGATCTCATTGATGAAACTTTTGGACAAAGCCTTCCTGAAGAGGTTGGCCTTGTAACATGGTCCTTAAGCACCAGAATGCACTCAGCTTCGCTAACTGACTTTGGTGATGGGCCTGCAATGCCCATACTAATTCATTTGAAGTGAACTTCAATGATGGGCAAAGCTGGTGTTAGCAGCCAGGAGGACATCTATTCGCTGATGGTGCAATGATGACAGAAGTTTTAAACCTGTGCTTCATGGCCTAACCAATGGAACCTGTCCCAAATATTCTTCAGGGGGTTTCTTTGTGTGGCTAGGGTTGGTGGGAAACACTTCTCTGCATCACTGCATAGCTGAATCAGCCCAGGGCAGTCTCACCCAGTCAGACCCTGGTAGGTTATTTACCACACCTACCTTCAGCTCCTGCCAGTTCCTGGTACTTGTCAGACAGTGTTAATTTTGACAGCAAACTTTTATTTAGTTTTAGTCATAGTTTTTTGACTAAAATGTAATTTAGTTTCAGTTATAATTTAGTCATCTAAATTATTTTAGTTTTAGTCGACTAAATATCATAAGATTACAGTCGATTAAAACTACAGTTGATTTAGTCGACTAAAATTAAAAGTGCAAAGTATAATGTTTAAAGTTTTCCTTCCATTTCTGAAACTCATTATGTTCACCAAGATGAAATTAAACCAATGTTAAGGAATGGTGTTAAGGTCTGACTGTGCAGTACACAAATACACAGATTTCACTCTTATTTGAAACATGTTTATTTACCCGGAAACTGAGTACTGTAAAATCAGTAGTGCCATTAGTGCAAAAATAAAATCACTTCAAAGAAAAAGTGCATAGGCTATAATGCCACCAGGCCTGCTCTCTCTGAATATTAAAATGAAAATATTAAAATAAATATTTGTAATATTTTTATTTGCTATTGTTCACTGTTAAATTTCACCGGAAATTTTCAAATATTTTCAAAGAAAAAGACCAATAATGGTATCAGGGATTTATACCCATTATCAAGAAAAAAAATCGAAATATTGAAAACATACTTCTCCAGGGCTATCAGTAACAGGAAGTGAACCATTCTATTTTAGCATTTTCAACATCAAAATAACTACCCCAAGGCTACAATTCTATTAGTGTATAGAGCCAAAAATACAGTAAACTCTCCCCTCTTTCAGGTGATTTCATGTTCGTTTCTGCTTTTTAACAACTGTATAAAGTAATATTATTTGCTATATAAATCAACTCAGGTGAAAAAAAAAAAAACGTTTTCAGGGTTGCCAAATCTCAAGCTTCTGGCATGATACTCATGCTTTCAGACTCACGCTGGAAATCTTACGGCAATCTTACCATATTATACCATTATAAACTTAATAGCTACGTCAAAAGTGTATTTACACGGATAAATACAAAAGCAGACTATTTACAAGGAAAGAACTGTTTCATTTTTGTGCAGACAACTCGAATTGAAAATCTCACTCCAGCCAGCTGGCCGAAGTTGGCAACCCTGCGTTATATTTGAAATGAAAAGTAAAATGCGCTGTTTTCGCCTGAAACAGCTCGTCATTCCGTTTGCGTTGTTACTCCGACAAATATAAACCGAATATGAGAAAAACAAGTCATGTTTTATAATATATTTCGAAATAATATGACCGCCCATGTCCTACTCTAATAGAGATTGAAGTGAAAAGCATCATGACACGATAGTCCGCTCCTTCCGTGTGCCACGCCCCCTCTTTAACATCGTGTGGAATCCCCGTGTGATCAGCTTTTTCCAGTTGTTTTTTATTAGTGTCGTCTATTTATATCCGCGTCTCATTTTGTTTCCCGAGTTCTGTCATTGTAGTGTTATGACGTTTCTGTCTTGTCTTTGTCGTCGTCCTTGACTGCTTCCCCGGTCAGTGCTCTGCACGATCATAACAATAAGTTTGTATGTATTTATATTAAAACGAAACTTTAATTTTATTACGGGTGTGGGATTAATGAAACCAATATTTAAATCCTTGAACACTAAAATATTTTACATAAAAATTGTATTAGGGTTTTTACGGTTTATGTTAAGCACTTTATTCAAACATGCAGAATTTTCACATTTTATTTTATCTCATTTTGAAATGCAGCCCTACTTTTAAAATGTCCTTTTAAAACTAGTAAATGAGAAAACATACATATCGGCAGTCATACGTACTGTATATGTTCACATGACAATAAATATTGTCAAAGTTTTTCAATTGTACTGAATTAATTTGATTTGACAGTCAGGTATTGATTACATGCAATGTTGATACAACTAACAGGACACTTAAATAGATATCACACTAAATAGTTAGACATTACGATCTTCCGGACCTTTGCTTCAAGAAATGTTCTTGTACTCTAACTGGACCTCTTTAAATTTTAGTTGAATACCCCTGCGTTACGCAAACTACATTAGTTCTCATTGTATCTCATCTCTGGCAAACATTTTTGTCTCGTTTTTATTCATTGACGAAAGCATCAATACACTTCGTCATAGTCTTAGGCCTGGCAAAATCATTTTTATTTAGTTATTGTCTCTGAAAATAGCTTCAAAATTAACACTGTTTGTCAGACATCTCTTTGGCCACAGGACTGGGATGTGATACTGGCACTTGAACAAAGTGGATGAGCTCTACAAGGCGTTATGTTCTAGCTCAACCCAGATCAGTCACATATTGCATGTGCTTGGATGGAAGAAGATGCAACAGCAGAGGTATCACTCTAACTCTTGGTTTATTCTCTCTGTCTGCCCATTGGGCTAAGAGAGGAACCTAGATAAAAGACTCACCAGAGATCCCATTAAAGCGCCGAAAGCCCTCTAGCATTGAGTGGTAAACTGATGTGACTGGTCAATATCAGTCTGTAAATGATGGAAAGAATTTCTACTTTCTGATTCTTGGCCCCAAGTCTGTATGACAGAATACATTTGAAGAGGGCTCACCTAGTTTAAACATTTATCCTCTCAAATGTAAGTGTTGTCAAAGGATTTGGTGATTTTTCAAGCTAATGATATTGCCCTTCCAAGACTTGCTTAATTGAGACCATGAAAGCAGGAAGAAATCATGAATGCAATACATTTTATTATCCTTAGAGGTTTTAGAGAGTTCTGCTCTGACTTGCATGTTGGATGTATTGATTTCAATAATGAACTAGCATGATAGATCTGTGCAAGCCAAGAACAGAGGAAAACATCTTTAGCTGTTATAAAGTCTATTGCACTTCCAGAATCCTGGTATTTTAACTGCGAGATCATTGAGTTAGAGCCGAGGGGAAAAGTATTAATTCAAATCTTCTGTGAAAACTAGCAAAGTCAAGAACTAAATTTGTCTGAGATTTGTATTTTCTGAGTCTATTTCAGCCATGAAGGGATCTAGTTGAAGACATCACAGATTTGACCACAAAATTGTTTTTTTATGAAACCTGTGGAGAACCCGTCTTATATGTTGAATGTGTTCTGTCTAAGAAAAAGAGAATATTGCTAAAATGACAGAATTTTTCAACATATCTTAGAGGGCATCATTCAGAGGTTCTGTATAAAAGCAAACCGCATACCTAAATATTCATAGTGACACATTCTTCTCTCTAATTCAAACAAAGCTGTAAGCTTCACAGAGGTCAACTTTAATAATCTTTAACTGCTTTAGTGAAGAAATCTGTATTCCAGAAGTTCTCGAAGGCTAATGTTCAGAACTCAAGACAACAGTCTGCTATCAAACATGGACCTTGATAGATATGCGGAAAGCACTTCATGGCAGTTCCATCCATCCATTTTCCAAGCCGCTTATCCTACTGGGTCGCGGGGGGTCCGGAGCCTATCCCGGAAGCAACGGGC
>JAODLC010000002.1:24448079-24459056 GCA_026781145.1 Hippopotamyrus pictus | reverse complement strand
CTAAGGGAATTTGACGACTTACAAGCGGCGATTTACACAAGGAATTTAAAGGAAACATCATTAGGAAAAATTGGGACTTTTGCTTGAGCGTCGACTTGTGCACATTGACAAGTTACAAGCCGGCGACTTAGACCAGTTTTACTGTAAATATATTGATTATAGTACTGTACTGTACATGGGGAAAAAAAAACTTTAAGCATGAATCATCTCTCTCAGACTTTTTTGTATTCTGTATGTATTTGTTTATACAAATATATATAAAGAATTAGATTTTGTGGTGTCAGAAACGACAGCATTGTGTTCCCGGATAGTCCTATCACTTGGTCTGGCTATCTAATGCGTGTTTGTCCTACACTGACTAACTTGTAACATTTGTAGAAGTATTGGATGGATCACTTGGAAATGTGAATGTTAATAAATGTTTTTTTACCTGAATACTGTGAGTCCTTGTTGTAATGTCACGCCCCGGGGGCGGGTCCAACAGGTGTCCGCCATTAGGGACTAAAGTGCCTCCCTTACTTAAGGAAGGAGAGGTTCGCAGTCAAACTGCGAAGTATTGAGCTGGTGACTAGCCATACCGAGCATTCTTTTGTCTTCCGTTCCCCTTTACTCCCGTTCCTTGCCTGTCTGCCTTTCGTGATATCCTTACCTCTTATCCCTTACCTCCTTAGTCCAGCTCCCGTCCTTGATCTTCCCGTCCCGCTGAGCCCGGCTTCCCCTGTCGACCAGCCCTCCTGTTCCCCAGTCCTGTGCATACCGGTCAGACAGACTCATCGTCTTTCGACCATCGCCTGCCTCTTACGACTACGACTACCGCTCGCCCCCTTTGGACTTGGTTGCCGGATCACCACCTCTGAGAGGGTGCCCTAGCCCTGCACCGCCTCTCCTGTTAACCAGACGACAGCACTCTCCTGTATTATCTGTGTCCGGTGGACCTTTATCTTGCCCTGTGCCCTATTAAAGTGCAGTTTACCCCGTACTTCTGGATCCGTGTCTGCCTCGTCAGCTCGGTGTGACAGAGTGCTTATTTATTGCATATTCCACTTGATGTGACAATTTGCAAAATGTTTAGGCTCCAATTAGGTGGTTACTTGTAATCTCCAAATAAGTCTCAAGATTAAATTCTCCCACAATAAATTTCACTGAGTTCCCCACGATACATTTCACTGACTCTCTACCGGACTACCACAGCTAAACTTTCCTATAGAATATTCAAAAAATCATCTCACAGCCCAAGCTATTAGAATTACTGACCTGTACAATATTTCTGGGAAATTTGCACAAAGATCCACAGAATAAGCAGATGGCTTTGTTCATATGATGGTGGCTGCAGGCTTCATTTTGTGCTCTCAGCCTCCCTCTATTAACAGTACCAGTTTTGAATCTGATCTACATTTTTAGGTGCAGATTTTCAGCCATATAATATTTTTGTGAAATGGTAATCCATCAAAGATCAAATAATAACAAGTAGATTGATCCTGTTCACAAGGATAAGCCTCTAATTAATACATTATTGATCCTTTTGGGGAAATTTTCTTCACACATCCCCCAGCTTGCTGTCTGCAGGCGAGAGCAAGCTGGCTGTGAAGAGCAGCCACCCATAGCAGTGCCCAGGGACCTGGGGGTTAAAGGCCTTCCTCAAGGGCCCACAGACATGCTGAGACTGGCCTTTAACGGGCGACCTTCTGCTCAGAGACACAGAGGCTTTGCCCACTGAGCCACACATGTATTTACAATGTTTGAAAAAGACCGGTGAAATAATTTTTGAGTTATCCATGCTGACATGATCAATTGTATGAGCTGGCCTTCTCTTTGCCATCACTATATTGTGCTGCGTCAATTTTGATGTGCTGTCTCAAAATTTGATCAGGTTTAGAGCTTCAAGCTTAAAACTTATCTGCAAAGGTTGAGTAAGATTTGGCAAATACATTTTGAGTTATTGTGCTAATGGGATCAAGGGTCTGAAAGTACTGCTATCATTATGTGGCTTTTGGGCGATCTGTCTCAAAACTGAATCCGTTTCATTTCAGCACCAATACAATGGCCTTGGAAAGTTTGAAACAGATTAATCGAAACTTTTTGAATTACAGTTTTTAATGGGATCAAGTATCAAAAATGGGGGGGGGGCAGTTGTTGTCTTTGGGACCTGGGAGGCCCAAAAGGGCCTTCTAAGATTTAAATTTAACTTTATATTATATTTGTGAATCACACAGAAGCTTGCTATTTTTTTGTGTTCCTAGTTTGTTAGTTTTTGTGTCTTTCCTTGACAGAGTAAAAAAAAAAAGTCTGGGGAATACAATTATATTGTGTGCAGTAGACAATTAGGATATTGAGCAGACTTAAGTGAACATGGAGTGGTGAACACAGCTCATAAAATTCAATCTCAATTTCAATTCTGTTGTCACACCAAGGAAAAATTAGCCTCATACCCGATATTCAGTGTTCTGGCTGTAATATCTTTTAAGAAAAGAAAGCAAGGTGGTTTTTAATCACAGATTCTTGATATCCAGTATAGAGACAGTGATCACACTGATCATTTCTGTGATTCTAGCCCTTTCACTATTTTGATATTGGTTCAACATTTTGCATTCATGACTCTTGATTCTCATGAAATTATTTTTCTGTAAGCCAATATTGCTGATATTGTGTTGCGATTGTATTTAATTAATTAACGGCATCCGTATTTTTTTTTTTATTATTAATTTGAACTCAATTTACAATGAATTACAGTTGGCTAACTCGTCAGTTCTTTTACAGTTATTCCAGCAGTGTGGCTCCAAAAAGCATAAAAGCATTACAAATGCAATACATTACCCATGCATGCATATCCCGGTCAGGGTCACAGAGGTGCCTGGAGTGCATAGACGGGACTACAGTGCATCACAAACCATGTAAAACTCTCCAAATAGTGATTGTGTATGTCTTGGCAGACAAGAGGAAACCAAACTTGACCCCCAGAATGGGTTGCGTATGCAAACACATGATTCAAACCCTTAACCTTGATGATGTGAGGCTATGGTGTTACCCACTGAGCCACTCCTTGATATTTTACAGCCAAGTTAAGAATATCCGACTTACCGATAACTTGTACTTATGAACAGACTACCATAAAGCCTACTTTATAAAAAAAATCAGGTGAAATACAATAGTTCATGATAATGAACGCACACACAAGTTTGTGGTGTTTGTGAAAACGTTGCGTGGTCTCTGCAGTGTCGGCTTCAGATAGGGTACAGTGCTGTGTGTAGTTGCTATATTGCTGTATAACAATTATTATTATTATTATCATCATTATGTACTGTACAAGTATTATTGTTTTTCGGAATTACCTGCAAATTTGACTTAAAGACAGATCTCATTTGTAACCTGGAGACTGCCTGTACTATTATTAATTGATATGCTACCTAACGTACTAAGTCTTTACTAAAGAGACAAATGCCAGGCTGAGCATATTAAACTTATTAAACTCTGTATTTTTGTTGCATCTTTTTAAATGTAGAAATGGATGTACACACCCCAATGTAACTTCCCGCTGCAAAACGAATGAATGAATGACACCGCAAGTACATTGTCACACCCATTCAGAATCAGTTACCTGTCTCTGGTATGGTAATGCTATCAGTTTGTAATCATCAATCAGCCACCAATTCATCAATTTCTTTACAGATTTCAATGCTGATGAGTAATTCTTCCTCTTGGTTTCGATATGTCCTGGATATTTCCTACTCATTCTTGTTTGCTGGGTCTCTAACCCCTGGACTTATGGTTTTGAATTGGTTTTTGATCTTTTGTTAATGCAATTTGGATTTTTGTGGTTTCCATTGTAGTGTTGGTTTTCTTCAGACGTACATATATATATAATGTTACAGGGAGAATAGGTGGGCTATTCTCATACATTAAAGAGGAGCTGCCTCTTTAAGAAATATTTCTGTTGTTATTGTATTGGAGGTCAAAGGAAGGTATTTATTGTGAATTGATATTTGTTTTCTCTTTCCAAAGTGATTGGCTCTAACAGATAAACCCATGCTATTAACAGATGTGCTCAGATTCGTAAACTAGCATTCCGACACGGTATCCTTTTAAAGTCTTTCCTTGTCCATTGTGAAGCACTAATTATTAACACATTATCACATTTAGAAGATAAACTATATCAGTGTTTCCCAACCCAGTCCTCAGGGAACCCCAGACAGTCCATGTTTCTTGCTCCCTCCAAGCTCCCAGCCAATCAGGAACACCGGATACCTGGTACAGGTGCGCTGGGGACTGAGAGGAAGCAAAAATGTGGAGGACTGAGTTGGGAAACACTGGTCTAGATGACAACTAAATTCACAGATTTTTTAGTGATTACTAACCAAAGCTGGACTTTACATCCAGTTTTACTGTGTGCTGCTGGTTCCACTACAGTACAAAAGAGTAACAGCCTTCAGTTCCAGTGCTATTTTTAGTCAGTCAAGACTAAGTGGTCCTAGTACACATAATTGCTTCTAATTAGTCCTTTCACACAACAAAATGATTTCAGATATGATATTTACTGATGCTAATTTAAATAAAATTTATCAAACTTATTTTATGCTTTTCAGAAGAAAGCTATTTAATTGCTTTGATAACTAATATAGTTACACCAAATTATTCCACTTGATGAAAATTTGGGTTAAATCTATCATTGCTTATAAACAATGTGGCACTGAGCTGCTGGGAGACTTAATGTATGCTGTCACACCAGTTCCATTTCATATGCATAACATGATTACTGGATATTAACATGGCTTTCTCTGACTGACCTTAATCAGAAATCTGTCGCTATTGGATGAAGGATGTCATATGTGCTGGCAGTCTGGGTGTGATAAGGGAGGCAAGAAGGATGAATGGGACTTTTTCCCAAAAATAACACCGCTTGATCACGCGGAAGCTTTTTTCCATTCGCACACACAAGCGTGAAACATGGCGAACGACAGAAACAAACACCAGATTAATTGCTGTATAGATGAGACCAGGCCTCTGTGGTGGGTGCCCTTGTGTTAAGATCTAGTTCTTGTATGTCAGCTTTACCCTGATGAATGTAATGTGTAAGAGCAAGGACCAATATATGGCTATTTATGAGCTGCGCTTCTATGAGATTCAGTATTTAAAGGATGCTCTTTCATGAGGGGTGAAATGACGCCCAGTTGGATATCTGGAAGCAGTTCCACGATGTGAGTCACGCTTGGCCGCTGACAGTGGTCGCCTGCGACAGAATGGCCTTGAAGGAAGCACTTCTATCATCAGGTCACACTGAGCACGCCCAGACTGATTGAATTATTCGGGTCCTTTTGACATTACTTTTAGAAGAAATTGGGTTGCTTCATCATAAAGTGATTAAAAATCCCTCAGCGGAGGAAGATTGCACCAGTTCCCTTAGGCTGTCAGGGACTACTTATGATTCTGGTGTGACGAGGATTTTGGGTAGCAATCAGTTCTTCACACAAACACTCAAAGCTTCGGTTCTGTATGGAACAGATTGAGGAAAAAGTCTGGCTACAGGACAGGGGATGCATAACTGAAAAAAAAAAAAATTATCTGAAATAAACCGTTTGTATTTTGGATACAATGCTGCCAACTGAACTGAAAGCTTAACTATCTTGCTCATCACATGACATGCAAAATGTATAAAAGAACTAAAAAAAATGTATTCATTTCATGTTTAAATGTATGCATTTTCACATTGGAGTATTTTGTCACTAGAAATTTTAAATGAGAGGGCTAAAACAATTGCTCATTTGAATGCACTTATACTGAAGTGCTTATTGAGATAAAGGGTACTTTGTCTTTATTGCAGCCAAAACAGTTGTAACTTGCTAGCAATAAAAATAATGTGGGACAATCATGTGCAAACATAGAAATAATTGTTTTGAAAGCATTTCACACAATAAGATTATTATTATTAGACATATTTTCCTAATTGTTTTTAAAGGATGTGTTGTCGTATAAATGAATGCCATAGACATTCCTTCTGAGTTTTCTATTTTCTCATCTGATAGGCCACATTGCTTATATTGTTTAAATAAATAATGTGCTCTGTAACCATGAGCGGACGTTAATAGATTTATACCAACAGGAGCATTTGGGAAAATTTCACATGCATTAGACATTGAATCAAATTTGCACATTAAATTGGCTCATCAACCGATATTTGCATTTCACAGAAATCTTTCGATTAAGGCTTTTTTATTTATGTATGTTGGTAGAAACATCAATGTATTTTACATCACTGATGGTATGAATAAAGCAAATCCTGGTTATATTATAAAGTGGTGGGGTTATGCTGTATCTTTATCTTTGCTATTTTATTTTGTGTGTTTTTTGAGGAAAAGTTTCTTTTGTATTGAAGAATATGTTTTGCAGACAGTTCACTGTTATAAGCAAGACAATCTAAACATGAAGTGCAATCATTTACAATTTTTACCTTTATACAAACAATACAAGGAACATTTAAATGAAATGTCAACTAATAAATTCTGTTTCTGCAGCATATAAATATGATTATTATGGGTTAATAGTAATAGTAGTAAATAAAATTTTGCCGGTTCAGTTAAAATTAGGCTCTTTCATACAGCTTATCTGTCTAGGGATGTTTTTAGCCAGAATGAACATTGACAGACCTTTGACTACATACCACTATCTAACAGCAAATGATGGCGTAGAACCTTGGAGTCAGATTGTACAGTGTGAAATTATTTATGAAAATCTCACCTGAGTCTATAAAAATAGATTCTGGCACAGTCATGTAAAACATTACTTATTTCAGTTCCAATTGTTTTAGAACATTTTAAAATGAGATTGCTATGAGAAATCAAATGGATCTCATCCATACTTTCACTGATAAGATAAGGCTGAAAAATCTCAAATATATCATGGATATATCATTTTACTGGTGTCCATATTATGAGAAGGGATTCTGAAAATAAAGATATTTTACAGAATGAGAGACCACACGTTCAGCCCTTCTCTGGAGGACCGAGGAAGGGCTGATACATGTTGTGTGACATCTGTTCTTTTTATACCTTGGTCTAGTGTCATTACTGTCAGGCTTTAGTTTATGCAGAGATTTCTCAAACATAGATACGACACACATGACAGTGTCATGCATATTATCAGCGGATTTTTTGAGTGACTGGATGTTTTCCAGAGAGCTCTAGTAGTAAATGGGAACCTTCTTGGTGAACAACATTTCAGGAAACCTTAAGACCCTCATTTGCCAGCGTTATAACATGATTACTGGAGGCCTGGCATCAGACGGTGTCCCAGATTGTCAGTTCACTGCTGCATCCATGTTCCGACACCTACACATGGCTCTCTGGCCAGAATGTGCATCTCCTCCAAGGGGTTTTCAACTCTTCTGTACAGAGCCATGTGGTCCTTAGTATATAGGACAGAATTGTTAAACAGGGACGCAGACCCGTTGTTCACTTCTTGAAGTTGACAAACCCAAGATGGATATGTAAATATGCATCAACAACAACAACGACAGCAATGATAATAATAATATCTGCTTTTAATCTCAGTATTTCTGTGTTAATATGTACACTTGCCCTTCTTCAGTGTAAAGCAAGGTCATATCAGGGCAATAGGTTTGGAAATGGGGGAAGGGTGGACTCACTTTGGACATAATTAAAGTGAGATCAGTGTTCTTCTGAAAGAGAGAAAAAAAAAACTTTGATGACGTTGATGATAAACAATAACCTATCTGGATTCCATAAATTCTTGCTGAGAGAGACAGCATCCTTTTATTATTATTATTATTATTATTATTATTATTATTTGTTCTAGAAATCAACTGAGGTTTAATATGTGTAGCATTGAACATTCATGTGATTATTCATGTCCAAATGACACAGTTATTTATGATCCTTATACACAGGCCGGCTGAGGATCAAAGAAAAAGAGAATTACCCCTGGCAAGAAATTATATGTTAAAAGATCGGCTTGGCTTAATATAGTTGAAACCACCAAATAAAGTTAATTGATAAAGCAAAGCGATTCCTTGCATCTCGAGAAAACATTCATCAATCAAGTGACCATAACGAAAGCTATTAAACTATTATACATACTAAGAAAATAATTCATTTGACCTAATGAGCTCATTTGCCAAAGTTCCTCTCTTCAAAGATCACCAGAACTGCTATTTACATATTCTCTTATAACTTACAGCAAGCGGAGAGGCTACAAAAACTATCAGACTCACACAGGGGAGAAACGGTTTTGGCGCGCAAAATTTTATTCTTCCGCATCTGAGGAACGAAAGCTCATGCTGTGTTATTGTTAACATGCTCAAATATTAAGATATACATACGCAACAAAGATTTTATTTTTCGAATAAACTAGCAAACTGGACTGAAAAATATTCCATTACAATGTATAAATATTCATTTGGTGTCACCATTTGTTTGTTCAATGCTTCTGATATCTCCATATCTTTGACTTAAGGCTGGGCGATAATGCAAAATATTTTATCGTAATATATATTTTTAAGTCAATATTGATAATTATAACCATATTAGTGATCATATTTTTGCTTACAATTCCCTAAGACTCCCCTTAAATAAATACGGAATCATGATGCAATTCCAGATTCCCCCTGGGTCTTTATGCCTGATTGCCATGCCTTCTTGCTTCTGACTGATGCGTAGTATGTTTATGCCTTGCGGTTTTGTGTCTTTGCCCATCTGCCTTCCGGTTATGACCCTCACCTGCTTTTTGACCACGCTCCTGTTTTTGCCCTTTGTTGTACCAGCTCTGGATCACAGCATTAAACCTTTTTGTCTTATGCATCCCACAAGCAGTCTATCATTGTTTGCCTTTGACAGTTTAGGCTCACAGAGGCTGCTCCATTCCAGCGCATCACGTACAGGCTGCTGTGGGACCTGCCATTCCTGTTTGCGTATTTAGATGACATTCTGGCGGTCAGCCCCACCAAGGGTCAGCATCTGCTACACCTCAGGTCCTTGTTCGAGCGACTTGCTGCCCATGTCCTAATCATAAATCTTGCCGAAAGTCACTTCGGGCTAGATGCCGCTGACTATTTTGCTCTCCACATCATTAAGGATGCCACGGAAACTCTGCCCACTAAGGTGGAAGCCATCAAGTGTTTTCCACGGCCTGTTGCAGTCAACATGCTGTGGGAATTTTTTGGGCATAGTGACCTTTTGCCATCGTTTCATCCAGCACGATGCTCAGCTTATGCGCCCCTTTTATGACATCCACAGGGGTTAGACAGCCGAGCACATCGAGTAGTCAGAGGAGAGGTCCAAGGTGTTCAGGGACACAACTGAGGCATTAGTCTCTTCAGTTATGCTGGCTCATCCTTTTCCTGATGCTCTGACTGCCCTCAGCATTGATGGTCCAGATTACAACGTGGATACTATGTATGGACAACTGGTTGATGGTATTTGACAGCTTTTGCTGACAGCGCCGACTGAATGAACACAAATGCAGCTTGACTACCAGCTCCTAGGGCTGTTGTAGCTGTGCAACATTTTCATTTTTTGCTGGTGGGCCGTCCTTTCAGTGCCGTCGTGGACCACAAACCACTGGTGTTTGCAATCATCTACATCTGTTTACAATCAAGACATCCGGGCCCTGCACTGTCTATCAACAGTGCCACCTATCCATTATTTCGGAATTCACAATGGACATCCAGCATGTGGTGGGGGAGAGTAACTGGGTGGTTGAATGTCTCTTGCGGTCAATGGCTGGTGCCGTTAATTTGGACATCAATTATACACAGATGGCAGCTGATCAAGTACCTGAACGGCAATGACAAGCCTGAAATTGGAGGAGGTTCTTTTTAGTGACATGGACACCAAACCGCAATGCAAAATCTCAGCAGGTCTTCCTAGACCTTCGATTACCTGCTGAATCTTGATTTCCATGTATTAAATAAAGAGGAGAGAAGACAGTGTTCACAGGCAGGCCATTAAAAATGACCACCCCTGACAACCCCTATTTAGAAGCAATCATGTTGTACTAACAAGGACAGCTTGTCTTTTATTTTCTAATAAGGATGGACCAAAATAAGAAATCAATGGAAGAATAACTCATACATATATATATGTGTGTGTGTGTGTATGTGTGTGTGGAGGTCAGTGATTACCTCTGATATATGCTTATCATGATTATTTTAATTACATTTTGAGGAATTGCAGATTAAGTGGAACTGGTAATTCTGAATTGTTGGCAATCATGCTCTGATTGTTTCAACCATTCGTGACTAATGAGCAACTGGCATCTGAAGCTATTACTAATAGCAGATACTGTCTTTGCAGTGCATTAAGAAGGATTGCAGCCCAGGGGATACCCTTTAGATATTAAGGGATTTAGGCCCATGAATAGCTAGTGTGTGGTGACAGCACCAGTGAAATATGGTGCTCTTCACTCTCAGGTGATCTATTGCTTGTCAGAAACTAGCAGTCTGCAATGGTAACAAATTCCATTCATCTGTTTGTAGTGTATTGAATAGGGTAGTGGCTTTGAATTTCTTATGCCTTAAGGTCCTGCTAAAAGTGCTACAAAATTGGATCTATTTGTCTTCCTTTTGATCAGTTCAGAATGTACTTTTGATTTATATAACAAGCACTGTTTTCTTGAAGAATTCCATACACAGGTTTCTCATTCCACAAGGATGCTTTGCACCAACATGTGAGCTGTTATGACACTTTTTGTGTTACCAAATATTCTTTGCAAAGAATAGAATAGAATATCTTTATTGTCATATGTGCATGATGAAACTTTACTACACTTATATTAATAAGTATGTTTTTTAATATATCTAAAAGCAATGTAAAGTAAAGGAATTAAAATTAATTAATGCATTAAAACCATAAGACGCACCTAGTTTTAGAGGAGGGAAATGAAGAAAAAAAATATTCTTAACCAAATAGTGTCCTAAAATATTTTATGTCAACCATCCTTACCTGGCCACATCCCTCCCCCCTTTTATGG
>JAODLC010000002.1:24433119-24447979 GCA_026781145.1 Hippopotamyrus pictus | reverse complement strand
CCCAGAGGCTTAAAGCATGCGAGCAGAGCAATATTCGGACCATAAGACGCAGTGACTTTTTCTCCCCACTTTTGGGGTAGAGAAAGTGCGTCTTATGGTCCGAAAAATACGGTATGTAAAATATAAAATGATGACAAATATATAAAGCCCAATTGAATACTGTGTGTTCTGGGTGCAAGTTAATATAACAAGTATGACTGATGATTTTGAATATGTTTATTTGCATACTAACGGCGATTAATGGGATTAATCAATGATCAATGATAATGTATATATAACACAATGTTAAAGGGAAGGTATGACTGTAACAAGTTGCAGAACATAACCTGTGGTCCGTTCTCACAAGAAGTGCAGCCATTATAAATTTAGTGGCAGAGATAGACAACGGTGAGGGGATACGTACCAGTTATACTGTGCGTCACCAGTTATACAAAATGTCAATGCACGGAGAATCCCGAAAGGTTCGTATTAGATATCAAGCTTAATCAAGATCATTACATTGAATAAAAAACGACTATGAAACACATTTGACTTTTCATTTATGTTTATTTCTGGTTTATTTCCTCTAGCAGGGGTGCCCAACCTGATTGTGAAATTATATAAATGGATTATGCTTAATTTCAATGGTGACCAACCAGCCAATCGCAATCAGCAATACAGCAGAATATTTTGAGGGGGACCCTCCCGTCCACAGAATATACTGCTGCCATTTGATAACTTGCTGGAGTATTCTCTTTGTAAAAGTAGCTGTTGATGTAAAAAATGGTTGGGCAGCACTGGCCTGTACTACTATGATGATTTTCCCTTAGCTGGACAGAGCACTACTGTGCTTGGCTGCCATGAGGGTTTTTTGAACAGCTGCTGTAGGTCACAGTCATTGGTCACAGTCATCAAATTCAGTCATTGATTACTCAGGAACATGGAGCGACGACTTCATACACTGTACTCTGTTCTCTCATCCGGCCACGCTCTCTCTAACACATGATCCTCCCAGTCACCTGCCCAGCTTCCCAGCCCCCAGAGAGGGAGTATGTTACTCCTCCCAGTGTACCCCCATAGTAACTTTAGGAACACCACTACTGGAAGACGCTACAGTATTAAAGTATAATGTATGCATAGTTTGTTTCAGAAAATGGATGGATGGATGGATGGATGATGGATGGATGCATTATTATTCTGCCCCACTTTTACAAATGCATTTAAATGGATATCTGTGTGATATGGTCTCCTAATTTAAAAATCAGATGGTGTCAGGGCAGGTTTGGACAGCAGAAATCCCAGAAGACAAGATGAAAGTGTGAGTGTTTTCATTTAATCGAGTACCCAAACAAATACAAACAACCAAGCACAGCCCTGAACAGAAAACGTAAATCAAACTTCAAGGGTGAGCTCGTGGATCAGGCTGGGCTAGGAATTACAACAGGGAGACCAAAGAAGCACCAGAGTTTAACAAAGATCAACAAACATTAGACAGAAACCAACAGAAGACTCTGACATAAACAGGGGGCTAAGCAGGTGGAACACATGAGGACTGATTAAGGGAAACATAATGGGGAAATATACTGGGTGAGAGTGAAAACTGGGCTAGAAGAATTGTGCCAGCGTGACACACAACTGCCGGTGGCAATTGACATCTACAATCAACAATTTAACCAATAATAGTAGCTTTGCAGGCTTCATGGAGGTAGATAGAGTAAAAAGTAAAGAAACTCATTTCCAACACTTAGAGAATGGTATTGCCTGGGCTGTACAGTGGGAAAATGTAGCTAGTGTTAATCCACGGAATGTTTACATCTGCTAGGTTTCTAATCCTACAACAAAACCAGTGTGCCCTACAAACTGGGACAGGTCATTAGTTTTCTGTTGATGAGTCTAACATCATTACCTTCTTTCAAGGGTATAGGTTTGCTTTCAACATTGGTAGGGACCAAAGTCCAGAAGTCCCTGCTCTCGTAAACACATGGTGCATATACAGTATTGGTGCTATCCATACCCAAATCTATGCCCTTATTGTCTTTGAATACTAAGGATATTATGGAATATCACTTTGGGGGAACTTTTCTTTGAAGGCGAACAGCGCTGTGCTTTTGCCCTTATCACTTATAATATTAAAGATCTATATATTCAGAAAAAAGGTATATGTACATCTACACACACATACACACACACACACACACACACAGAGGTTTGTAATTATATCTTTGTGGGGACTCTTCATTCATTCCTATGGGGAAAATTCTAATCATAACATGACGACCTTAACCCCTACCCAGCCCCAACCTTAACCTTTAGTAACCGAGGAAAATACAAGACTTTTGGCATTTTTACTTTTTTGAGAAACTGGACACTGGACAAAATGGATTGATCGACTGATTGATTTATTGATTGATGGTTAATTAGAAATGTTACACAGGTTAGATGAAAATCCAGTACTAGAATGGTAATGTTATAGTCTATTGGGAGGAAAAAATTGCATGGTTTGCAGTACAGATACAGAATTTTCTTTTTTATTATATATTTGTTTACTGAAAGTACTGTCCATTGGAGTGCAGAATAACGTCAATAGAAAAGCAGAAAGCGCATTCTGGGTAGGCGTGTGAGTGGGCAACACTTTTGTAGTGAGAAAGATACAAAAGCATATTGTCAGATTTTACAGGGTGTGTTTTGGCTAGAACAGATCACGTTGAATGAAGATGCAGAAATGTGCAATGAAATACTACCACTGAACTATGTCCATAATTGTGCATTCCATTAAAAAGAAGGCAAAAGCTGAAAAGAAAAAAAAAATTAAACAATATCTAGAAAAATAATTCAAGCACAGAACACACGCTTAAACAACATCCTTTTATCTGATTTTAGTAAATGTTAGAACAGAACAGAACAGAAATGTTAGTACAAATGTTGTGTCATTTGTTCACGAAAATGTTACTGGGTAAATTTTTTAATAAGTAAAAAAAAAATGAATAAATAAATAAAAATGTGCAATAACATATAGCCACTGGAGTATTTCCACCAAGAATGTGTCAGAAAGCTTATATTTAGTGAGCAGACATAATTCGGGTATGTTTTTTCCAGGTACTTAGGTACATTCCCCAGTTTGTGTGCCTCCGATGCCTCATACAGTAAGTGCATCTGTTGGGAGGTAATTGGTTTTTCTGGGCTTTTCCAGCTGCAATAATACGAGAGCAAAAAAATGCTCAGATGGAGAGTCCGAGTCACAATGTAAATAAGACGCAGACATTGGACATCAGTATTGATGTTAAACAGATATCTTTGATACTGTGGAGAGAGAGAGAGGGAGAGAGAGAGAGAGAGAGAGAGAGAGAGAGAGAGAGAGAGAGAGAGTGAGTTTTGTCTCATTTGACTGTAGAGCCATTATTAATTGACTGTTGCTGTGTATTGGTATAGTACTATTTTATACTGAATTAAATTGCCCAAACATGATTTCTGAGTATTTGCACTGCTATAGTTCTCCAGAATGTGTATATTTTTCTGGAGTTTGGCCAATGGGTGTTTCTCAATACCAAGAATGCAAAGTGCCTCACAAACTTGCCAAGTTGGGATGCGACAAATCATGGGATTGTATTTGTTTTGCAAGGATGCAACAGATGTATTCTTGATTTCTGGGGCGGGGCAAGAGTAACATCCAGGCATTTTTACCGTCCTCTGTACCTCTGTTCTTAGTTTCGGAACTAGCCTTCGGCAATGGGAGATGAGGTAAAATGGATACGTGAGAATACAAGTATGGTCAAGTACGCATATTGAGAAACACACTATATTTTAGTTTTTTAAACAAACAAAACATTTGAAAATAAACTGGTGCTTTTGACCATAAACTGATATTTCATATTTATTCGTTCGCATAAATAAAATTTTATTGAACATGTATTCATAAAGACCTTTTGTATGTGCATTTTTTATGTTATAATGAGGTAGTTTAGGTTGTGACAGAATATTAAGACATTATCTGCCCATAAAGTTACAACTTCAGGATTACTGGTAACTCCAAAGAAAATACAGTGAAAACAATTACATAAAATAAGCAATGCATAGAAGAATCAAAATTACCTCAAAATGTGTAGAAAAATTCTTATTGTTTATGCAATACAAATATTTATTTCAAGAACAATACATTATATTCACAACTGAGAAATTTTTCAAAAATATAAATTATTGGCACCACTGAATTATGTGTAAAATACTGCATCCTTGGTGGAAAAAAATGCCTTTTTATTGCTCCTGTTGCACAGGAAGTCACGCACTGTCGAAAAACATTCTCTGTTTCTCTGCGATACATATATAACCAGACAGAAATGCAAATTTCCTTTGTTATTCATCAATACTTGTAAATCCAAAGACCATTAATCTCAAAGGAGACTAAAGGTGTTAACCTTTACAAATTAGGTGATGGCCATAGCAAGACTGAGAGACTGAGCACAATCTGGACAAGTATTTAAAAAAAATAAACAATAAGCACTAAACAGCTGAAAATTTGCCAATAAAAGGTCACATCAGCACACTGCCCTCATGGACAGTGACACTTATAGTGATAGAGGTAAAAACAAACTCAAAAATCACAGTTTCTGAACTGCATCGTTTTCTTGCATCTTGGGTTGTTGTGAGCTGAAGAGGGTAGTGCACCAGCATAAACCCAAAAATATTAATGAACTGGACTGTAAGACGGAGTGAGCCAGGATCCCAGTGCTGTCCATTACAGAAAAAAAGCTCAATGCTATTTTCCATGCTAGGGTAGGCTTCACTAAATATTAAAGATAGACAATATTTGTGAAACCTACTGTACATTTTGCATTTAAAGCAGTAGTACTAGATAATGGCCCTCGTTTGGGAAAAAAAGTTAAAATAAAAAATAATGTTTCATCCAAAATATCACTCATTACCTTTGTGGTTCATCATATGCATTATTATTTAAGTCGTGGTAATGAGGGTAACCTAGGATGGGGCTGTGGAGCTGAATGTATACTGTATTTTTGGGGGGTTTTATTAATTTCTATTGTGTTTTGGTGAAAGGTGGTGGGAAGTGATTAAAGAAGTGTAGAAAATGAGTTTTTATGCCAGGAAACTAATTTTGAAATGAAACTGTTCCTCATTACCAATGGGCTTTCCTGGACAGATGACTCTTGAAAACCACTGAATATCTGCCTTTGATAAAACCAGTTTAAGTAGGCTGCCTTTAGGGTGACATCATTAATCAAATTCGTACAGTCATGGCTATAGAAATGCTTATCATAGCTGTTTTAATAAGGGATGTTCAGTAACAACTTTCATAAATAGTTGGATCCGCAGTTCAAATGATTATTGGTAAGATAATTTGACTTTTGTGGAATTTTCACTCACTATTGAATTTATTTGCAATAACTGGGAATCTGGGAATATATTATCTATACCTTACACTGTATGGATTTTTGAATGTTCATTGTAACTGCAGAGTACAAGGGCATGGCATTGCCTTGTGAGAACTTAAGATTATTCCTTGGGGAAAAATATAATTTATACCTACCTACATACAGACATACAGTACGTGTGTGTGTGTGTGTGTGTGTGTGTTTGAGACTATAGTTAAAATAGACAAAGTTACAGTAGAGGTTTTGAAGTTGAATGCTATGGATAGTTTCTCCTCAATGTATTGCATTTATAACATTTTCAATAAATGACATGTAACAGCTTTAGTGTACATTTATAGCACACATTATTGTGACATTTGTTATAAATGTACATTAAAGATTATACATCTCGTTCATTAAAAGTGTTGCGATTCAATGCTTTAAGACATGTAAAGGCATACTTGCTGTTTATTAATGTTCTAAGAAAGCATTATAAATAGATCATGAAGGTGCAGATACCATAAAACATCACCCAATAATTTCGCTTTTTCTCCTTGTTAATGTTGACAGGCTAACTGCTGAGGTTTGCAGCATAATGTTTTATTTTTTAATTTTGAGCTTTTAAGTGTTTTCTCAAAATCTATTAATATCTTCTTTCCAGTTTACCAATATTGCCCCGGTCAGTAGGGGGTTGTTTGATTTGAAGCTAATCTGCATGCAAAAATCAGGAAATATAAAAGCCATTTAAATTTCTTGGCTTTATGGGATGTCTTGAAAGTATGTATGTGATATATAAAAATGCATTAAAAGTAG
Organism: Hippopotamyrus pictus; assembly: GCA_026781145.1. Classification (NCBI taxonomy): domain Eukaryota; kingdom Metazoa; phylum Chordata; class Actinopteri; order Osteoglossiformes; family Mormyridae; genus Hippopotamyrus; species Hippopotamyrus pictus. Next base: position 24,441,824 of record JAODLC010000002.1, on the reverse strand, counting down.
CACACATATGCAGGTTTCATTTTTTAACTGAAATTTGTTGTCTTGTTCAAGGATATCAGTCACAAAGCCATTCATATTCAACAAAGAGCCGCAGAGGCACATTACTCAGCTATCTCCATTGCAGAATGCCATTTGCTCAAAGGTGGTGTATGCAGTATTCACACACTACATCACATTTACTGCTCTGGGTAATTCATTGGCAGTAATATTTCAGTAGTCATTCTCTTTATTTCAGCAAATCCTGACTGACATTTAATGACATTGAAACCAGAGGAGGGTGCAAAACAGTCAGCTTCGAAAACTCATCCCTGTTTAGAATGACAATGTCCTGTATGCTACTTGGAAAAGTTGTTTTTTTTTTTCTTTTCTTTTTTTCTATACAGGTTAACACAATTTCCTTCTTATTACTTTCACAAATGACACATTTTGTAATCGTAAGTTCTAATGTTTGAGAGTTCTGTTATAATCTGAAGGACTCAGTCATGCTTCCATTTACCAACCCGATTTCACTGAAGTCTGTTTATCTTCCTTTATGTGCTTTCAGTATTTCAAAGGATTGAAATATAATAAATGTAAATTGTGACGGTAATGGCTTTTTCTTAACATTATCTTGTCAGAAAAATAATGGTTCAAAAACAAAATATTACACAGTATTCAAAAAACAAGTCACTTTACACCTGGATATGTAACATTATGGTCATACAATATAGATTAATGAATAGATCATCAAAAAGGCCTTTCAGTTGCTCGATCCTTAAATATACACTGTACGGCCATAAGTATGTGGACAGCCAAACATCACACACGTGTGCTTGTTGAACATTTTATTCCAAAACCATGGGAAATAATATTGGTCCCTTTTGCTGCTATAATAGTCTGCACTCTTCTGGAAAGGCTTTCCACTACATTTCGAAATGTACCTACAGGGATTTCCGTCCATTCAGCATTAGTGAGCGTTAGTGAGGTTGGGTGCTGATTGTAGGTAATCAGGCCTGTTGCGCTGTAATAATTCATCTAAAAGGTGTTCAGTTGGGTTGAGTTCAGGCCTCTGTGCAGGCCGCTTAGGTTCTTCCACACCAAGCTCGACCCGGTGATAGCCCTTTTCTTTTGGACCTCGCTCTGATGCCCAGGGTGGTCACTCACCCGGATTTGGTCCAGACTGCCCCCTTTTCCAGCCATCTGTCCGGACTCTATTGGCTCTCCTCCTTTTAACCCCCTAGTCCTTCTTTCTCCCTCCACATGATCAACAACTGGCCAAACTGTTTTATTTCTTTCTGCCATTCTTTCGAGATAATAAGAGAATGATCTCGGTAGATACACCGTCCCCAGCTTCTGTGGTATGTATACGATATAACCCCCCCCCCTACAGAATGACAACTCTTCATGGGTGGGGTGCCCTACTTTTTGAGCTCCAGCCCTCCTTTTTGGAGACAGGTGTTCTCATGCTGGTGGTCCCCTTAGTGATGGATGACAGAAGAAAGCCCCTCCCCCAATCTGCAGCCACACCATTGAAAGCACCCAGTTCTCTAAAATGTGATTGTTTCCTTTAACCTTAAGATTTCCCTTCATGGGTATGAATCAGCTGAGTTTGAACCATGAGAAACATCCCCAGACCATCAACAACCTCCACCATCAAACTTTACAGTTGGCACTATGCATTCGCACAGGAAACACATGTGATCTTAGCCTTCTGAGACTCAAGACTCCAGAAACTCAAGACTTTTTTATTGTCATTGTACAGTTGCCTGGACAACGAAACTAGCTGGCAAGACCACAAAGATGCAGGAGATATAAGAACAAGAGAAAAACAAAATATACACAATGTACAGGTACAAGAGACATTGGGGAGTATATGCAAGGGTATCATAAATATAATAAATAAGGGGGAAGGGCTTTAGTCAATAGATAAGTGACACTATTGGGAAGGTTGATAATTGCACATTTGCCAAGATATTGCACAGAGCCATAGTTATTAGCAGCAATGAGATGACTGTATGGATGAAATCCACTTCTGAGCAGCTGTTTGCCCGAGGTGACCTACAGGACGTCATTCAATTCCCGATGAACACGTTTTACACTGACTGCACTTCCAGAGGCAGTCCGGAACCCAGTAGTGATACTTACGTGCTACAAGCCTCGGTATTTGGTGGTCCTGTCCTGTGAGCTTGTGTGGCTGAGCTGGTGTCGCTCACAGACATTTTCCCTTCACAATAACATGCAGTTGACTGCGGCGACTGTAGAGGGGCAGGAATTTAACCAAGTGACTACATGGAAAGGGGAACCTTACTGAGCCGTCTGACTGGCAACGTTTTCATACAAGATTGTAGGCTTGATTTTAGGTACCTTTTAACAATGGGTCTGACTTAAACGGCGAAGCCCGCTAGTTACAATAGGTCTCCATATAATTTTAGTCCATGTAGTGTATGTGCAGGAAGAGCAGGCCCGATTGTGTTTTTTGGGGGGGGGTTTCTGTTAGCAGGAGGTCTTCAGATCATACTTTATTGAATAGTTATTGACATTATATACATATATTATTCTAAACATTATCTGCCATTTTAGGTTCCTTTGTAATAATACATTTCACGTGTTTATTATGTAAATATTTACCACATGTCCATAATCTCAGGTGTGATAGGAGATGCTGACTGGATTAGGGTTTTTAAAAAATCTGGATTTTTTTTTTAAAAATCAGTTCAAATGTTGGCACCCATCACCTAGTTAGACTGGACAAGCAGCTCATCGTAATCCAAAAAAAAAAACAGATGAATGTACATCTTCCGTATCGTGAGAAGTCCTTGTGTTATGATGAAAGAGATGCAAGCCTCTGTACGTAAAACCAGATTGAAATGAAATGTATCTATTTTCAACACACTCATCAGTGATAAAAAATTCAATGATGGCCCAGAATGACAAATGGTAGCACATAATGGCACCCTCCCGGAAGACTTGAACACACATGCTTATCTTTGTCTCAGAATTGCACTGCTGGGTTGATTATGATCCCAGAATGTAACTGCAAAAGCCATTGAATCTAAGTGGATGGAAGCAGCACAGGGCTCAGGTGAGTGTACCTAAAAGGACAGTATTAAATGTGACCTGATGAGCTGTCAGCCTAAAATCCATGCATGCCACTATGCCGTAATCTCACCTCTGTCCCCCTCACATCTGTCGGCTGGCTCCTGTCTCCCCGAGACACCTGCTCCGCTGACACCTTAATGGTATGCCCCTGATGAGCCACCTTCTCTCATGTGGAACCACACGACACTGACCAAATGGGCAGGAAGGACCTCTGTGCAAATCCAGGTCAACTTAAAGACCTCTGCCATCAAGCATCTGATACTTAACCTAAGTCTTAGCGTGCCCTTTGCATCGTACCTTTCAGATAGTTTTTTTCCTACCTAGTTTGCATGACCTCGAATGATTTAATTTCGAAGACCTAAACTGTCGTACTCTTGCTTAACAAGTAAAATAAAGTGATATACTTCCCACAAAGTCTGCACCTTAGCAGAATGCTTATAATTCATTTATGAATATTTTATATTATGAATAAAAGAGCCTTCTTGGCACAGAATTTTAATTCCAACACGAGCACAAATGATGACTGTTACCTGTGGTTGAATTTCAGAATTTTATTTTGTATAAAGCAGTTACACAACGAGGCATTATTTCTGTTTTGTTTCTACAGACCCAGAGACACTTTTCCCTCCGGAGCGGCAACATTAACACTGTAGTTCATCTACAAAATCTAGATAAAATGATCTATTTAATTTGACTGGGGAGTTAAAAAAAGTATTTTTTTTAGTAGTTTTTGAAGAAAGATAGAAAGCATACAAAAGCAGGCTAAGTTATTCCTAAGAATTAACAGTAATAGGACTGGGTGGCAGGGATTTGCACAATTCTCACATACCTCTAGGATCATGGTTCACGTCTCTCCACGGCTCCAGGAGTGGAGTTTGCCCGTTATCCCTTTGTTGTCGCTGGGTTTCCTCCAGGTACTCTGATTTCCAAGTTACCAGATTGCCTGCAGGTGTCTGTGTGTGACTGAATGGTGTGTGAGTGTGTGACTGAATGGTGTGTGAGTGTGTGACTGAATGGTGTGTGAGTGTGCCTTGCGATGGATTGGCGCCCCATCCTGAGTCGTTCCCTGCCTTGTGCCCATACTGTAGGCTCCTGACCCCCTGAGACCTTGATTAGGACCAGCGGTTACAGAAAATGGATGGATAAGAAGGACTGGTTAATGGTGATTATAGCATGAGGTGTATTTGGTGGTCAGAGTCAGTTAATTTTGAATAAGTCATTTGTCAAAAAATTGCATGCATTTTTATTTCTTGAGCCTGAGGAGCAATTGGGGTGCTATTTTCTAGGGGGGGGGGGTAAAAAAGGATTTTTTTGGACCAGTGTCCTAAAGTCATCTATCAACTCTGTGTTGTTCTGTGTATATTTGCATATTACTTCACTTAATAGCATGCTCAGGGGTTCACTTTCTGAAGTATACCATGTAAAAATTGCAGGCATCCAGTCATCCATTTTCTGTAACCACTTGTCGCATTCAGGGTCACTGGCGGCCCAGAGTCTAAGAGGCAGAGAACAACAGAATGGGGCACCAACCCAAATCATAGGCATGATAGGAAAAATTACATGGACTTGCTTACAGTAGATGATTTAATGTCATTTTTATTTATCTGTATTTAAAGTGCGATTTAACGCAATTCGCATATTTTAAATAGCATGTAATGGTCATAAAAATAAATATAGAAATCAACTGAAATATTTTTAATATTTTTCAGTTGGTATCAAGTAATCATTTGCTTTGTAGGGATAGGGTTAGATATACATCAAACTGTAGTGTGTGGAATAAGCTAAAAGTGTAATGAAAAGACATAAAAAGCAACATTTCACATGAAAAATGTTTTTGGCCTAGTTTTTTTTGTTTTGTTTTTATAAGTATAATTTTGAATCCAATAATTGTTTCCAATTGTCCAATGGTCTCTGACCTCCTTGAATACAATAAGTTGACTTCTATTGCTAAATCTGTTTCAATTTGCAATAATAACTATACTACCTAATTGTGAACTTAAATTTGGATTTCATTGTCATCTTTTTTATTAAGCTAAACAATAGATAATACCATGATTTTTGCTGCATTCTACAAAACTCCACGCAGAAATATGACTTCTTGTCTGGCTATAAATGAAAAGTAATTCATACAATAATTAGCTATTTGAGGCAAAGCCATCTTTAATGGACCCTTAAACTATGAAATATACTGTTGGCCTTTGTATGAGATGCCTATTGAGTCTTGGTATTTAAATGCAGTGTGACGATTAGCTATTGTAGCACAGCCTGCTGCAGTGAGGAGGGCCAGCTTGAGCCCAAACAGCACCTGTGCCTCTGCCATTTGCTGTACTCTCATCTGTGTCTTGGCAGCGGACTGACTGAGACCCATATCGGTATTCACAATTTTGTTCAAACATGAAAAAAAGTCTTACTAAATTGATTTTTATTAGTGAACCCAGTCTGCTGTCTTTTGTAGTTCCAAATTAGGTCATTTTGGTTTTTTTGTTCTGTACCTTCCGCCTTCTTTTCTATTTTCCGTGACCATCTGGCACTTATACAAGGACTTTTTGATTTGTGTAATTTTACTCTGTGTGTGTGTGTGTGTGTCTATATATATACTGTATATATGTATATATGCACACATGGTATACATACCTTTGCTGGAACACATCATAGACAGATATTAAACTAATGCTAATGCAAACAATGAAATGTAACACAACCCTGCAGTGGTCCTTCTTCGCTATTTTGTATAATTTTCTATCTGCATTATTTAATTAAGTGTCATTTGTAGGGTCACTTTTACACGCATTCAGACTTTTGGTGCACTGGTCTCACAACAGCGGCATAGATCTGGTTTTGGTTTAAACAATTCACTGAATGGCAGAGAAAGTGCACAATATTAGAAAGACACGGTGTAAGTACAATGAAACAAAATGAGATCATTTAGAGGAAGCGGTGGTGCATTACAGAGGCACATTAAATGAAAATCAGAGAACCAATAAGCCTTGTAATAATACAGTCTGACAAGTTATGATGAAAGCAGGCTTGCCTTCATGTAGTTTACTTTATGTTGCATAAAGAGTTCTTGTCTTGCAGAAAGGGCCCTTAAACACAATTGGAAATTGGAAGTGTTTAGCAAATGTTCCAGATCACTAAATATGGTTTTACTAGGCATAATAATACTATAGCTACCTTTTTAACGTTACAGTATACACATGACACTGAAACACCCAAATGACCAAATATTTAGATACATATTCAAGTTTTCAATGAATGTAATAATAATGTTATATACTTACAAATACTGTACCACTTTATTATTTTATCATTGATATAAACCATTTTCAGAATTCATAATGTTCAATTGTATCTCAATATTTAAGTAAATTTAGAATCCAAAAAAATGAAGCAATGAGAACAGATGTCTGCTGTCCAGTCCTGCATGAATTTCAGAACTATAGACATAATACAATGTTACATTTCCTGTATTTACTGGTAGATTAAATATATTCTTTCAAAATAATCTTTATAAAAATAAACAGTGCTCTCTGGTTGTACTCATAACCTTACAAAAAGAGAGAAAATGTGATAAAGTAGAAGTATAGGATTCACAAGTCCCTGGTAGTGGAACTATCAACCAGCTCCTTCCTGTTCTAGAACCATCAGGGTTTGTGGGAGTGTGCTAATCGAGTCTACATGTTGAAATCAAGAAACAGCCAAGGTTGTTCAGTGTGGATGATTAGACCTGGAAATTAATTAAGACAATAAATAGTCATCTTTTTTGGTTGCTTGCCTTTTTGGCTAAAATTGAAAATGACTGGCTCCACGTACAGCTCTCTGTGAGCTTGGACTGCTTTGGGGCCTGTGCTGACAGATCAGCTCCAAGGAGACTGAGCTTAGACCATCATGTGCTGTACCTGATCACTTCACCTTAAGCCCCACTGAATCAGAAGTGACCCATAGGCAGGCTGTCACAGGCCCACTGGCCATAAACTTGTCCTTCCCTCTCCCCTTCTCTCTGTGCTCCTCTGCCACCAGTCCTAGGTTTGCACAAAATGCTCAAATGGATGAAGCATTGTCTAGTGCTCATGTAACAATTCCAGGATTGGTCTCATTTGAATGACTTCAGCGTTGATAGATATAGAAAAAATTGTGATGTCTTGCCTTGGTGGAAGGCTCTGCCCCCTTGGTGCAACAGGAGACTTAAGGACTTCACCAGTAAATTCCAGATTGACTGAGAGTTTGTGGACCTGACTATCCATTCACCTATTAGTATAAAAGCAGTCCCTGGGTTAAAACATGTGACTACAGACAACTCGTACTTATGAACAGATTGCCATAAAGTCTATTATATTAAAAATCTGTGCTAAACATAATATTTCGTAAAAATGAACGAACATGCTACTTTTTGACGCTAGAAAACAAAAAAAAAAAATCGCTTTGCCTCAGCAGTTCATCAGCTCAAGGTACAGTACAGTACTTTATGTAGTTACTTTTATATCTGCCGTATTATTTATATGTTTGTTTGTCTTTTCTGACTTACAAAATCGATTCAAAGACAGACTTAAGTAAGGCATCTGGTTTATTTGTATAGTGTCATTTATTGTCTGTGTACTAAAGAGTCACAAGCTGCCAGAAACAGATTCCTTCCAGATTCCTTGTGTGCCCCAGCGCACTTGGCAAATAAAGCTGATTCTGATTCTGAGTCTGGTTTGTAACCTGGGGACTGGATGCAAGGTGATCACAACCTCGTGATCAAACAAGAAGCCCTGAGAAAAATGACACTCATTACATCTGGTTAATGGCCAGTTAATTGGCGCATTCAGAGGAGGTGTCTATCACTTGGTTTAGTATTTAAGAAAGAGTCCACAAGGCAGGCGGGGGGACACTTACTGTAGCATGCTCACTATATGTGTCCTTCAGTGATGAGACCCTCCAGATTAGCTTCTGTAGTCAGATCTATCTCAACTACTGTTTGCATGATATGCCGGGGTATGAACCACTTTGTGTTTTATTTAATGCATGCAAGGTTGTTATGCAAGTAAGTGACCACTTATGTTGAATGTTGTATATTTATATGAATTTTGGTTGGTGTATGCTGTTTTTAACCTATGGATAAACGATGTTTTGATTACTTCTTGGTTGTTTGAACTTGCTAACGCTGGTGAATTCCTACCTAGGTAGCAGGCAGATATGGCTGAATATTGGTTGCCCCCCCCAGCCAGGCTGCTCTTGGACCAGGCTGATATTCTAAGGCAGGGGAATTCTGCTGTCAGAAAGCAAATAAACTGCTGATATTAAGACGCCATATTTATACTATTTCTATTTAATCAAAGAATGTGCTAAGGAAATCATAATCAGGGTGAGATAATTCTAAATAAAATTTATGAACTAAATCTGTAATGCACTATAAACACTTAAGTATTGTATGGTACACCATTATAATGCTTTATGAAGGTATCTATAATGCAATTATATGACTTCTTTAAGTAAAGTGTTACCAAAACGCTTTCCTTATACTATTCTCCCACTGTCTAGTGTCATACTATTGCCATTATAATGGGCAGTTGTCATGCCCCGGAGGGGGCGGACCCAGCAGGTGACGCCGATTACCGGTAATCCAGACATAGGATAAAAGACGCAAC
>JAODLC010000002.1:24417995-24433019 GCA_026781145.1 Hippopotamyrus pictus | reverse complement strand
CGCCCGATCATCCCGACCACGATTCTTGCTTGCCGATTTCAAGTCTTGTTCGCCGACCCGTATTGTCCTGTCCTTGTCACGACAATAAACCCTTCATTACCCTGCATCACTGGATCCTTGCCTGTCTGTGAGCCCCTCTACCTGACAGCAGTATAATGCATTATGAAGATATTGTTATGCCTCTTTATAAATATTTATAGCCATAATGAATACATTATATGAATGCATTACATTAATTATGCAGTTATTATAGCAAATTATTATATAAATTGAAAACATATTTCACAGATTCCCAGAATGCACAGAAAAATCAAAACATTCAGTTAGCTTCTCACTGGGAAACTGATGGCAAGTTGAGAAAACATTGTTACTTGGTTTATTTAAAAACATTGCTGGCATAAATAAGACAAAAATATTGTGATTTGCAATATTGGTCTTAAATCATTGAAGGCTGATACCTTAAAATCAGTATCTTTCTAGTTATGATATGCACCTTGAATGGCTGTCAGGATCCTGTTCTTAAAGTGAATTTGCCAAATAGCTTTTAGATTTACATGATTGGGGTTCTCTAAATTTCATTACAGAGAGGTGAGGTATTTCGAGACAAATTCTGTCGTCTTTTGTTTTTGCATGTACTTAATGTTTTTGCATAGTGTTCATGGTTTTGCATCGTGTTCATGGTTTTGCATCGTGTTCCTGTTTTTGCATCGTGTTCATGGTTTTGCATCGTGTTCATGGTTTTGCATCGTGTTCATGGTTTGCATCGTGTTCATGGTTTTGCATCGTGTTCATGTTTTTGCATCGTGTTCATGGTTTTGCATCATGTTCATGGTTTTGCATTGTGATATTGTTCACGTGCTTTGGGCTTTCAGGGCCACCATAGTAAGATCCATTGCCCCCAGTTAAACTTTCTGAGCAAAGGGGTCCATGGCACGGTCAAGATGAAAATGTGATTTAAAAATAAATCATCCAACATCTCTACCCATAGTACAATGCCCTTGTCTTTTCTTATTGCCTTCTCTTTATGTAGTCTTTTTGAAAGCATTGCAATTAAGCTTGTACCTGCTTTCAAGTAGCATTTTTGATGGAAATGAATAATATGTGTATGAAAAACTTCAGTTAATCTTAGGGGTTTGGCAGCAGCGAACTGCCAATAGTCTTATTTAACCTTCTGAGTTTTCTTTTCCAGCTTTGTTTATTAATTTATTTGTCATTGCTTTACCGGTAGTTAAACACTTCTTTTCATATGAAGTTTAGTTTATGGATTATTACTGTTGTTGATTTCCTTGTTATTTGTTAATTTTGTTTATTACCTCCTTGAGGTCATTTGATCTTAGTCACGCCTGTGTCATGATTTTTTGTTGATACTTAACCCTAGTCTGAGTTTGTCTCAGTGTTGTTAATCTTGTGTAAGAAGTGGGAAGAAAAAAAATAACTTTTGAGATCGTTTTGAAACAAAATATAATGTCATAGAACCTGTGATTAATCATGATTAAGAAAATCATTAATTCGACCGTCTGTATAGTGAGATATGCTGATAGGCAAAAAGCCAGTCACCATCAGTCTAACCAAGACCTATGATAGGACCACCACATATGTAGAGAGCAACAGGTTAGCAGGCCGCTGGTGGTCTCTGTCAGCAAAGCTGGAGGTCTACCATCCTAGTGTTGTCATTATTGCTGATTAGGACTAATACACAGCATCCTACCTTACAGATTACTCACTAAATTCATTAGGGTGCAGGAGAATGGTTGCATTATACTACACAGTGATTAACTGCTTTTTGGCTACTGACTTGGGTCTATCACACATACCACAGTTGAACCAGTCTCTGAACTAACCAATCCGTCATGCTGGTTGTTACCTTGTAGCCTCTCAGTTGAGTTACCTAGATATGTTGAAGCAGTCACTTAGCTAGTTAACCAAACATATTGACTTTTAACCGAATTAGAAAGATATATTGATGTTACACATTGTCTGAGCTAAGGTGGTAGAACATGGTACGTTACCGTGCAGAGATACATCAACCAGGTACTGATATCCGGCAGTCCCTGTGCCGAGGTGATTGAATGTGCTGAGAAACCTCATCGCTTCTCTGTTGAATCATCCAGATATAATGCTTCTAGGTAGACCCTGAGCTAGACAGACATATCGTGTACTAGCCTGTAGCCTTCCTGCAGTCCATGGACCAAGATTAAGCTGACTTTACATTGTGTCCTGGGATATCGCTCTATTGGCCAAAAGTGAAATCTGGGTGAAAGGGCTTTGTCTCTCCTAAGAGAAACGTAAGCAGTAAGTTGGGCAATCCTAAACTGACAAACCTGAAACATTTCATGAGAATCACTAACCAATTCCAATTCCACATTGGCTTGGGAATCTCAAACGGTCACCTTTGGATTTCCGTTCACTTCCCAAACCTCCAGTCATAATGCAGGATATCTGCAATTTAGTGGTGTAACCAATGACTCACTGTTCTTAAACTTCTTAGTTATTGAATAGTGGATGGATTACTTTTTAGGTCCCTTGATCTGTAAAGCACAATAACCTTTTGTCTGCTGTCCCTGGCTTACAATGTGGACAATAACAATGGATTTAGAGTGCATGACCTATTTTTATTGCGACAATTTTTAGAAACAAAGCCTGCTAATGCATAGTTATTTTATTTGTATTCTGGTAAAAAGTACTTTCAGACGTGATATAAATATATTTTTTTCATTAAAGTTCACTAATACTGCCATGTGCAGATAAAGTGCATATCTTTAAATTGAATTAAAAACAGAACGGAAAAAGATAGCAGATTAAAATCAAATTAAACACAAATTAAATACTTAAACAATGTATAAACCTGAAATGTATAAAGCTGAAAGAATATTTCACATAATTTAATTCCTTCTGTCCAACAAAGCTACACCGTTTACTCCTGTCATGTAGCACTGCCTATATTATGACCATTAAAAAATAATGTTGAAAATGGAGTGCAATCATGCGAAACACAGCAATAAATAACATACTGCTCCGTAACATACTGTCTGTATTTGATATTGTAATATATTGTAGGGTCTTATTAAGTAGAGGATGCATACAGTGAAGCAGACATTGTAATTTGTCACACAAAGAATATGGTAACTTTTTCTTTGTGGCACAGACATAAATTTAAATCTCATGAACTTCAAATGTGATTAAATTTCCCAGTACTACAAATTATGGTTCTTGCCAGCTATAATACCCAGAAACACCCTTAAAAAGAGAACTCTCAGTAAATTTTGCTACACAACGTTTTGGCTACATTACAGCCAATGTATGTTGGTACAGTTCTTTTTATTGTACCCTATTTTCTGGATTATTGTGAAAATGAATGTTATATATTTTACTTACTAAATCACTGTGGCTTATATCTCAGTGTCCAAAGATTTAAAAGTATTTTCTGTTCAAAAAGTTCAGCAGTACAATGATGCTGTAGCCAGAAAGGGGGAATTATGAACACTGCTGGACATTACACACAACTGGATTTGCTTGTGTGCACAAAGGGCATAGTTGCAGTCACAGAAGGCCTGACCTAATAACTACAGAAGATTACTCTACACTGCAACCGCTTTAGGGCATGAGCTGTCTGAGAATCCAATTTGTTTGCATCTCTTGTGGTGATTCAAAGTGTCTGTACAGAAGAAGAAGCAAACTTTCCTAGAATCCCAGAATGTTCTCTTGCATTTTTGCATCAAACTTTTTTTTTTTTTTTGCGTAGTCATAAACAAAATATTGTTGAACCTTTACATGACATTTTTTGCAGCATAACTGCATGTAAATTAAATGCAAACGGACACTTAAAATAGAATAAATTGCTTTTAATATTTTTGATTAGTGTATTTTATAACAGCAGATTATACTGTATGTTGGACTGGAGAGAGGAATTACATTCATATTCTGCCTGTATTCACAAGGGGGTCCAATATGTTGCACATTCTTTGCATAGCTATAATTCATTGCAGAATTACCATTTTAAAGCCTGAGTTCATGCAAATGGCCCACAGAAGCAGCAGCCCAATTGCCTGACATCCTATAAAAACAGTCATTGTATATCATTAGCCCTTCTTGAAAATAAAATAGCTTAAATCTAAGGCTCCATCTCCATAAGGCACCTTTTTTAACAAAAGAATGGATATTTCATGGTATAACTTGCCTTCCACCTCAGCACAATGAAATGGACTTCAAAGGTTGCATTTTAAAAGATTCACAGCGAGGCACCTTTCCGATTGTACTGATGTGTACATACGTGTCAGTATGCATCTCAACCCTTGGACATCATACTTCATTTTAAGATGTGAACTTAAAATGTGAGAATCAATTGAGTATTCTGTTTATGTAAAATTAGATTTTTAAGTTCACTTAAAAATATTGACTATACAAAAATGTGTCTGTTTTTTTAATGCTACAGTTAAAACTGATGAAATGTAACATAACAGGTGGCAAGATAGGCATGGACTTTGGGATTTATTGAACAGGAATTTTCATCGATCTGAGAAGAGCCTTAGCTCTTCACCTACTCATCAGTTATGCATCAATTACAGCATAATTGTGAGATTATAGTAAAACATAGTGATAAAAAGATCACAAAATTCCACTGGTTTTAATAACTACAAAAATAATCTCCTCTGTGCTGCTTCAAGCACAGAATTAACAAATGAACCCGAAACTACTTGTTCCTGTTCTGATACAACATGGGCGCTGGCTGTGTGCAGTTTTGAAAAATATCTCAACCTACTATTATGTTTATCTTTGATAAAGGACACGAAGAGCAATGACAGGGAGTCGAATATCTGTTACTCACTGTTTATAGGCCCAGTTACAAGGATTGTTGGATTATGAACAAATATTTTAACTTTTCTGTAGTTTAATAATGTTTTCTGATGGCTGAATTTGAATTTGCTGCACTACCGGACTTGTGCATATGATAACAGTAGTGAAACATTCACGCACAATATTAATTAGTATGAACTGATTAATTCATTATCACCATCATTGTCCAGTAGAGTATTATGACGTCAATCACTCAAGATCAAGGAGATCAATCACATCCTCGTGGGCTGATGCTTGAGGCTCCTACAGAATTGCAGGGTCTATAGAAGTGCCCAATTTGTGAATTCTGACCGCAGACTTTTTGTTGCTATTTTGAAAATTCAGATTCGGTCCAGTAGGCTACCACCTACTAGGAGAATGAGGCTGGACCAGGCCAGACTCCAAGATCAAACTGTTTCTAATGAGTTTGCATGCAGTTCATGTAAGGCACTTGCAAAGTTCGGTGTGACTGATTGTAATGTAATATGAGAAACCTTCCATGACAAGACCCTGAAGGTTACTGAGGGTTGTGTTGATGTTGCTGGTAGCCCAGAAGGAGGTGTTTCATCTTGCAGGGCACCCTGGATATTATTGAGAGGAGTTGCAGTGCACAGATTGATGGTATCTCCAGTCTGTACCAAGAACTGAGAAAGACGGCTGCAAGGGCTCTGAGGGCAGGCAAGGAAGTGTTTTTTATAGGAATCTATGAGAAAGTGACATATCTGAATCTGTTCCTTGGAGATTTGTGGTCAGGGCGGGTGATGGGACGGTCCTTACGGATGACACTACAGTTGTGACCCGCTGGGCTGACTACTTTGAGCAGTTGTTTAAAGCTGATCCTCCAGCAAGGATGTTGGACATCTCTGGGTCTACGGTTCTTGAAGCTGATCCTCTGGTCAGCTGTGAACCACCCAATCTCATCCAATCTCACTGAGATTGCACGGGTGGTGAATAAGCTGGGGGCAAGGAAGGTCACAAGGATCTGTGGTTTCCAAGGTGAACTTCTCCAGGCTGGTGGTAAGGCTGTCCTCCTGGCATTGCAGGCAATCTTTGCTTCCATTTGGGAGTCAGGCATCATCCCACCTGACTGGAAAACGGGACTTGTAGCCCCTATCTGGAAAGGGAACGGTGATTTCCTGGAGTCCATCGGTGACGAAAGTTTTAATGATCTTGACTTTGCCGATGATGCTGTGATCTTAGCGGAGTCAATGGAGGCTTTGATTGGGGCTCTTGATGGATGGCCATTTCCGGAGGGTGGGACTGGACCATGTTGGGGGATTACCAGCGGGGAGTTTCGCTGTGTGGTGGGTGCGGCGACGCACTGCATCAGCTCATGCTCCCCAACCTGACCTGACCTGACCTGACAACAGACACACACAGCGTCTAACAAGGTGAGGCTGGCCTCAACACTGTCCTTGTCTTTGGAGGTGAGGACCTGTCAAAAGGTAAAGGCCATAACAGATAGTAATGATGGTGTGGAACAAGACAAGGAGGGAACAGAGAGGATGAGAAAACAGGAAAGAATGCACCAAAGGGAAAACCTCTCGGCATATTGTTTATAGATACCATGGAGAATCAGCAGAAGATGTAGGAGGCACTATTTACAATATTATATACAAAAGACTATATGCAAAATGTACAACTACGATTAGTTTCCCATGACAAACAAGGTCAAAACCTGTAACATTAGAAACCTAGTGACCAGAATCATAGAAAGGCCAATCAGACAGAATAGCACAACAATGAATTTATCAGCTAGGAAGCTTCAAGAATTGCTGCAATCCTCTTCCTGCAGGACTTCTGCAGGAGGAAGGGTTGTGAGCTTTGTGGCAGTTGAGAGGAATGAGATAGAAATCACAAGTGAGATAGAAAGCCATGAATGAAGATTACAAACCCAATGACCTGAAAATGGATCAGCAAAGGCACCCCAGGAATACCCCCACCAGCCCAAGGAAGACACATGGTGTTATAGATGTGTCTGCTTCCCCCCTGGGACTTCAGGAGGTTATTCCCAATGAGGTTGGTGATGTCTTCTGGAAAAATTGCCGGCAGAAGTTTTGAACCTCAGCTTCCATGCCAGTCCACTTGAATAAATCTCTGATCTACTACAGGGTGTTCCGAGCACCTAGCTCTGTTTCCCAAGGGTGTGTGTGTGCCAGATGTAACATGCTGTCACTTTCTGCCCTGGGCACCATTAACAGCTTGGTGGACGCAAAGGTCACACTCTCTTTTCACAATCAGTAGGTATACTTCGTCTCCAAAGTTGCGTGAATTACAATGCTCATAATTTCGCCTCTCATTGCATTAATTATATTACATATATGTAAAGTACAATCCCGTTATAACGAACTTTAACGGACCTGGCAAAACAGTCTGTTATATCCAGAGTTGCTGTATGCCCAGAACACAACTACAGGACACCATTTACTCATGCCACACCCCAGCAGACACACTTGTGGTATAGATTATTATATTTTACATGTAGTAATCCAACTTTACCTGACTGTTGGGAGTATATATGGCCTATAAGTGGTTATACATGTACAGTACAGTAGTAACCATGACCTCATCGCTTACTGCATCCCTCCAGCTGCGAGCGTCGTCTGCCGACGCAGACCGTGCCTGGTGATGGACAGCCACACAGACCAATCAGTGTTGCCTGCTGTTACGCCATGCCTATTTATAGAGCATGATTATTAATAATTCCAACTACGTATCTGCGCTGGATATCACCGGCATGCCACGTGGAGCCTGCATGTGCGTTATAGCCGAACAAAACTACAGCTAAAAGTGGCCCCGGGGACCAAATTGTTTGTCCATTATAAGCGAAATTCCGTTATATGCGAGTCTGCTATATCCGATGCTTTTCTGCATGTGCGTTATAGCCGAACAAAACTACAGCTAAAAGCGGCCCCGGGGACCAAATTGTTTGTCCATTATAAGCGAAATTCCGTTATATGCGAGTCCGCTATATCCGATGCTTTTTCTGCATGTGCGTTATAGCCAAACAAAACTACAGCTAAAAGTGACCCCGGGGACCAAATTGTTTGTCTGTTATAAGCGAAATTCCGTTATATGCGAGTCCGCTATATCCGATGCTTTTTCTGCATGTTCGTAAAGGCGCGTGGCCGGGACCAGCGGACCTCGTCCGTTATAGACGATATTCCGTTATAAGTGAATCCACTATAATGGGATTTTACTGTACTACATAATACTGTCAATTTGCTCAGTCTTATATTTTTACTCAGCAAGACATTTATCCTGAACAATTCAGCAAAATGACCTTTTAAAGAATACTATTCTCCTTAATTCCATGACTGTATAATATTAACTAACAAGTCAGAAGAAATAACTGATATGTAAACAATACTGAATTTCATTGCAATCTGCCACCCAGAAGGCTACTCCGACAGACCTAAACATTGTCATGGACACGGATTATTGTTCTTCTGCACTCTATCATCCACAGTTATATGGATTAGCTTATACAAAAAGAGCTGCAACATCTACACATATAAGCGGGTAAAAATACATAATAACATATAAAAAAGAAAAAGGAAAAAAATAGAACAATAACAGTGCAGTTAATATTTACAAATCAATACAATTAACATAAACTATACAACTATGTCTCTTTAAATTCAAATTTGCCATTTCGGTGCCAAAGGTCCTTCTTTGATGTGGTTGAATACTAAACAATGCAAACTGCTATCTAATGACCTGGAGCGTGAAGAGGAATGGGAAAAGCTAATAAAATAAAAATTTAAAAGCCTTTATCTCTAAGAGTAGAATGAAACTACTTAAATAAGAGACATGAGTAGAAAATAATTTAATTCTCTATGACTCTGTGAAATGCCTTTGTTTTAGTCACATCACAATACTGTTTCCAGCTAACCTGGGCACAAGCCAATATGCTGCAGTGTTGCCATGCAATCAGGGTTATAATCACTTGTGAAAGAACGGATCATTCTGATGAGCTCAGTGAATTCAAACGCGGTGCTGTCATGAAATGTCACCTTCGCAATAAGTCAGTTTGTGAAATTTCTTCCACGGTCAATTCTAAGTGGTACTATTACAAACTGTAAGTGTGTAGGAACAACAGAAACTCAGCCACCAAGTGGCTGACCATATAAAGCAACAGAGCGGGGTCACGGAGTGCTGAGGCGCCTGGTGCGTGGAGTGGGCTTCACGGAATGGGCTTCCATGGCTGAGCAGCTGCATGCAAGCCTCACATCACAAAGCATAGTGCCAAGGGTCGAATTGAGTGGTGTAGAGCACGCCGCCACTGGACTCTAGTGCAGTGAAAACGTGTTCTGCGGAGTGACGAATGATGCTTCTCTGCCTGGCAGTCTGATGGACGAGTCTGGACTTGGAGGACGCTAGGAAAAATGACCAGCCTGACTTCATTGTGCCAACTGTAAAGTTTGGTGCAGGAGGGATAATGGTATGGGTTTTTTTTTTTTTTTTCAAAGGTTGATCTAGACCCCTTAGTTGTAGTGAAGAAAACTCTTAATGCTTCAGCATTCCAAGACATTTTTGACAATTCTATGCTTCCAACTTTATGGGAACAGTCTGGGGAAGGACCTTTTCTGTTCCAGTATGACTGCCCCAGTGCACAAAACAAGGTCCATAGAGACACATGTGGTTGGATGAGAATCTCACTTTGTTGTGCAATAGCACCCACATTTTGTAAAATTCTGCCATATTTTGTAATCTCTGCTTTTTTAAATGTAATAGATTATTACATATTGTTCTGATTATTAGAAAATTAGAGTTGTACTTTATAATGTTGAAAATGAAATACTGCTTATTATGTAAATAACTAAAATGGATGTCTTCATTAATATTTTAACAAGTTATTGCATAATGCAGTGTTACTGCACAATTCATTGTTACAACCCCACGGAACGCTTTTGGGGTGAACTAGAATGGCGATCGTGAGCCAGGCCTTCACCTCCAATGTCAGTGCCTGACCTCACAAATGCTCTTCTTGATGAATGGGCAAAAATTCCTACAGGAACACTCCAAAGTCTTGAAGAAAACCTTCCCAGCAGAGTGGCAGCTGTTATTGCGACTCCATATTGACGGCCATGGATTTAGAATGGGATGTGGGATGGGATGTGGGATGGGATGTGGGATGAGACATGGGAAGCCAGGTGTCCCAAAACTTTTGTCCATATACTGTACTATACATAGCCCTGTTGCGATTCATACTAGAGTGATTTGTTTCCACTACTTATCCTCAAAGTTATCCTGCCTAGCAAAGAATCCAGCTTAGTGTGTCATCTAGCTTTTAAGACACAAACTGGACATATGAAAATGGACTAAAAAAAAATCCATGACAGAGGTCCCTGGGACTACCGTACCAACCAACAGTGACCAACCAGCCCCTCAAGTCAACACAGGCAAGCCAGAAAAAATGACGGTGGGGGAGGGTTTGCTGGTGGTTGATCTTTACAATCCTCATTTGCTTATGTCAGTGTACATTCTTGGGTCTGTTTAAATCAAGCTCAGAGAGTCACTATCATCCAACGCTCTGTGGATAGTATGTGCTTCCTGGGGTTTGTTGATCTGTTATTGTGCGTGTGATGCGCTTCTTAAACAATCATATAACTCGCATTACTTCACCCCCCCTCTTCCATTTTAACTGCTGCCGGCTCTGGTGATACAGAAGCATCAGTGTATTATTATTATATTTCTTGCCATTTTGTAACTACAGTTTTAGTCAGTGGGGACTGTGGAGTGTACTAGCACAAAACATAGGAGAAAAAAAGTGCAACGGAAACTAATCAATGACCACCAGAGAAAATGGATATACAGTATGAGGATAGTGAAGCCTAATAAGGTCTAATAAGGTAAACTACATTACGATGAGCCAGGCGGATACTGGATATCGAGTCTCTCTGTTAGTACGCCTGCCCACACCCTGCTTTTCTACTGACACTTTCCTTAAACCACAACATGAGCCAACTAGAATCAGACATTATACACTGCATGTTGTGGCTTGTAGCGATTATAAGAAAGAACGCAAGAATCAGCTCAAGAGCGATATCTATATAAAATGTACTATATAGAGATTTTAGCATTTCAACTTTATCTTATGGATATTTGCTTCAAGACATTTTTATGTGAACTATTAAATTGTGCATTAATCATTACGTGGCTTTCTGGAAACAATATGTTAAGAAACAAACCTCACATCAGCAAGCCTGCCACCACCTGAAAGTCAGTTTAGCCATTTCAGCATTTTACCTGCTAACTGTAATATAATTGTGTAAGAACCACCATGCCCACAACAAGGACAAAGGGCAAAAAAAGCATGGAAAAAAAGTTTTGAAATAATATATGAACTTAAGTAAATTGGGGTTATTAAAGGACAGAGAAACAAAGCCATTATTTTGACCATCTGTTACTAACACTGACAGTGCACACTGTGATGGGACTAAGCTACAAAGCATGCAGGCAATAGTGGGTGAGCCACGGAGAGGCTACAGTACGTCTATTAAATAACAGTCCAGCTGATGTCTGGAGAAGGGAGAATCTCGTAAACTGTGAGCCTGGGAGACAGCTGCCGGCACCTTCACTGCCAGGTTTGTCCAAAAATGAGAGTTGGGTGGATAGCAGCAGGTGTCGCTAAAAGAAAATGAAGGAGGCGTTGCGAGATGTAGACCGAAACATCGTAGGGAATAACGAGCGAGCAAAAGTTTGCTCCACTTATATCAATCAGATTGTGACTGAGGCAGTAAGTTTGCCATTTTGCACAATAAAGAGGTTATTTTAAATGGGGTGGTGGCAGCTAACACAATAATTTGTTTCTTGCGGTGGGTTGTTGTGGGCGTGGCTTTTCCGTGGTATTCTAGCTTGCCATAGCACTGGTCCTAAAATTTGACAGGTAGCTGCTGCCCAAGCAATCTTGCACATGCCCATACTCCAGCATGAGTGCCTGTTTCCCAAAGGCGCTAGTGTGACAGTACGATTTGCATTGTTGTAGAGAACTAGCTTTGTAGAAACATTTCACATAATCTTTAGCCCACTGGTAGCATTTTGAGCATATTTTTCCTGGCAATATGATCAGTGTGTATTTTTAAATCTCATTCCTTAAACAAGTGATACAGAACAGAACTGATGTAATTTATCATTGAAAGAATGAATTAAATAAAAAATTAAAGTTTATGTAGGTCAATGTGTTACATTCTGTACAAATTGTTTTCTGAAATGTATATGTAATTCATCCATCCATCCATGCATCCATCCATCTTCTGATCCCTTATTCATATCAGGGTCCTGTCCATCACAGAGAATATGCATGCGTATCCTCACACACACAATCATGGTCAGTGGGTCATTTAGAGACAACAATTTGCCTCGCTTCTCTTTGGAGTGCAGGAAGAAGCTGGAGTTCCTGGAGGACACCAGCTCAACATGAAAAGTCCACACAGAGACAAAGGCACGATTCCTTTATGCATTTTTTGATACACTTTAAGTTTATAAGTCCTTAGGCTCCCCCATTGTGTACATTCTCTAACTGAAATGTTTTCAAAAATGCTTAGATGAATGTAAGGATTGCTATTTAATGATCATACAACAGGGATATACAGGTTCTTTAATTATTTATTAATCCTTTTTTGCACATTTTTGAAGAGCATATCAACAGATCACATTCTGAGAATGTTCCTTAAAATATCACTGCTATCATCACAGGCTATTGAAACAATACATTTTTGTCTTATTTGGCTACTTATTTCAGAATTTATTGCTGCTTCTATAAAAATCCAAGCAAGACTCACAGAGAGATTATACATCTGGAAAAAAATCTGGAAATAGGCTTAAACATTCATACAAAAAACACCCTGCACAACACAGGAAGCTGTTGGGAAGGACTAACATATTAAGTATTTCTCTGCTGGTATTCCATTCTTTGGCTAGTCCTCATAGAACTGTCATTTAAATTTGGTAAACGTGTACAGTATAAGGAACTTTAATGCTTTAAAAGACGATTTCCTGAATGCAGAAAATGCCAGTGAGAAACCAGCAAGATAAGATGCAGAGGTACTTGTGTTTTATATTGCATCTCATAAATATTCAAAAGTTTTTGGAAAATCAGTGAAAAGAGTTCAGTCCCCTATGTTTTACCTCGCAGTTTTATCTCTATTTGAAATTTCCTGCATAATTATTAAAAAAATAGTTTACTTGACGACAAAGGCCATGTAAAGCCCAATTAATTCATGATGTCAGAAGCCTTGGGGTAGAAAAAAGGAGAACTTTCATGATGGGTCTTGGGGAGTTTGCTAAAATAGGTTTTATTGTCACTGGGAAAGACAAAAAAGGGTCGTAACAACAGGTACAAGAGAAAACGGGGCCCTCCTTCCCACACTGCCCAGAGGTTTCCTGCTCACCGATCCTCGCGTCCTACAGACCGGATACTGCAGCAAGGAGGTAGCCACCGGGATTTGGGGCCTCTTACTAGAAAGAAGGTGGCGGAGCAAGGTGTGCAGGAAGAGGAATCAAGTGTGGATGGTTGGTGTAGCCGGGGGGAAAACAGAACCAGGGCATGAAGCTACAAGTAAAAAAGAAAAACACATTCATCATAAACCCAGGACTACATACTGGACCTATACATAAATCTAAACATGCAACAAACTGCACACACAGGGCATCAGAGCACAGTCTTGCACTCCAGCAACCACAAGACTGAGCCCCAAGCAACAGTTGCTTCTCAGCACATATTGAGCCTAAGACTTTCGGTAATAATTAAGTCCCTAGTGACAGAGGTGTAAGAAGAACGATGTGCAACCTTCTGGATGAATAAATGAATAGTGAGTACCTGTTGTATAAAATAACCATTAGTGATGCTCATATAAGGTTTTGCAAATCACTGTACTACAGGTACGTACATCAGAGGATAAGGGTAGACATCCACCTTCAAATTACACAGAAGTATTGTAAAACAATCCATACGGTAAATGGACGATAAATGATGAAGTAACGTTTTAACTGGATAGTCCGTCAAGAGTACTGTATTTGTAGCATTTCTACTACTTGGTTGAGACTGAACAATTCAGCTGTTTTGCTGTTAAACAGAATACACAGTATGTAGAGTATATGTTATAATTCAAGAACATACCTACACATACCTACAATAATTTATTGAATTTGAATTCCAATTAATAAGTAGTTGAAGTGGTAAAATACTCTGTATACCCTCTGTAGGTGGACTATCCAAAATCCTTCTGGGAGTAACTTTTCTTTTGAATACTATTAATACAGGTATCCATGCATTTTTTAAATCGTAGAGCTAAAAAATCATCACTTGTCAATTGTGGGTTAGTTGTACCCTTGAGTAATGGTTTCCTAAATATGCGAGTAGAACCTATCTACCAGGTTTCTTACCCCCAGCCTGGCTAAGTATTGCTTATGTTCTACTTTTTTTAGCCACTTCTTCACAGTCCGTAAACTCCAGACACTGAAGTACATGAAAATCCCAAAAGAGGCTGTTTCTGAGATACTATAAATTATTTGAAATTTAAATTTCAACATCAGATACTTCTCAACATAAAAAAGTGCTTACATTTGTATACAAAGTTGCCATCCTGCACTATTGTAATGAGCCTTCATTTATAACAGAGCATCACCGTTGCAATTCTTTATGCTATACAGAGAGCACCATAGAGCATATTGTCTCCGCGCTACTATTGGCAAGGCAATGTAGGTATTTCCTAGTGTGATGTACAATGAGTCAGATTTTATGTTGAGAATGTGAGTAGCTCCACAAAATGGCAGAGACCCTGTATAATGCGCTATTTCGAGAATAGAGAGTGATTTAGAACACAGCCTTGGTTATAACTGTGACTGACGGAACTGTGAAGAGACAATGTATATCAAAGCTTGACTACATAACATCTATGCAGTAGAATCGCATCTGGGATGTACATCAGCATTATGTTGCCTGGAGTAAACTTCAAGCCCCAATGTAACCAAAATGGCTGGGCTATTTTTTTTTTACTAATTAAAATTAATGTTTACATCTATGGCCCAGCCTTATATTTTCATACTATAGTCACCGCTTTCTGGTAACACTTTCTGTGAAGGCCATGTGTATAAGATTGATGAACACATTCATAGCATATGCATATCCTCATGTGTGACATTGTTCCATAATACATTCATAAAGCATTATGAACATGGCTATAT
>JAODLC010000002.1:24363891-24374751 GCA_026781145.1 Hippopotamyrus pictus | reverse complement strand
ACTGCTCTACAATTCTTTGCACTAGTGAATAATTTACACTACTGTCAACCATCCAGGCATGTTCCATAACCACCTATACACTAAGGGGTTGCAGTGACATAGACCCTATTTCAGTAAGTCCAGGAAAGACACAGGGGATTCCCTCAACAGGATGTCAGGTCATCACAGGGCAGCCACTCACACAATATGAGCAATATTTTACAGCGATTTGTATTATGAATTATAATAATCAACCACTATTTAAGTCTGACTGCTTTCTGTTTTACCAAGAAGATGTTTTCCTCTAGTTTTCTGTGATGGGTGCACAGGAACGTGCCGCACGAGCAACATTCAGCGCCGCGCCGCTGGACAGCAGCCACCGACCGCGAATGCAAACAGGACGCGGCTGGGGGGGCGCTAATCACTGCAGAAAGGGGGTGGAACTGTCACCCTCAGCACTGCTTAAAGCTCGCAACAGGGGTAGATAACAGAGCAAACTGAAAGTGGCCCTTTTCTGTTTCCTCCTCTTTCACTAATAATCAGCCCGGAAGATGACCGCCCCAAGGGGCCTGCCGCCTCTCCACCGCTCCGACCGCTGACGGAGGACCGTACCCAGCAGCTCAGGAGAAGAAACACACCCTGACTCAGGTGACCATGAGACCTCCTGCATTCCTCTATCTGCCAGACCCAAACCTCAGTCCGGGCGACACCTACTCCTGTTTTCCCCTCTAAAAAGAACCCCACCCCATCGGGGCCTTTTCCCTGCATCTCCATCTCCCGTTCCCCCTTTCCCCACCACGAAACCTTATTTATTGTGGACAGAAGGGACACGCAAGATCAAAGAAGTTATACTAATTTATTTATACTTTGCTTATTACAGCCTGACTCTGAGTCTCTCTTAGCATCACAATAAGTAGCATGACGCTTATAAAATATAATTATTTACTATGTAATATACTTTCTGGGCACGTTAGCCCCCTCTCTTGTTTCTGCAGTGCCCACATCGTTGTGCAGAAATTTGACTTTGGTGGTGTTATTACTGGTGCAGCATGGCAGATAAAACACGACGCTTACATAATGAATGTCCATTTATTTAGTGGTGCCTAATTTGCAAACAACCTCACTAAGGTTGCACTGATCTGTGTACTGCTTGTACATACAGATAGGTTCATTAAATTTGTATAGGCAGTAAATATATAACCAATGGCTGCCTGAAGGACAGCACTTATTTGGGATTTGAAAATGATTGAAAATTATTAATTTTGAATGCTAAAATTGGTGCGTGTTATGCTGCAAAAATTTTGTTTATCGAGATACTCCCTAATTGCTTATTTTCCATTAATTACATGTACAATTCTGAAGCTTCCAGTTTATGGAGGGTGAAATATAGAGCTTAATGATACTAGTGAGGGAACAATGAAATCCACACAAAGCTATTACTTAAACATTTACCCCTAGTTAGGGATATTTAAAATAAGGAGAGGTCATTGACATTTATTTTGTGAAAACATAACTCAGTGTGCTCAAGAAACTGTTTTATCTAGGAAATAATGAAATGATGCATGAAGTACCCAGCTCAGAATCTCTCTGCATCACTCCTGCACCTTGCAGGAGAAAGTCGCCCCTTTTCTATGCATTGATCGTTTGTAATTAGGCTGCCACTTAGTGAGGTTCTGAGTAGTAATTAGCCCTAACAGTCAGATATGATTTTTGAAACATACCTGCTATTTTTGACATGCGTGCAAGGGCGATTATAGGATTTGACCCTCAATGGGGCTCAGACCCCATGAAATATGGGATGGAATTGCTAGATATATTTAGAAAAATAATTTTTCAGTCAGGATGAGACAAAAATAAAGTGGCTGAAGTCCTAAATAGGCTGTAGAATTGCCTATGCATGCGTGTGACACAAATGCTCATATAAAGTAGGAAAAATATCCAGTATGTAAAGCCTATGCATGCCTGATATGTTCATTGATTTCATTTCATCTCTTCAAAGCAGACATCAAAAATCTCCAGTGCCTAAATACCACTTCCGCCCTCACCGGATTTACACATGCATAAAAGATGGTAATAGGAGTTGGGGAAAATGAAAGTGCAACCAAATGCAACAGAAGCGTAAGTGTTCATGAATGCTGACAACCATTATGTTTTAAACTCCTGCCAGGATGTTAAGGGACAGGCAGCTTGAAGTGTATAAAAAGTGATTGTGATAGCTGCACAGTGACTGGATGCAAAATTGATCAGAACCTTGGAGAGTTGCTGTCTCTGAGTACACGTCAGTCTGAGAGGAGCTCAGTGATGCCTCTGATTCCTGGAGCGTGATCCTACACATCCAGGGAGGGAATTAGCTCTAGCAGTGGTGGAGGGAGCCAGCTGTCTCAAAGGAAAAGGCTAAGCAAAGAGCCTGACAGATTGATGGTCAGGCATTTTTTTTTCCAACAGCAGCAACAGCAGGAGAAGCAATGGTGATTTCCTGACCTCAGGCAGCTGAAAGTAGCACCTTTACCACCATGTTGGCTGTCTTTATTTATCTATGTTTATTTACTCTTGAAGACACTACATTTAATTAAACTTTATGAATACACTACTGCTAATCTGCTAATGCCATGTTATTGTGTTCAACTTGTACATACAGTACAGATTGCTGTATCGAAGACATACATTTTATTTATGCTCATATTTAAGGGACTCCTTCTTAAAAAAGATATTAATAACTTAAGAGTATTTGTCCTTAATTGACATGGACTTATCTATAAAGCATTCTGTTCTGCTAGATATATACGGTAGGTTGCTGAGTGAAAGAGTGTATTTTGTGATATAGGACAGTATTCAGCCCTTTAACACCTGTTATATTGAAACAGATCAGCCACTCTGGCCTGCCTGGTGACCCGTTCAGCATGGACAAGCAGTGTATTGCTTGCTGTCACTAGTATAAGGTTACTGTGAAATTTATAATGTTCCAGTTATGCTGGTTAGTGCATGTCTGTGTCTGTCTGATTTACGCAGAAAATAAAACAATCAAAGGGGGCTGTGAGAGGAGATTTCTGCTGGCACTAATCTGTACCTTTGGAGACAGCGCCTGTTGGCTCAGCTTCAGTCCATTCGCTCGCTGTTCTTTATGGACATGGGCTTTTTTTTGACAAGTCAGTGTTAAACAATTGGATACAGATTTCAACTATATATGACTTCTCTAGGTAGAAATTACCTTCCAAAATTGTCTCTATTGTTTTTTTCTAAAATGTAATATTTTGCGTTATGAAAGAGAACATTGTGGGATTGTTTGTACATTAAAAGAAAAGTAGAAAGATCAGCATTGCTACCATACTTTTCCAAAGCCCGCATCGGGATTTAAGAATAAAAATTTCAGTTTTCCACCCTTACATAAGGTCATAACGACATTGACTAAATGTATAATAAACATGTAAAGCATTTACAGTTATTTCTTTAAGAATGATTGCTGTTCGATATCTCATCTTGATATCGAGAGAGAGAGTATTTATTCATTATAGGCAAACTGGGTCTAATGATCTTTTTATTGCAATACTTTGTGCTTGAGTTTCATGGCAGAAAAAAATTGATCAAGAAAATTTTAATGGCCAAGTATATTTTATTTGGTTCAGGCCTAGAAGCTTTGCCTTACGTTTCTCAAGGGTATAACCACAGAACCCCTTATAGGTACTAAACCTACAACCAATTGGGCACAAGTCCAGTATCTTAATTGCTGTATTACCTGCTGCTCTTGGGAATTTAATCGGAGCAGCACCCATGGTAACAAGCCGAATGCCAATGGACCACAAAGATTATTCTAAGAGTTCATTAGGTTTAAAGCCAGAGGAGCCAGAATGCAATATCTTGCTGTCTACTTTGTTGAAAGCAGGTGGGCATTACCATAGCTGATAGTGCTTAAGGGTCAAACAGCTTATTGTAATGCCACTGCTTAGAGAATTTCAGTGTCTTGTAATGAGATTTATGCTGCAGACAATCTCTGACTAGTCTATTGACAACCAAGGAAAGGTACTGCAGGCTTTGAAAATTCCCTTTTTTAATTTAGCCAAGACTATATTTTCAGTCCTATGCATTTTTCCCAGTTAGAAAACGTAAGGATTTTTTTTTTACAGATTTACTTACTGTAACTGAAAGATGCCAGCGACAGAGATTTTTAATAAAATTATCAAAGAGACATCCAACCTAGGAACTGTTTAGAAAATTAGCCATAATTTTAACAGTTTTTCCCTAAAACACATTCTATCCACTCCAGCTTCTTCTTATTCTTTTATTTTTAATTTTTTTTTTTTGTGCAACAAATCCAAATCCAAGAATACTGGACTTAATGCAGCAGTTATACAGCACTTAAAACAGAGTTTCTGTGTCACTCTCTGGAAAAGAACAAACTGGTTTTTCATTAGTATTGAAAACAGTGGTTAAGTCAAAATCATTCATTATTGCAATATGCAATATTGTTTGTGAAGTGTGAAAGATTATACATATGTGATGAATAGTCAAACACAAATAATCGTTTCTGACCCTGTAGCTTATTATTTGATCAAAATGTCCTACACTGATAAACTGTTCCTGATTTACACCTAAAACAGAAGTGAAATTTTGAGTTGCAGATCAAACCACAATACTGTACTTTGTGCCTTTGGCTTCAATGCAAACTGTAACAGCCAGAGTTTGGAAATTACGGCAAATTACTTGTTTACATGTGACCGCTCACCTTGTAACATTCAGCTACCAATTACTGGAATATTTCGGCATCATTATACCAGTGCTACATCTGGATTATTAAAGTCAGGCAGCATGGGCATTATTCTTTAATGAGTTCTCAGTCACTGCTGTCAAAGGGCTGTTGTCTTTGACAACTCATTACACAGATCGTTCCTGCTCCTTATCGGCTAGATTTCAGTCCCACCTGCTGACCTAAAAGCCTGTCAACGGACATCAAAAATGACCTTTTTCCATCATGGGGAAAGACAAGGAAACTTGCTTGTTTTCCTTGCAATTTAAATAAAAGTAAGCAATTGTCCAAAACTTGGCACTTGTTGTTCCAGTGAACAAAGAAGAGCTCAAACTGATTGTTTCAGAAAAAGGAAAAAACGAAAAAAGAGGTTTCAAAGACTGCAATAAAGCATGCCATTTTATATAGCCACAGGAGAACAGGTGATAAATTCTTAGATTTTGACAATAGCCCCACTGAGTGAAGGACCAGGAGCTGACGTTTATTCCTGCAATCTGCTTCTGTGTTGTCAGTAATCTGTACATTTAGTATCCACAAACGACACAACCATTTCCACC
The DNA here is from genome assembly GCA_026781145.1 of Hippopotamyrus pictus. Lineage (NCBI taxonomy): Eukaryota > Metazoa > Chordata > Actinopteri > Osteoglossiformes > Mormyridae > Hippopotamyrus > Hippopotamyrus pictus. The sequence continues at coordinate 24,369,474 of JAODLC010000002.1, read as the reverse complement.
CCTTTCTGCACACATAATTGCAATTGATTTTCTCGCTTTTTGTCTTGCTCATTGCTGTCCATTCTTGGTTGTAGTTCTCGATATTCCTAGTGACAAGTCGTCTGCTTCTCCATTGTGCAGGGCACCGAGCAATGTGATCATGCTCGTCACACATTACTTTGACTCATCGCTTTAGAGATCAAGTCCATTAAAACCCTCGCTGATACTGAGGGGGGAAAAAGACAACAGCTTAGACCTCAGGTCTCTAAATCGCTGTACTCATGACTCAATAAAATGCTCCCTGGTTCTTTTTAAACTATCACATACATGTATTGATCACAATGTTATTTTGTCGCGTGAAGCCAGATCGCTGCTTTATACTTATTTTAAAAATCACACTTCTTGAAAAGAGCATCTTTTTCGTTTAAAATCCTAACACCAAATTCAGTTGATTTGAAGATACTGTGTTCCCCTCAAACAGCTGTTAAGCAGTTCTTTCTTTTAAGATTTAGTAATATAGTGTGAGTGCAGAAAGTTCCTCATGTACTTATTTTTTTCTCCTTCATCCAAGTATAGAACAGTGTAGTTGTTATAAGACATTATTACACTGTATTTATCTTGGATGTCCTAATGACAAGCAAAAACAAAATAATGGTAATGGATAATAGAGAGCATCCATAAGTGCAATGCTGTTGTGTTTTAATGCACTCATGTAGTCGCAGCTTAGGTAGAGAAGTAAGGTTCAAGATATATTCTAGGGTTTTCTTTTGGCATTGCTTGGTATCGTGAATTATATGTAATTATTCTGTAAAAATAGAATTTGTCTCATTAAATATAATGTATTCCTGTCATCCTATTCCCAGTTCTGGCTAATATAAAAAAAATAAACATAAAATACAAATGAAAAGAAAAATTGGAAAGAAAATTAAAAGAGAGTTTTATTTAAATCATATGCATGTGCAGTGTATTAGACGTTGATGGGATACTTTGTATCACTAAGATTCATCTTTAGAGTGTTATTTATTGAATCAATGTTGTTCTTGGCAGAATTAAATAAACTGAATGATTTGTATGTAAGCAGAAATGGCGTAATGAGTGATTCTATGAGCAATGGCATTGCCAGCACTACGCGATTCGTATTTGCAGGGAAACGTTTCTCTGCTTTTTGCGGCTTTTCATGTGGCTTTATTGCCTGCATGATCTCAGTGTTACATGTAATTGATACATATATACCAATGAAATTTTGAAAGTTCAAAGGACTGCAAAGAAATGTTTGCATCATAACATCCAGCAGGCTAATTATACAATGAGGTAAATTTTAGAGAAGGGAAGCAAAGATAGATGCTAGCTGTGATATGATATTCTTAGGCTGAAGGGCAGAGCTACAAGATTTATATGATATATTAGAGGCACATTTTCCAGAGGCATATGATTGAGAGTGTTTGCGTTTGCATGAGCTTCCTCTCATTGTTTCAAGACCAAGAGGTTAGGTGAGGTGGATTAATTAGGATTTCTAGGATAGGCTCCAACGTTTGTGCGATCCTGCGTGAACTAAGCATTTGCACAAAACAGATGGGGAGAGTCAGATATATGTAGATACCTGCTTGTCTATTTATTTGTTTGTTTACATTTGTTTTGAGGTGTGATGTGTGTGAGTGGAGAGCGAGCCCTGCGATGACTCATTGCCCCATCCTGGGTTATTCCCTGCCTCACACCTGTTGTTTGCAGATTGCGGGATAAGCTCTGGACCTCTGTGACCCTGTACAGGGCAAGCAGTATAGAAGATGAATGGGTAAACGGATGAATGAATGAATGAATGAATGAATGAATGAATGAGTGTTTTGACACATTTATGCACATTAAGTGGTCAAATGTGTACTGTTTAAATACATTTATATCAGCTATTTCTTCCTTCATAAAGAAAAGACACACAAGGTTCAATTGAACTACAACAAAGTTATTGTGCAATATGGTTTGTTTGTTTTGTTTGTTTATTCATTCATTGTTTGTTTGTTTCATTCTTCCCCAAACATGTATAAGTTAAACTTACTGCATTTTGGGTCGAAAGTACAAAACACCAGCTTTACAATGTTGCCTTCAAGCAGCTGGTAATTATTAGAGGTACAATGTCACTGTGTGCATGTGTTCATGGTGGGTTTTTAGGGCCACTGTTATTCCTAATTTACATAAACGATATTGACACCAATATATAAAGTAAATTGGGAAAATTTGCAGATGACACCAAGGTGAGTGGTGTAGTAGATACTGAACTAGTGGCACAGAGACTACAACTGGATCTTGATTTAAATACTGGGCTGATACCTAGCAGATGCAATTTAATATAGACAAATGTACGGTAATCCATGCAGGGAACAGAAATATAAAGCACGTGTATGTTTTGTGTTCCACTAAAATAAAGGAAGCTGACCAGGAGAAAGACCTTGCCGTATATATTTATGCTTCCATGTCCCACTCTTGCCAGTGTGGGGAAGCAATTAAGAAGGCCAATAGGATGTTGGGTTACATCTCTAGGTGTGTGGAGTTTAAGTCAAGTGAGGTGAAGGTACGATTATACAATTCCTTGGTAAGATCCCACCTAGAATATTGTCTGCAGGTTTGGTTACCATACCTTAAAAAGGGCATTGCTGCTTTAGAAAGGGTTCGACGTAGGGCTTCAAAAATGGTTCCTGGTCTTAGAGGAATGTCTTATGAGGAGAAGTTAGCTGAGCTGAATCTGTTCAGCCTCGAGCAAAGGAGACTAAGGGGGGACATGATCCAGATATATAAGATTCTAACAGGTCTGGATGCTGTTCAACCAAATAGTTACTTCAATATTAGTTCAAATACAAGAACTCGTGGCCATAGGTGGAAATTAGCAGGAGAACATTTTAAACTGGAATTGAGAAAGCATTTCTTTACACAGCTTATATAGTTAGAGTATAGAATAGCCTTCCTGTTCATGTAGTGCAAGCTAAAACCCTGGGTTCCTTTAAATCAGAGCTAGATAAGATTTTAACAACTCTGAGCTATTGTTAAGTTCTCCCCAAACAAGCTTGATGGGCCGAATGGCCTCTTCTTGTTTGTAAATTTCTTATGTTCTTGTGTTCTAAATGATTTATATTTACAAAAGTATTATCATAATATGTTAAGTCATGTAAATGTGAATGTGTCTATCGTTCTGAGAAGAGCCACACGGGGTTCTCCAGCTGCAGGTTGCCAACCCCTGATCTAGACTTTTCTTTGTTTTGGCTTCTATGTGATGGACTGAACTTCCCCTAAATGTCCAAACAGCTGAGTCTAAAATGGAGGACTAAAAACCCGCCTCTTTCAAAAGTTCTTATATTAGCACTTCCGGTATTATACACATTTTAAAAAAATTGTACTAGTTGCTAACAGAGTTTTTTTAGAGTGTAGGAATTATTAGCTCAGGTACAGTTTGTGGAAACATGACCCTAAAGTCATATAGCAGGTTAACAGAGCAGCTTAGGTTGTTAGAATGAAAGGAAGTTGGTTTACTTGGTTGCAGAGTGGTGGGGGGGGGGTCTTGGCAGCTGGTTGCAGAGGCTGATGAGCTGACGGGATGATGGCACTTAGGAAGGCATGGTGTTTGGAGCGGTTGTTGGAGTGGAGCCCCTTGGATTCTCTCTCCTTGTGAAGCTTTAAGGTGAAAGGCTTTGTCTTGGTAGCAGTTCTCTGTTGGGTAGCAGACCTTCACTGGCAGGCTTCAGGAGGGCTCCTTGCGGGCTTCTCTTCTCCTCCCTCTGCAGGGCTGATGTTCTCCGCCTCTCTCTTCTTTGGGCTCTCCTTTCTCCTGAGGCTTTCTTCTGAGGTGCCAGGTTTTATGGTCTAAAGTTCATGAATAGGGATGACCAGGAATTCAACACCTGAACCAATGGCTGACCATCCAGTTGGCGGGCTTTTGGAGGGGGGTCCGTATCAGTCCTTTTGGGATTTATGACCAGACGGATTCCCCTTTACTGATGATTTTCATGACGCTGGTGTAACTTTTGATACATCCACTTTCATGGTAACCACTGACCAGATTTGGAATCAGGAGTGATTGTCCATCAGTTTGATACCAAACATGCTTCACAGGTTCACACCTCATACCATCTGTTTTAATTAATTAACTATTACTTATATTATGTGTGTTACTGACTCACATCAGAATAAGGTATAGGTGTTTTGGGTTACACCTCAACAGATGTTATACTTTGGGTAAATTGTACAGACATTCAAACAGCCCATCTTACCCTTAGATAGGCGTGGCCGTTAGATTGTGGCAATACCAATTTAAATTAAACATCTGGGAACGACATATTTTGGTTGGTGTGGCTTATCCCAATTGATCTGCTCTCCAGAATAGATAATGTACACATTAATTTAGTTCTTTTAATGCAGAATAGTAGGACAAAGAAATGCTAACGGACCAAAAAATCAGATAAGGGCCACAGAGAAATGTGAAAAAAGGGGGGCTTGTTAAACAAAGAAAGAACCTCTGATAGTTAGGACACACTAAGATACCTGGTTTCACTATTTAATTTTCAAGATTCTTCTGGGATAACCATGAGAACACATATGCAGGGGTAGCTATATATATCAATTTATCCATATTTTTATAAGTGTTTGGGTGAGAAGGGTAAAATAGGTGACTCCGTGAAACATGGTTATAGCGGTGGCACACAAAATACAAAGATTGTCTAAGGACACACACAAACATAACCTATCTGGATATCGAGACTAGTAGTCATGAGTGAGTCAATATACAGGGTATACAAAAGAGTATACCGAACTTAAAAGAAACTTTCTTTAGGCTGTTGGCCTGTTGGGTGAGTGGTATGTAAGGCAGGATGTACGGGGAGGGGAGGAGGTTGCGGAGGGGCCCCTGTCCTTGAGCTCCACTCTGCTGTCCGAAGGTCCCTAAATCTTTGGGCCATAAAAGATGGGATGCTGGCCTCCCTTGTTATCTGTGTGTGGGTGTGTGTGTGTGTGGGACCACTAACCCCCCTTTTGTGCTGAGGCCAACGTGTAGCTCTCGTACCAGGGCAGGCCTTGTCTCAGGCCACCTGGAATCTAAACTCTGTCGTATGTGCATGTGTGATCCTACAAGAGTGATAGTATTCTTAGCCAGGTTCTGCTGAACCAGTGTCAGAACGTATTCACTGATGAGACTTCTAAGCACTTACGTAAGTCGTGCTTAGACTCTGGCTAAAGGTGTCTGCCAAATGCCAGAAATGTAAATGTAAATGTAAGCATAGGAAAAAGCCCTGCCAGTCCTCTTAAAGGAAGTGAACAGCAAACCAGCTGTCATATTTAATAGCGTCAATAGTGAATATAAAAAACACAAAATAAAGACACCTAGGATGCTAGGTGTTTAAATAATTTTATGATAAAAAACATTTATTCTTTTTAAATAATTATGAAAAAAAAAAAATTGATTTGCACAATTTATAATTATTACGTAAAAATATTAATGGTAACACTTTACTTTAAATTACAAGTGATGTTTTATCATTAATATGGTAACACTTAAAGTCTGTATGCGTAATGCATTATAGATACCTTCATAATGCATTATAATGCATTCATAAAGTATTATAAACA
>JAODLC010000002.1:24328798-24349280 GCA_026781145.1 Hippopotamyrus pictus | reverse complement strand
GTTAAGTTCTCCCCAAACGAGCTTGATGGGCCGAATGGCCTCCTCTCGTTTGTAAATTTCTTATGTTCTTATGTTCTGATTCTTTGACATAATATCTATGGAGTGAGGTGAGATACCTCTGTGTAGATGTAATATGATTTTTCTGAATCAGCAGTTGTTGTTATGCTCTTATGATATGTGTTGAGAAAACGTTATGATTAGTGACTACATCAGATTTTTGCTACTGGCCTTTACTGCACAACACAATGTCCCTGCCAGAGTGGCATCTCAGACATAATAGAAATAATCACAATAATGCAAGCAACATTCAAAAAAATTATGATAACCAAAATTGTCACAGAATAAAGTAATGACCTGCCCTAGCCAATAAAACTGATCCCATGCATCTTGGCATAGATTGTACATGTCTGAAACTGTATTAGAGGATGTCACTCCATTCTTCTATGAGAAAGTCCACTATATCCACAACAGAGAATAAATCATTCATCCACTCCCATGCTGATATCTTAAAGAATTTGTATTAAGCAAAATCCTAGTTCTCTCAATTTGATATGATAAACCATTCAAGCAGATTCCTGAACTTTACAGAATGACCACACTGATTCTACATGACGAGACATTGCAATGCTGTATAAGAGCATTACAATAATAATAGATCATGGAAAATATTTATTTTTTCAATATGGATTCCATACTTTCTGTTCTATGCATGAAATAAAAGTGAAACATATGAGAACATTTGCAATAAAGTAAAAACTATAGGTAAAAGAAAAATAAAGAAGCAAATGATTCTATAGCAGGCACTATTGAAGAAAATACACTTTTCAGGTTATTGAACAAGGACTCAGAACCCTTTGAAATCATGTGGATTTCTGCATGAATGTCTCCTAAAATGTGATTTGATCTTCAGCTAAATCATAATACTAGAGACAGTCTTATTTAACAAACAGCACACACGGCATTTTATATTACTATATTAAATTAAAAAATAATTTGAAAATCAAGGTCATTAGTGGGAAAAAAAAGCATTTGATCCTCTAGGATAATGGCCTCTTGAAAAGAGTCGTTCCAATCAATGCATCTGTGAGTATAACCAGTTCTGTTTTATGAAGAAAAACACAAAATTTTGATTACCTGCTATGTGTTGTTACTGTCATTGCATTTTAAGTCTTTCTAATACAATACAAGGTGAGAAGAAAAGCTGTGTCATGTGTACACATTCTTATGTCTGCAGCAATAACATCCTCACATGCGTCAGACAGAACCTCCTGCAAAGACATCTGATTGTCATGCACCATCATGCAGAAACAATCTTCACTGAGGTTTATAAAGGCACAATAGGGAGGAAGGGAATCATCTTGGAATGGATCATAATACAGCCATTTTCTACAATCCATTCCCTGACAAAAGCAAAGTGAAGATAACTGACTTTACCTCCTCCCCGCAAATTACAAAAGAGTCTACTTCATACCACATTTTAGATTTTACCCTCATTACAATTTTCCAAGCAACCCTACCATCCACCCGTAAATGCATTATACCACAGGACACCATCAGTGTCTGAAGTAGCTCCACTTTCTGGGATGGTAACACTTTACTTAAAGCTGTCATTTATAGTGCATTATATAGTAGATACCTTCATAATGCATTACAATGTTTGGTATAAGAATTAATGAAGCATTACAGCATGTCCTATTGACAAAAGACACTATAGTGTTGATTATAATACCTCATAAGCTCCAGTGAAGCTTTCATCCATAATGCACTCTAGATACCTTCGAAGTGAATTAGCATGGTCAGAATAAGAATTAAGGATGCTTTTCACTGCATTATGAATGTATTTATAGTGCATTATAGGCAAGAGCTTCATAAAGCATTCATAATGCATAATAAACATGACTATGATGTGCCATGCCTTTTTATAAATATTTATAGCCATGATTATAATCCTTTATGATTACATTATAATGTGTTATGAATGTGGTCATACATTGTTATAGACATTGCATTCATAGAAAGTGTTACGACTTAGACATGTACCTTCCATCATTAGAATACATTACCTGAGAGGAAATACTGCCGGAGAATAGTGAACTATTGTTACTAGTATAACTAGTATAAAATGTCAACTGATGCATCCATTAATCAGAACACTTTCTTTTACATTATCAATAAATGTTTGGGGTAGTCTGCAGATTTTATATTCTCGGTAAGGGAACAACAAAGTAAACAGATTCATTAGTTTAATTTTTCTTCACATTTCTTAAATGCAGTCTACATATACTGTGGAAACTGTACCTTGTTAATAGCACAAGGGACAGAAATAGTGCTTTTGTCTTAATTATGAGTTGGAAGGGTCAGGTTGTGTCAGGAACATGTATAATTTTTGTGATCAATTTTATGCGCAGCTATTATATATGAAGCCAAAAATGAAATTATTGAAACATATGGAGAACTATTTTGATTTCTTTTTTAAAGTTGAAGTGTGATGCATTTTCAGAACATTATTAGGCCTATACATTGAATATGCAATGGAAGTATTTTACTTATGCCATATTTTCCGAATTACTTCTGCCACAACAGTTGTAAAATAAAATAAAATTTAGTGATGGCCTGTATGTCATCAGTGGTGTCTCCTGACACCCCGTGAATGCTAGGAAACGCTCCAAGCTGACTGCAAGCTGGCACTGACAAATTCGTTTTGAGATAACAAATGAAAAAAATGATGAATAAAATATAATGTGACATCTTTTGTGGTTATAACTAAGACTATGTCAGTGTATCACTGATATTCATGGCTGGCTAATTGTTGACATATAGGAATTAGGTGGCTTTTTTTTCCATAAACTCACCATGAATTTCCATAAGGCTCCTCCAAGCACTTTCTTGAGTCCCAGCCGTACAGAAACCAATTATTTTGTCACTTGATGTAGAGTGAAAGTTGAAAACGCCCAGCATTGTTATACCGTCTGACGAAACGTGTGGTCCTCAGATCACCTTGGATTTATTCAGATATCCAATTACCCATTTTATAATTTTAAGTTACAACTGATGGCATCAAATCATTAATTTTTGACACCACAGAGGAAATGCTGTACTTTTAATGTTTGTATTCAGATAGTACTTTGTATGTCTCAGGCCCAATATCTTAAATTATGAATTATTCACTAGATATTACTTTAAAGGTCATCTTACAGTGATTAGTATCCTGCTGTTGACCAAACAGCCTCAAGGTACCCGATGGCCAGTGTAATTATAATTTAAAATGAACATGCTGTTTGACATTGTCTATATGTTCACCTACTACCTCCTGACAGATGCCACTTTGAAAGCTAAGTGAACATTCAGTGAAGTAGCACGATTTCAAAGGTATCATGTATTTCCAGCTGGACTTATAAAAATGGAAAAGTAAAAGGGAAAAATAAAAACATAATTTGAAAGACCAGCTAGAAATTGTGTTACTAAGTATCTAAGATAAACAGCGTACGTCTGCATATATGCAGGCTGTATGCAAATTTTGTAACAGCCCCAATTTTGTATTTTTTTAAAATTGCACACGTACCCACGCTGTTAACTCTAGTCCTGGTCATGTCTGCTAAGTCAGCAGTTATCTGGTTCATGTACGCAAACTGTATAAGGAGTTTCTGTGGCAAGACATCAGATATGAAGCAGCACACTGCAAAGTCCCGATGGCCCAAGCAGCGGCACAATTTTCCATTTCTGTCGACATTTGAAAAGGAAGCTTAAACGGACGGATATCCCGCTTCAGCTCCAGAAGTCTCCCTCAAATTGACAGCAGCTCCCTGAAACCTGTGACCTGATGCTCAGTGTCCCACTACATTGTCCAGATATTATGATGGTATTTTCAAAAGGAAACTCTCTTCCGGTATTTTGAAATGTTGACAATTAAGGCCGGGAACAACCCAAGATGAGGCACCAAACCTTCACAGCGCACATTCACACATCATACACTCAGACAAGCACACCTATGGGCCATTTTGTTACTCCTGTTAGCCTCATCATGTTTTTGGACTCTGTGTGTGTGTGTGTATGGTTTTTTCAGAGACATGGTAAGCCCAAGATTTTACATGGTCTTGTAATTCACCAACAGTCATCCTTGGGGATTTTTTGTCTCTCTTATGATCCTCCTCACTGTGTGTGGGGGCTAAATAAACTTGGGTCCTGTCTTGCAGGCAGGTTTCTAACAGTTCCAGTTGATGTCCACTTTTTTAATTATTGCCCTAACAGTAGAAATGGGCATTTTAAGGCGAGTAGCTATTTTTCATGCCCATTCCCTGACTTATGAAGGTCAGCACACTTCTCCCTCATTTGGTCTGTGTTCTCTTATCTTTACCATGTTGATGGATGACTAAGGGAATTTGGCCTCTGTGTCGCCTCATGTTCGTATCCCTGTTAACCAGAAAGTCATGAGTTACATCTTGAAGGTTCCTACTCACTCCACTCAGCTCATAGATGTACAATTTACAGGGAAAACATGCTTCAGTTACATTGTGATCACTATAATTTCCAGGGGTGCCAATAATTGTGGCACACGCATTTTTGTTAAAGATAATTATTTTTTGATTAAGGATTTTTTTTTCTTGGAATAAATTTTTGTTAATGAAAGGTTGGATTTTTCTGAATTTTTCAGTGTGACATGAAGCTGCTTCACCAAAAGGTGGATTTTTTCTAACTCTTTTTGCAAATTTTTACAAATCTGCCAATAATTGTGGAGGGAGCTGTACAAAACAACAACTAATTAATTAATTAATTAAAAAAAAAAAAATCAATACTGGAAATTCACACAAGAAACACACAGAAAATTAATCATTTAATTTGAGGAAATGAATGACTTGAGAGCAAATTGTGCAGATAAGTAATTTCATTTTCATGCATTAATTTGTATTGCATTGTAAATTTTAGCACATAAGCATTCATATTGCAGCAAGCTGTGTCTCCATATAAGGACCACGTCCCATAGTGGGAAGCAGAAAGTTACTTTCTCATTCCCAGCACATCTACATGTACTGTAGCAGACATTCTGAACGCAAAATACATAATAGTATAGAAAAGCACACTACAAATGAACAACAAAGGCACCATTTGTTTTACCCCTTAATTAATTTATTATTAGCCATTTTATTACCTTTTCTATATAACTTGTAGAATATGTTGCAGATTATGTTGTTTTGTGATTTAAAGTATTTAAAGAAACAGAACACTGCATGACATATTTATATGTATCCAGAAACCTCAGGAAGCATCATCTTACCTCATCGTACTGTAGGAACAGCCAGTAAAAGAACTTGAACTTACGTGTGTCATGTCCCGTTCTGCCAGACCCGCCTGTCTCCTCCCTGGCATGGTTCTAACGAGCCACGCCTGGTACTTGTTAGTCTTACCTCTCATTCCTGTGATTCAATCCAGCTGCCTCTCATTGTGCTCCCTTGTCAGTATATAAGTGCTTCCCAATCTTGTCGTCCCCAGTTCTGTCACTGAAGTTGTGTCTCCCCGTTGCCTTCTACCTAGCCTCCCTTTTGATTCCCCCTTGATTCCGTTTGTTTCCAGTTCTGTTCCACTCCATAAATAAGCCTTCTTTTGTTTCCCCCGATTCCTGCTTCATGTCCTCCCTTCCACTCCCACATGACAATATGTGGTATCTAATATCACCGTAGTTAGTCTGGCTAGCCATAGTGGGTTGGTCATATTTGGGAAACTGCCGTTGAAACGTAAGCCTGGCATTGAGTACTCAGGCTATACCATGTGACCCTAATACTTCAGAACCTTTTCAAGCAAAATAACAGCGGCTTCAGCATTACGTACTGGCCCGGGTTGCGGTTCTCAGGACTTTGTTAGGTCAGCAGCATGAACTTTCGTAAGATGGTAGCAATAAAAGTGTCCCTTTTTTGCGAATGAGTGACAGAAATATTTTTCCCTAACCAACACAATTATGATTCCTTCCTGCGGTTCACCAGCTGGTTCCCAACTTTTCCAGGCTTTTGCATCTGCCTTCTAAAGACGACCATTTCTGAGTCGCTCCACCTCACTCCAATAGCACCTTTTTGGAATTAAATTATTGCTAAGTGGTTCTACTTTAATTGCACAAGGGGGTCATTTTTCTTGCTTTGGAAAGGTGCAGCAGTAACTTTGATATGGTGTTGGATACGCTCGGTGTGTGCAATCTGGAGGTGATTACATCTTGGTGGCCATACAGTAAAATACATGACATGATCATAGTCTGGTCTAAAGCTAATTTTGCGTGACAGATCAAAAAAGTCGAGTTTTTTAATTGCATTTTTGTTGTTTGGTCTTAATTTTAGTATGTATCTTAAAATCACTATAGCTCCAGAGAGCATTCTTTCCTCAGTATTGAATCGCAAACATATTTCATGTGTCACTGCTGGATTTAGATTTGGGTTACATGGGTAGGCGTCCAGGATGCCATCTTGCTGGGGGTAGCATGGGGCAACCAAACAAATAAATCAATAAATAATTGGAATGGTGACATTTGTGCAATCATTTTTTTATCGCTCATTTGCACGTCACATCAATGATATTATGTCACCGTGTGGGACAATTAACATTATCAGAGTTAGTCAGGCTACCACTCAGAAGTACAAGATGGGGGGGGGCAGGGGTGGGCTGACCTCAGGTCCCCCCTCTGGAGCCCCAAGGCAGGTGGAGCGGGGAATCTATACAACAGCACACCTGTAACTTGTTACTGTATAATACTAATGCAGTAAAATCAGTCACACTCTGAAATTCAAGCAAATAAACCAGAACTTATTCATAATACTGTAAATAGTTTCACAGATAAATTGTTGCATTTTTTCGTGTTCACTTGGAATCATCAGAATTAATATAAAGACAGTCTTTACACCATGGTGAATTGGATTAGTTTTGACTCACAGTTGGCAGTTTTGGGGGATGGGTAAATGTATTGATGCTCGAGTGCTAAATTAAAACAGTTGTAAGAAAAGCTCTAAGCTATCAGGTAGCCCTTTTGGAAAATAAAGGAAAGAAGAATAGGAGGGACACACAAAAGATAAAGGTATGCAGCTATTTCATCTCTCTATGAGTATAATATTATGTATGCAATGAAATGGGCTAGTATACCAATAGTATGCTTGTTAGCCACTAGGGTAATAGTGTAAAAATTAGATTATCTTTTTCATTTTTAATTTCTGTACTACAATTTGTCTCTATTTGCGACTTCTGATATTTATGAATCTTATTTTGCATATATTTTCACATTTACACGGCTTAAGATCTTATCCTAATTATTTTTTATAGTTCCAAACGTCTTAATAAAAATCTCAATTTATGCCAAATGTTGGGAAATACACACTCAACTTTTCTTGAGGGGGTGATGGAGTAGTTTGCCCAGGATGCCATACAAGCTAGAATTGCCACTGTTTCTTTCATTATTTTTAATATGTTTTTTAACAAAGCATCAGCTATACTGCATTGTAAATATTTAGGTATACTTTAGACAAGTATGAATAGTTGTCATTAGAATGCTGAGCTGTATAAAACTTGTCACTTTAGTAATTCTTTAACGTTTAATACTATACCCTTTGTTCTATTAAATAGCTATTCTCAAAGAAGTGTCACATTCAGTGAGCTCTTTCACTTCTATTATCATTTTAATTAAAAGGCACCAATTTACACAATAAGGGTGCTGTAAATTGTCTATCTTATGTGACACTTATTCTTTTGAAACACACCATTGTGACAAAGGAGTTCTCTTCTGTCGTGTCCATGATGGGAAAATAAAATCCTGGATGTCTCCCGCAAAATAGATTAAAAGACTTTTTTCTTCAGTGTTTAATCTACAGCCTAAATCTAAATTTATAATAATTAAACCTAGTAATGTAAATGGATATTGATTAATTGAACATGCCCCGAGACTCTTTATTGATATGTTGATGGTTATTTTAGCATGGTATTAATGAAACACAGACCACTAAATTCCCTGTTGATGTGTCAATTACTAAATAATACTGACAACACGGTGACACGGTGACCGCTGGAGTATGAAGAAGCATGGTGTACTTTACTACTACTCTTAATGTGTGAGATTCTGTTCTCAGATTTTAAAGAGAGACACCAAACAGAAGCTTTCTTTGCAGGATGGAATTAATTTTTTAGGTGTTCAGTGAAATGTTCATTCAATCTTCTCTCAAACATTCTGTGTGTGACAGAGGTTTTACAGACACTGCTACAAGGGATATTGATTGATTTCAGCCAATCAGGAACCACAAGACAGTGATGACTATCAATGAAGGACTCCTTTGATCATCTCGATCACCTTGATATGTCCTTTGTCTATCACAATTGTAAGGAACTTGGCTATTTGAATAACATTAGCCGATGACTGGGTGGTTTCCTGAATAACATTAACTTACTATAGTAGGGCTTAGTGAGGACGGGGTGCTTTCTATTAAGTTAACATTAACTTACTATGGTGTGGTTAATTACAGGCGGAGTTTCTGCAAAATCCTACAAAAAAGTCCTAAAGATGGTAAATGCCAACATTATGTACAAATTGTCTATGTGTCTTTTGGGGCATTTATCCCCGATCATACTTTAATTAATTGTATTTCAGTTCTAATGAATCTTAATGAATATGAACTCAATTAATTGTCCCACCTTTATTGAAACAGATGTGTCACATTGGCCAATACATATACATATATGTGCACAACAAACACCCTTTTTTGAAGATTTTTAAGTCCTATCATGCATTCTATAAGCAAGAAGAATGTCCTTTACAATATTTGGGAAGAAAAATGAATAAAGGAGATGCCAAAGCTTAATTAGTGAAAACCAATTTTAGACATACCTACATAAGTTTCTCTTTGAATCGTTTCTCAAAAAAAATAAATAAATAAATAAATAAAAATAATTGATTGAAGTGCTTCATGTTTTTCCATGTGTTTTGTTCAGTCTATTTTCAGAGATAAAATACTATGTAACCTTCTATACTTCTTCTCTAAAGGGAGAGCTCTATCGATTGCAGACTATATGTGTCATTGACTAGTAGTTGGGAAAACCTCACCTTTCTTTTAATAGAATGTGAATATTCATCCACTGTCCATTCACACGTAGACTGGAACCAGGATTTGAATGCTGAGCTCTAGAGGTATCAGGCAACATTCTTACCCATTGAGTCAGCATGCCACATAAAAATAATATAGAAGTGGAAAATCCCTGTTCTTTTGAAGATACATTTAAACAACTGAATATAACAAACTGTATTTTTTCCTAAACAAATAATAAATAAGCAATCAATTGTATATTTATCAAGATACACAATATTTAATGGTTCAAGTAAAATGTCATGACAAGAAAAGAATCACATTGTCTGATTATGAAAAAGTGATCGTCCACACAGTCACTGATTGTGGATTAGATATTTTACAAAGGAATAAAAGCATATTCCTTATTAAATACATCAAGCTGTTGACTAACAAGAAAAAAATCCTTCAAAGCAGTTGTGAACTCCACTAGCCAATATAAATAACCATTTATATTGATTTACAAGCAGTTATAGTAATCAAAGTCTTTTATGATCATTTTTGTACAACAGTGTCCTGTTAATCACCAACTAACAATGCCTGCATGTATTACATACATGCACCTGCATTTCACGCCCATACATATACAAATGCACACACACCCACATTAATATATGCATATTTTTCAATGTAACAGCAAAGATTGTCTTTTTATCAAATACGAATTTATCAAACCGTCGCTCTTGTAAATAATTTCAAATTTGAACCACTGCAAAGCAACCATTTTCCTTGTTTTTTCCGTCTCAATGTGCTATTTGTTTACATATATTACATATATATGAATCAACAGTATGTACTAAAATATATGTCTTTTTCTGTATATCTGCTTCTAAAATACAGAAATGGATTCAGTCTTTGAATTACAATTACTCTTTTTCTGCACAGGGACATAACTAGAATGCAATTTTAGGGTGGCAGCCACATAGCAAATTTCTTCAGCAGCTGTTGGAGACAAACTGAGTATTAATAATAACAGGTATAGCTTTTGGTTGCAATTATCACATGCAGATGACGATGCAGGACAACTAATTAGCAGAATATTAACCACCTAGCGCAACATGTTATGGAAATTTAAATAAAACTAGAAAAGAAGAGCATTATTTGGAATTTACATTTTTATATTATTTTATTTGTTTGCTTTCATTCACATTCTGTTTGTTCTAAAATGTGGTCAACAGGAGTTTATAAAATATAAAAAATGAAAGGATATGAATATGATCATGCGTATTACACACATTATAATTACTTGTCATCACAGAACTGTTTATTTCACTGCATTGTCATTTTTGATACAGAGAGCTCTTTGACATACAGGTGACTGTGTTATGTGTAAATGTGTAATTAAAAATTTGAATCTTATAAAATTCTGAATCTTATGGAAATTTAAACTTTTACTATGATTACCTTAATGGATTTAACAATTTCATTCATATTAAATGTTAGGTACTAAAGTCAAAATTGATAATATGATTGAAAAAATTGATATCGATATTTTAACCAAAGTTTAGCGCTATGAAGTGAGAGTGAAATGCTAGCAAGCAATAATGACGACTCCTGCTACACAGTTAGATATCTATAAAGGTCACTCTATAGTTTTTTACCTAATGTTTAGGGCATTCATGCTATTTGTGCAATGCAGTAATTAGAGAATCATCTATGATTCACTAGTCCAGGGGTAGGCAACCCTGATCCTAGGCTGCCAGTATCCAGCAGGTTTTCCATCCTACCTGGTCTCTGATGAACCACACCTGATCTCAGGCAGACAGTAACTCATCAGGTAGGACAGAAAACGTACTGGATACTGTCACGGTAGGGTCAGGGTTCTCTGTCCCAGCTGTAGCCAGTACTTACAGTATACGTGGTAGTTTTTCATTTCAAATCAACTGTCACTGTCAAATTTAGTAAATTTAGAAATTTTGTCTTTATTAAAAAGAGAAATGTAATTACTAATTAATCCAAAAATTAAGAAACCGTGATGTAAAAAAGAATTTTACCTTATCTACATTGTATAGATATGGCTAAGCACAAATGGGGTAACGATATTGGATTGTTTGTCTATCGTCATTTCTCTACCTACCTCCCAGTTTCTCCTGAATATGACAATACCCATCTTTCACACCTAGGCAAGGTGCCTTGAGGGTGCTGGCTCGGAGACTGAATCGCTGACAGTTTTATGCTTCAGGTTGGTGGATGACTTCAGTGGATGTATGGGGGAGCCTTAAATTCAGGAGAAAGAGCATATTTTTATCAAGCGCTATTATTATTATTATTATTATTATTACTGCTGTTGTTGTCCTCATTGGTGGTCTTAGTGTTATACCCCTTTTCTGCCGAATTTAATTTACCTTGGTAATATTCCAGTAGTCTAGTCATCCCCCATAAAGATATGGAATAATGTTGCGTTTTGTAGATAACTTGTCTTTAGTAGACCAGCCTGGCATGGTGCAGATTTTAAAAAAAAAAAAAAAAGAAGAAAAAAAAACTTTGATACTGAATTCAAGAAGTGATGAGCTGCGCGTGCAGATGCCAGACTTCCCTGACAAACTCCCAGCAGTGTTATTATTCTCCTGGATTAAATGTGTTAAACAATTATAAGGTAGTTGAGAGAGTAGCTGCCAATGCAAGTATGTCATCATGTGGTTCAGCAGGCAACAGAGCAATCCGGCCTCTACAGAGTGCTATTATGAGACACATAATTTCGGTACTGTTCTGACTAATTTATAGCAAAGCAATTTCTTAGATCACTGACCTGAAGGCCTTGACTGTCAGCAGAATACACTAAATAGTATTACCACTACTGGTGCAGCATAGATATCTGAAATGCAGAAATTCACCACCCTATCTTAAATTATAGGATACATTGTCCAGGGACTTTATCTGAGATGCGATGTGGTGTTTCTCTCTCGCAATGCATTCATTTTCTTCGCAGGTGAATTCAATCATAGGTGAATTCAAGTCTGATGGAAGATTATCACATTCTAGAGTGCATTAAAATGGTGTCTTTTTCTCAGAAAAGAAATCACTAATAATAAAACAACAACAACAGAAAGGACGACAATAACCATAATAATAACTAACACTTATATAGTAAAGGGGTCACTCGACCCAATCAACAGTAAGGCTAATATTTTTTTTTAGGCTGGGGACATACTATTAAGCAATGTTTTATTTATTACAGCGATTATAGATGTTAACAGTATTGTTGAGATTAAGTTTTAAGATTAATGGAAATTTGATTATTCTTTAAGTGAACAATGATATATCTTTCAGTAGTGAGTGTGAAGACAGAGATACAATGCAAATCATAGGATTAAAGTGGAAAATAAATAAAGGCCAATTAAACTCTCAAAGTGCACTCTTCCGCAACTATGTCCATCCTGGTAATTACAGATCAAAGTAATTATACAATGGGGAGATTCTCGTAATTGGTTCCATAGAACTTATTATGATCCAAAAATTGTACACAAAGAAAATCTCATTAAAATGGAAGTAAAGAATCCCAATTCCTTTAACTTCCAATGTACTAATAAAATGCTCTAAAAATATGCAGGGGTGGGGGTCAGAAACAGATGCCATGGTGATAATCTGAGGTTAACCAGTCAATCCTATTGCAAAAAAAAAAAAAAAAAAAAAACTGTTAATGTGACTTTCAGTGGTTTGTTCAGATGAAAACAAAATATAGGCTGGTATCTGAAGTCATCAGGGCAACAGGACTTCTATGCCTTGCTGTTTGCCCTGATGCGAATCACAGTCCCAGCAGAGTGAACAGCCACATTATGCGCAAACACTGCTAGCAAACTTTATTTTGCCTTATTTATTTGCAGTTTATTTCTTTATTTAATATATTTACTTTTTGCTAAGGATTCTTTAAATAGCTTCCAGCCATTCCTGCTGGTATTTATCTATTATGATGTTACATTTTCAAAGGGCCATAATCACACACTGCATTTCAGTCTATGTGTATCTTTAACAGTAATCATTAAACATTAAATGAATGAACTCATAGTACCTTTTTTCCCTCTTCGTAAGATGAGGAGCTACTTTGGTTTAGAACTACTTTTTATTTACAGGTACTTACTTTATGGAGCATGATATACAGTATACAGTACTGCCTTTTATAGTCATCAATAACCTTAATATAATATTCATCAATATTATAAGTTTAAGGTTCTTTTTTGTATTCCCCAAATATACACAAGCTGGTATGTGGCACAGACATGAAGGGGCAAGGCACAGGCATGCCACTGCCCACCAATCATGGGGCGTTTTATAGCTGATGCTCATGAATGAAGGCGCTGGTGCCCCCAGTGGCTGGTGACTGCTGTGCAGATGGTGTAAAGTTTGCCAGGGGGATGACCTTGACAGGGTCTTCCTTGTTGCTGCAGTGTCTCTCGATGGTGTTGTAGAACTGGGGCCGGTTACTACCTTTGTCCAGTTCATCTTTAGGCATGGATCTACCGAGGGTGTGGCACCCTTCGGACTTGGTTCCACAGGGCCAGCCCTGCTGAAAGCTGAAATTCGGCAAGGTGGCATTGTGGGAGGGCTGGAACTGGGTCAGCGCTGAGGGCATCCAGCAGCTGTCAGAATGGCCAAGGATCAGGCACTCCTGCGTGCAGGTCTCCGATGCTTCAGCCATGGCCCTCTGCAGGTTCACCTCGACGGCTGCAGAGACAAGAACACAGACAGGAAGGCATCCTTCACTGTTTCTTACTTTACACCTCCCATCGCGAGATATTCTCCTAGATTATGGGGGGAAAAAAACACGGAATCAGAGTAGTAATCAAGGTTCCCACTACATCCAACCAGCAAAACAAATGAAAGGAAAAAAAGAGAGAAAGACTTCTATGAATGCAAAAATGCTAATTAGGAGTGAATCAGTGAATCCACATATATCTGTCTCTGATAAAAAGCAAGGTGAAAAAGCATTTTTAATCCATGCCATTTTGGGAAAATGCAGTACCTGTGTGCTATATTTCCAGTGGAATTCACATGCTTCCCACTGTTTACGTACAGTATAAAGTGAATTCCCTGTAGCTTAATTAAATCTGGTGCTAAATAAATAAATAAATATCATACGCGTCCGACATCATCTTTACTATATTAAACATTTAATGAGAAGCTCAACCAACCATTGTTTATTTTATTCCCTATCACACTGCCAGACCCAGTTATTATCTTATGTTGTTGTCATTTAAACTTTGGGTAATCCTATCAATTAATATTATTTAGAAAATATCAGGATGTCTTGTATTACTCATGGTATGATACATGCAAAATATGATCATATGATTATTCACACACACACACACACACACACACACACACACAAACATATACTCCCATATGAAGTAAAAACAGTGCATTGCAGGCACTTTTGGCAGGGGTCAGCAAGGTCACTCTGACTGGCCTGCGGCTATTCGGCCCCATACGCAACGCAGCTTCATACTCTGCATGTCGTGACAGAGTACTCCTATGATCATCTTCAACATTACCATGTTTGTACCTGACGGAGTAGCCTTCGTTCACATCCCCCTTTTTTTCATTCAGTCCTGGAAATAAACAAACTTTCTGCATGGGCTAAGATATGTCAACATTTAACGGTGTATCACTGGAGAAAAGACAGTCGTATCCATGAAATCAAGTTTTAAGATTTATGGCATTAAAACAAGCGTTTATGTAAGGAGTAAACAGAAAAGAGATTGATTTCATAGTGCATCATAACAACAGTGAAAGATGACGGTTGGCACAAGAAGCCACTGCTTCAAGTTTTAACCTCTGCTTTAGATCTTTGAGGGGAAGGATTTATGCCTCAGCACTGTAGCGGTCCCAAACAGAACGGAAAACTTAAGGAGAAGCCCAAGTAGTGCTGACTGTCATGGACTTTGCTCCACAATCACTTGACCTCAACTCAATCACTGATAGCTCCTTCTCAGTAGGTTTTCCTGACCAGGGCACTGAAGAAATTTTCAGGGGGGGTGGGGGGTTCAGAGCCATTATTTTACCACACAGCCACATGCCAGCCTCCACCCTATCGGACACTTATGGGGCCACTTGAACACCAATAAAACATTTGGTATCATGATGCTCTGTGGAAGATTCTCAGATCACGCTGGGGTAACATGGATCAATAGGTTTTGCACAAACTGGTGGAGTCACTGCCAACTCAAGTACTTTGGCATTATATAAAAAAAAAATGGACATACCAAATAGAGAAAAAAAAAAAAATCATAAAGTCAAGTTTTTTCCCTAACATTCAAATTTTCACAGAAATTGTTATACTGATAATATAATTTGTAACTAATTTTTAAATATTTAATTAGAAATGAATGCAAAACAATAATTTTTCACTAGTGGTGTCAGACTTTTTGACTGCACTGTCTACATATGTTCCTCGTAAAATATATTTATGAGGGAATGCAATGGGAGCCTGTATGTACACCCTACAGCAAAGGAAGGATTCTGCAAGAGAAATCACACAAGCCATCTTCACTCATTAAGCCTCACCTGACATCAAAAGTAAAACAAGTCCAGAAGAAGGATTTGCCATGCAGTTTTCACAAATAAAGCCTGTCAGCTTAGATAATTATAACGACACACAATATGCTCAAGGAACCTATTAGCCTTATATTTCTTAGCGCAATAAAAAACAAAACAAAACAAAACAAAAAAAACCCTCTTGGAACATCAGTTTTGTCCTTCAGGATTCTGCTCCAAGCTGTAGTGTAGAAATAAATTTAAATATTACTTAAGCTATTAATTATAAAGTGCTTTGAGTTTTTTGAGTTCACACCATGGCTTGTTTTGCATGCTCTACCTCACCTAATTCTCTGCGTGTCACGTGTACGAATGAGAATTAAAAATCCTGTTGCAAAGGACGGCATAGTATTTAAAAATGATCTCTAAAGAACTGTAGCCCCATTTTAACTCTAACAACACAATGTGCTTTTTATATATGTTGAGAAATCGTGCAAATATTTTATTACATGTGCCATGTATGAAACACACGCGAATGATGAATGACTCCAAAGCAAATGGCGTAAGATATTTGGCATGAACCTTTTATTCTCAATTAAAGTCTGATTTGCAGACTGTAATTTGATTTGTTCGCTGAGAACTCTCTCGGCTGACAGTCATCGTGTGTGGGGGGGGGGATCAGAACTGAGGCCGCAGGGGAAAGTAAGTCCCCTCCGGGAGAATTAGGATGATGTCTGGCCTCTCGCTGGGGCGCTCAGCTGCAGAGAGGCGGTGAATAATTCACCGGAGCACTAAATGTCTCAGCCTTCTGAGGGTCACCAACTTCATTAAGGTAGAATGGTCCTCACTCGCACGCTGTCCACCAGGCAGGAGGCCGCTGGCATGGCACGTCAGATAGCGCTCGCACGACAGCTGTGCTCTGCTTCTAAGTTATCACGAGTCAAACTCATGTGGCGAGTCTTAGGTGCAAACATGCAACACCAGACGGTCACATGTGGATACACAATATGATGTGCAAAAATCACACATGGAAGCCTTAAGTTATGCTCCAAATGTGGCGTCGTTTCAGTTTCAGCTTTACTAATGTTTCAAACGCCGAAGATCGGCATCAGAGAGAGCTGTGTCTAGTGGTTGATATATTTTGTACTATGGTGATTCTCCATTGGTATGATTATCATTATTTTATAGCAAAACTCAGTAAATTTTCCCTTCAGAGACCTCATGATGTATTACGGTATTATATTTTTGTAGATTACAATGTCTCCACCCTTGTTATCTCTTCAGAAGATCAACAGTAAAACCTCAGACTGCGAGCATAATTAGTTCCGGAAACGTGCTCGTAATCCAAAGCACTCGTGAATCAAAGCGGATTTTCCCATTAGAAATAATGGAAACTCAGATGATTCGTTCCACAACCCAAAAATATTCATATAAAAATGATTAATATAAAATATGAAGTAAAAATACATACAACAAATTAACCTCCACTTTACCTTTGAAAAGAATCATGGATGGTGTGAGGGAGATGAGAGAGAGGAGAAGAGGACGGTTATTTTGTAGCACTATACAAGTGAGGCACGTCAACTGAGACCGAGCATGGGAGACAATTACCCACAATCCTGCAGCGAAAGAGAAAGAAAAAAACCTTCAGCTCAGTTGTGATCACGTGACGCTCGCAGACAAAGCGTATACATATAATACTCGTATTGCAAGACCTTGCTCGTTTATCAAGTTAAAATTTTAAAAAAATTGCTTTTCTTGCAAAACACTCGCAAACCAAGTTACTCACAATCCAAGGTTTAACTGCATATTGTTTTGGAAGAAGGTTGTACATTAATGCCAGTCTTAAACTGACTCATAGATTTCATTAGAGATGCACTAACTCGATAATCGGATCAATATCAGTGCCAATCCAGAAGTGACCGAGGCCGATACTTATCTCGTTTTTGGCAGTCTCTAAAAAGATTGGTCCTATTTAGTGTTACATCTATTTGTACAATCAGTCGCACATCAGCTCTTACCCATTTTAGATGAGCTTTTTTTGCGGTATTCAAGCCGAACGCTAACGCTGCAACTGTTTTTTTTTTTTGCTACTCAGTGGGCATGAGCACAGTGACTTCCGCCTGCTGTGACCTCATATGCATTAGAAAGGAAGGCGACGATCTGGGAGTATTTTACACTTTTAACAGGATCTTGTAGCGATTCGCAATCTTTGTAAAAACAGTTTTTTTTTTTTTTGCATTTTTAAAGTGCATTTTTCTGTACTTGCTAGTTTACAATATTAATAATGTATAATATTTTAATGTGATTAATTATATATCTTAAACTCTTGCATCAGAACTTGTATCGGCAATTGTGTGTAGGAATCAGATCTCAAGATTTCTCAGATACTTCAGAAATTACATATTTGGATTGCCGGGTTTCAGATTTTTGTTACGTGATTCCTTTCCAAATGAATGATACGTGTTTTGCAGTACTGACCACCTAAGTAGGACGATTCACTAAACATTGTCAGAGAATGGAGACTGCTGAGGAGCCAGGCTAACCTTTGACAGTTACACAGCTATAATCACATGGATCAACACGTTAACACGTTCAGCATGGCTACAGTATGTGTGAGACTGTAACATTTCTGTGACTGCTGTTATTTATAAATAAGGGCTCAACTTAGTGATGACAGCACTTCATCAAGCTGCAAATGACAAAGATATTCTCAAACAATCAACTTTTATGTAAATCTTGAACAATGATGTGCTGATTTATTCTCCAGCCTTTTATTTTTAAGTGATTAAACTATTTTTTTGAGTAATGCTTAGTGTGTAGGGCATGAATGTTTGCAACTGTCTGGTGTCAAAATATATTTTATATACCTTTCAGCCAGATGCCAAACTGTTATTCTATTTTGTACCATGAGTTCTTTTTTCTGAAAATACACAAAGGTCATACTCTTTTTGTAGTTTACAAGAAATTCGTAATTTATTCATAATGACTGCAATTTTGAATGATTTGAATTGCACTTAGATTGGCAAGTGTCATTAAGTAAAAATAAATGGTTTTGTCTAATATGAGTAGCTCAGCAGTTAGGAGTATGTAAATGGAAGGCTGTGTCTTTTAATACTGTATCTATCAGAGGAATCATTTCATCCCCACCGGAGCCTTGTGCAAGGCCCCTAACCCCAACTGTTCCAGAGACACTGGCTTACCTGTGCTGTGACCCCAAAACGTGCTCTCACCTGTATAAACATCGTTGTCTGGAGAACAAGACGAGATACACAAAAACAATAAAAATTCTCCCTGGGGATGAATGTACCTGCACTCTACATTGCTAATTCGATGCTACTTTTAGCACAACGTGTCCTTTGAATCACCACTTATGCAGGCCAGTATTTATAGTGCAACAACCGTTTATTTAATGTTTAATTTCTTATGTGACTGTAAAGGTTTTGACAAATATGTGCCACAGTTAAATGTGTTAATTAACTTCTGCTCTCAATAGAGAAGCATTTTCATAAAACGACTGAATATTTTTTTACTGAGGAGAGAGGCTTATTTATGCCAGCCGTTTTGTTATTGTCAATGTTAAAGTGTCTGTACTCTCCCAGTGTGTATACGGTTCCTCCACTAGGCCTTTTACTTTTAAGATTGTTGTAAACTCTGGTACTCCCTAAGACTCAGCTTGGTGGAAGCGGTTGCCTAAGGGGTGCGTGGGTGAGGTTGTGACAGAGTGAGAGAGAGGGAGACCATGTGATTAACGATGTCTCGTGCTGTCCAACAAATGAAATTTGAAAAGAAATAATTGAGTTTGTAATTACTTTGACTTTATCATTTCATATCCCCCGCCCCACTCCAGCATTACATCTGGACAGGCAAATGGCTAGTCATTAATAATAATGAAGCTGTTTAACCCTATGGGAGTTCTACAAGGAGAAAACCGCCATTTTTCATTAAGGGAGCATGCTCAACCAGCAACTAAAATTAAAGGCCAATGTGTCATTTTCTCAAGTTTCGAGAATGGTCACTTGCTACGATGCAAGACAAGGTTCATGAGCTATGACATCCCACACAATATTTTTTGTACATTTACAGTTTTACAGTTAATTGATTGAAGCTGCCTGATGTAACTGCAAAAGTAAATTTTATTTCCCATTGTAAAATTAATTTATTTGAAAATGCCATGGTTCATCCCCTTTCCTTATCAGTCTTGCAGATACTAATCCTTTTACATTCAATTAAATTAGCATAGGACAGATGAAGCTGGATAGGGTTAGAGCTTTCTAGGTTCTTTCAAATTTTTATGTGCACATCAAATCAACATAAATATGTCACGGTCACGTTAAAGAGACTTTTCATATACATGTCATATACATGTACCTTTCTGTCTGACATATTGTCAGTGTACATTTTTGAATATACTGTACAGTAAGTCCTTCACATTCGCGAGGGTCGGTGGCAGAAGATTCTCGTAAATGTGAAAATTCACAAATTACACTTAGAACCCCCTGACCTCAACCCATAACAGTCTCCTAGTCCGAAAGATAACATATGAAGCCTATTACCAATATCTAAACAAACAGTACTGCAGTGAAGAGAGGCGGACTGTACCATTAGGCAAGGTAGGGTATTTTGAAAACAGAATTTCCAGAAGTAGCATTTAAATATATGATCAATATAAATTATAGCAACATGTCTGTTAGTCGTAACTGGCAGTTTTAGCCAGATTTCAGGATAGACAAAGTTGCTGCTCTTACAATGCCTTGGTTTTTATATCGCTGATGCCCGTGGTGAAACTTGCCAGCGTTTATTAGCGGAATAACCTTACATAATTTTTATTCTGTGAAAAACAAAAGACTGATCTACACTCACCTAAAGGATTATTAGGAACACCATACTAATACGGTGTTTGACCCCCTTTCGCCTTCAGAACTGCC
>JAODLC010000002.1:24316605-24328714 GCA_026781145.1 Hippopotamyrus pictus | reverse complement strand
GATTGGTTGATTAGATAATTGCATTAATGAGAAATTGAACAGGTGTTCCTAATAATCCTTTAGGTGAGTGTATAAGTGTATAGGTCTTAAAATATAAATTGAATGCTGTTCGCCCTTTTGATCTCCAAATAATTAACAAAAGGACTTCATTTTTGGGGAGATGGTGTAGTTTCGTATGAATTTATGTCTGAAGTTTAACCTAAGAGCTTTTGTGTCTCCTTTGCCAGTGTAGCGTAAAGGTCCCAGTTCCAGTTGTGCAGTGTGAAAGCGACACACGAAAGTGGCCAAGCACTACAAAAGTTCCTGGTCGAGACAGCCCAGGAACAGTGCCCAGGAACCAGCTTCCAGAACTTTGGTGTGAAAGCACCCCATGTCAGCTTAGGGCCCCCATAGAAGTTAGTCCAGCTTTGGTAATGTACGTTTTGCATGTCAAATTTCTTTATCATTTCATATTTAAAACCTTTTTATATAATATACAAACCAGTTACTACTGTATGCACTGCGATCACTATGTTTTGGACCACATCAACAAATAGTATTTATCACTAATATTTATATCATATGATTTTACATGAGCCGGATCATTTTCAGTACTGTGTTTTGCTTATGTGTCGTCTGCGAGTCTCCAAGATCTTTCAGCAAGCTTCACAACTTTATTCCCGCTTAATTGTTCATGGCCAACTTGTGAGCAATCGAAACCAGTCAATGTCAAGTTCACGAATTTGAAGGGGATGCTGTAAATACTAGTTATTCCTATTTTGACTCAGTGGCAGAAATTCTGAAGGCATTCTTTGCGCCATCATGTGAAAGAGCAATAGTAATATTCATAATGCCACGTGTATTCATTTCATTGTTTTACTAGATTTCTGGGCTGGCTTTGATCCTATTCTAACTATCCATTTCAAATTCTCCTTTCCAACTAAACCTACATCTGTGTTCACAGAGAGTATACTTATTGAAGCTTAAGGTGTAAAGCGGAGTGCACTGTATATGGGACCCAAGTGGTGTAATGGTTATTTCATTTAAATAACATAGATTTTCAAATCCCGGGAGTAACCACTGGAACTGCTGTAGAAAATAGACAAGCAAGATACAGTTTGAAAGCGAGGATCACCATGCACTATCTGTTCCATCTTAACTTTAATAACATGGGGAGTAGCATTTTATTTGATTTTAGCACATTTCAGCATTTTTAAAGTGCAAAGGTGAAGGATCACTTTTTTCAGGTTCTGCAAGCTAGCAGGCAGCACCCCATGGTTCCTTTCAAAAGCCTTTGAAGATTATACTCTGGTAGATGTCAGCACTTTGGCTAGATGTTTTCCAAGCGCTTGTCCCGGACAGGGTCGTGGCAGGGGGGCTAGAGCCTATTCCAGGCATCCCAAAGTAGGGATCCAAGTGTTATACACCTTGGATGAGATGCCAGTTGATCGCAGGGTACATACAAGCACGTACTCACTCTCTATTGGACCCGGAGAACAAGTAAACTCCACACACACCAAGTGGAGGTGCAATTCAAAGCCTGAGATCCGAAGCTGTGAGGTAACAGTACTACCCACTGCACCAGTGTGCTACAGAACCTGGGATAGCACATCTTCTAATTGAGCATATATCAATATTTGAAAATAGCAGAAAGTAGGGTTCCCTTCATAAATAACTGGCATTTTTTTTGCAAACAGACTGTGTTATACATGATAAAGTACTGCATGATTTCAATAGGAAGTTTACTAAGACAAATTTATCTATACTGAAGCTTTTCTTTTTCTAATGTCTGTCAAGAGCAAAGTCCTAGCAACAGAATGCATCATTTATAATCCTAATCATTGACTTTTTGGGTAAATAAAGCAATGCTTTATTCAAGTGCTATTACAACGTCAAATGTTCACATTGAACCTAATCATTTCTGTTTCCTAATACACATTTTCAATAAATGTATTAATATACATTAATGAAAAGCCTTCTGCTGTGCATTTTTCAAGGTCAGTCAATTTAAAATATATCTGTAGGATTGATTCTGCCTGAGGTTTCCACACTCTTCAGCTTAAGATGTATTATATTAAAAGTCTTTCAAAAGCAGCCTTTCTAATCCAATTTGCCGCTGTAACACAGGCCTTCTTGTGCAATCCTAAGTCCAGCTCTCAGCAGTGCATTACTTCAAATAGCAGGATACAGAGGTATTTTCTTGTGAAGCCTCCTCCCATTTTCTCTTCTGCCCCTTATCTTTTTCTCCCTTTCTTGCCAGTGACCCAACAACACTGAAAGTAATTGCAGGCAGAAAACAACATTTAATGATTACGTTATCCGAGAATCCAACAAAGAGAAGTCACAGAGCAGTACATCCAACAAAGGGGGAGGACTTTTTCAGACACACCACTTTCAGATAACAAAGAATATTATTGACTTTGCCCAGATTAAAATGCCAAAACAAATGACAATACAGCAAGAAGGACAAAGTAAAGAAAGAATGACTGTGTCTAACACACTCTCTGTCAGTACTGTATTGTTCAGTGTTGTTTCTTTAAAGTTTTTCCTCTATATCGGATTAAATAGGATTTATTCATTTATTCATACTCCATATTAGCCTAAACATATTTAACCACTTTGCAAAGTATGACATATTGAGCAAGTTTTCCATTTTGTGTATTTCTTTGTCCTATGCTGCTCCTGGTGGCTCGGATTATATGTTCTTTGTTATTTCTCTTGAACTAACCCCTTTTTTGATAGCCTGAGTCCTCAAAGAAGGCAAACTTGTCCTCCATTAGGAGCCTTGGAGGGGGTTTGTCAGCAGAAACACAATCAGCGCTGCCCAAATACGCAGCATGGGATGAAGAGGCGAGCAGAGCAAACAGCATAACAATCAGCAATCAGCACTGATAATGATAATGACACAGGGCACACTACAAGATCCATGCCTCGCATTTCTGTTACAGAAAAGAGCTGTTATTGTGCAAATATGATGGCATGTGTGGGAAAAAATATATTTGCAATTTCACCAAAGAACCGAGAAAATATCTGAAAAAATACTCCATGTTATGTCTTCCTTAATGCACTTTAATGAAAATGTACTATATTAATATGTCTCTGGGTGAAGTGTTTCTTAAAAATAAAAATTAATAAAAATAAAACGTAATTAAACATATACCCTTTGCTTGAAGTTAGAAACGTAGGTTAAAAATCCAAAAGAAACTAAAGAAAGAAAAGTAAGCTGGCATCTTGTTTGGAGAATATTCAAGATAGTTAGCAAGATATAATTATCACTTTTTAACATTGTAACATTTAAACTTATTTTCTTTATAAGATTCATAAATCTTATAAAATCTTTCATCTTTCATAAGATTATGAAACGAACCGATTCTGCATCATTTTCAGTTGAAGAAATGACTAATGGATGGAGTGAAATCTGAGAGATTTAAATTTAAAGGAGATCTATAAAGTAACACGCCTCCAATTAAAAAAAAAATGCTTCCAACTGTCTGCAATGCAACATGCTTTAATGGGCTCCAGTAATGAAGACGTTAAGTATGCCAGAATTGTAAAGCAGTGATATTACGACTGGCACAGGTCAGATCAGGTCAGGTTGGGGATCATACCCTGGTACAGCATGTTGCCGTCGACACCATATGACAAAACTTATTGGGCTCCTGGTTGGTGACCCTCCCCCAAGCTGACACGTAACCCAGTCTCACCCTCTGGAGATGCCCGTCTATCTGCTGCAGTCAGGAGTTACAGTACGTGACTGTCCCCTCAGCCTGGTCCAGCCCCTGGGGTCCTCAGCACTGAGGATCCTGCAAGCCGGAGCACCCTCAGGCAAATGTGTGACATATCCCTGCCAGTGTTTTCAAAAGTTATTATATATTAACTGTCTACAAAAAAGGTCAGGAATACTATAACAATAATGCATGCAAAAAGGAAAAAAAAAACATTTATTGCAGTCCAATATTGCTTAGAGTGACTCTTCTAATTTTTCACCAGGACAAATGGATTGCAAAGTGGTGAAATCTGAGAAATTAATTTACATAATGTTAAGAACTCTACAGTAACATCAGTCATTTTAAACAAGTGTATTTTTAGTAGCTATTTAACTCCTGCTATTTTGTTACTGCTTTGCAGTATATGAACTGTATTGCAACTGTTATACAGTTGGAATTACCGATCAGTTAAGACATTTGACTTTGAAATGTAATCAGGTAAGCAAGTTTTATCCAATTCATGGTACTTAAACAGTCAATTTTAAATTAAGATGATATAACAGTAGTAGAATATTGAATATTCTGTGTTTACAGCATTTAATTGTTCCATCTCCTAGGGAAGGGTGGGGAACCATTGTTCTTTTGCAGGACATTCAGAATTTGAATTACAGTATTACGAATTACAGTCGTAATACATACCAGACAGAATCTCAATGTACCAGACTCACACTCCCACTTCACCGACAATTCGATCAAAATTACAAATGGGCCACAGTGGCCAGGAAATAATAAGATGACTTTAAGAAATGAGAGTAGGATTTTCATTGCAGGGTGGAACTGATTTTACTGTGCATACGACAAACTCATGTTGAATCTAGAGCAAGGTATTTGTCATTGTGGCTTTTATAAATCATTAACTTGGGTAAATGGCATTTTTAGCCATTTTGTTTTTATGGCATGCTGAAGAATACCGTTTAAGTAATTTTAGTCACAGTTAAATACTCTTTGGGAAAATTACATTCTTTGTGTATCAAGTCAAAGAAGATAAAAGGACTCATACTAATCGACAACACAAAAGACTGACTCTTTTATTTAAAATAAAATCAAAACCATTGCCTAAGTAACACAGTGCATAACAAACATCTTTGAAGTCAAAATGCGTCAATGGCAACTCAAATTAGAACCATTTACCTAAAATCTATAACTAGCATGATTTTTGTAAGATCCAAATCTCCTGAGCTAAAACCTAATTGAGCTCTTATTGTGACTCTAGGGTAAGATGGCATTATAAATAAGATTCTAAATGAGCTGTTCTTCACACGTCATTAAACATATCATCAGATGCTATATAAAAGGGGCGGGGCTTGAATTTGGCTACTGTGAGCTATGGTGGGACTATGAAAGATTTCTGCATAAATAGCATCAGTGTAATTGATGTATATTGAATTCCCTCTTTGTTCTATAAGAGATTAACATTGATTTGACTCTGGTAAAATAAATACCTCCTAAAAACAGGGATAATACAAAATTTCACAGCCAAACAAGCAACTAAATTTTATGATCATGTTTAATGAAGTCAAGAAAATGAAGCAATGTTAGCCTTTGTGCTTTTCGTGGGCAACTAGAAGAATTTTGATTATATACAGTTGTAGTGACAGCGTTTAAATTGACACATCCCATTACCTATTATTTCAAACGTTAAAGAGAAGCCAGTCAGATTATTGAATTGATTGATGCATTTTATAATAAATATGGATTTCACCCTGAAGTGTCATTCACAGTTATTATTAATATTAGCCCAGTTTTAATGTATCTTACACTGTGGTAAATCCTAAATCCTGCAGAGCAGTTCTCTCTCTTAGGAGGGCACCAGCTGTTCCTTGACCGTGGTCTTTAACTGAATTTCCAGGTAAATAAATTAGTCAAACTTGTAGTTTCACTGCTAGCAATTAAGCGATAATTGCACTCAATTCCTTCTAGTTTGCCTTTTGCAATAAAACAACCTAAGTCCAATTTTATCCTTATGCAGAATGCTTATTCATGTAATAAGAACATTATAGCCTGCATATCTTAAAATTTCAGGTAACATTTTCGAAAAGCACATGCTTTTTAATGCATCTCAGAGAGAAAGGACAAATGAATAGAGAGTGACATACATACGGTAAGCACTTATGCTGTTTTGTGAGTATACAGTATACCTGAGGAAAACGTGTCTGTGACTAATGCATTTGCAGCTGGGAGTGTTCAAAAAAACCTCTTATTCTCCTGGATTTAATTTACCAGACTGAACCAATTCTGGTATAGAAATGGCATCCTTTTATTAAAATAATAAAAAGAAAAAAGCAGCTTTTTATTTGAGTTTCATGCAGTGAAAATTAAAAGGCAACAGA
The DNA here is from genome assembly GCA_026781145.1 of Hippopotamyrus pictus. Classification (NCBI taxonomy): domain Eukaryota; kingdom Metazoa; phylum Chordata; class Actinopteri; order Osteoglossiformes; family Mormyridae; genus Hippopotamyrus; species Hippopotamyrus pictus. The sequence goes on along the minus strand of JAODLC010000002.1, from coordinate 24,322,638 downwards.
TAGACTACATTTTGCCTCTTATTTCAAGACAGCCAACTGTAATGTAAACTCCAATGAGTTGCAAAAAAGCCTTTTTTAACATAGAGGTGGAAATGGTGATGTCATTGCATTACTCTTCAACAGAAAGGAGTTTTATTGTTTAAGCCACCCATTGTGAGAGACTCACTGATGTCAGAGGAAAATAAAACATAACGTACCCAAAGCTTTGATGCAGGAGTCATTAAAGTTAGTGTAATGAAGTACATCATAAACAATCTACAGCAGTGTTTCCCAACCCAGTCCTCGGGGAACCCTAGACAGTCCACATTTTTGCTCCCTCCCAGCCAATCAAGAACACTGGTACAGGTGTGCTGGAAGCTGAGAGGAAGCAAAAACATGGATTGTCTGGGGTTCCCTGAGGACTGGTTTGGGAAACACTGAGCTACATTGACTGGGAGCATTAACTGAAGAAAAAATGCAATATGAATATTTGCAGATAAAATAGAAAAAATATAATTCCAGGTGACACCAGTTCTTATCTGACTCAAGGTATACAGAGTGGAGGAAACATTGACAGAATTATCCCTATAAAATCAAAAATCCTGTGGGAAACATCATTTTCCTTCACAACAAGTAGCATGGAGAGGCGGGTCAGAGTATGATCAGCACTTTGATTGGACAATGCATCAACTCCGCTCAGAAATCGACCCCCAAAAGCCAAGCCCTTTCCAATTTCCTCCAGAGAGGCCAGGCTAAAGATCAGTACTGCTTCAGAATAAGTTCAAAGCCAACTTATTGAGCATTGCAGGTGTGTCGTGCTGGTTTGCAGTTTTGAAGAAAAGTAATGTGGGGAAGTGTTGTCCTGCGTATGTGTGACAGAGATCCATAGTTCTAGATGGAAGAAGAAATCAAAAAGTTTCTCTGTCATTCTCATTCACTCTCTCTTTACATCCATTTTTCCAGTATTAGTCATGGTATGCCTGATACTGTACCTACAGCCTGTCTCAGGGAGACGATGGGATGAAGCAGCGAACATTCTTTGCATGCGCGTGTATGCACGTGTGCGCACACGCACACACACACACACACACACACAACACGCGCGCACACACACACACACACACACACACACACACACATTAGGTATCTATATCTTTGTGAGGACCATCCATTCATTTCTATGGGGATAACCCTAACTATTACAACCTTAACCCCTACCAAATCCTATCCTTAGCCATAAGAAATCCAACAAAATACAAGACTTTTGACTATTTAAGTTTTTTGATTGCATTCACAGATTTGTATAAACTTGAGCTTTTCCTTATGGGGACCAGAAAATGTCAAATAAAAGGTCATTGTTTTTTTATCACATTGTGGGGACATTTGTAATATATACACGCCCATACATACATACAGATAGCAGTTCACTTAACTCCATGTCTTTGGACTAAGGGAGGAAACAGGTTTAAAAAGGTTCACCTTTCATTTGTATCAGACAACATAAAGGCAAGTCAATTTATTGTTCTTTTAAATAGAATTCCCTCTCTTTTTACCTGAATTGCACACAGTAAATTGCATGTAAAAAAATACAATGAAATGAATCTGCTTTTATGGTAAATTTGTGGTTTTGCATAATTATTGAGAAGAAATGTGAGAAACGGCTCCATAAAAAGACAAGACAGAAAAACAAACAAAAAAAAAAAAACAATTTGAATTTTGAAAGGCCATTCATTCCCAGAGCAATGGCTTTATGTGGATGAATATAGCCCTGATACAAAGTCTGAGAAAGCTGAAATGGAGTATTATGCACAAAGGTCCCCGAAGGGTAGCGGCCTTAGAGCAAGATTCAGAGCAAATCAGCCCTAGGCCTAAGCTCACAACACCGCCCAAAACAAGCTGACCCAGAGGTCCAAGCATTTTGGGGTATTACGTATCAGACATTAACAAAATATGCATCTGATTTGTGTCTTTGCCTGGACTCTTTCCCCATGTCTTATTTAGCCAAAAATCCCCGGTTATTGTCTCTCATCTGCTCTGTATTTTTTTTTCTCTCTTTCCACCCTCCTCTCTCCCATGGAAAGCAAGGTCTGTCACATTTTCTGGTTGGCATCTCTTACAGCTGTAATGTCAAGCCCCATTAGTGTGGCTCAGTGATGGCATGGAAAGACATAAACTCCACAGACCAAATGTCAGAAACTCACGGGGCATTTTGTCATCAGATTGCAGGGCCGGGATCACTGCGTCTTCCCAGTGCGTGTCCCATAGCCTGCCATGTGGCTCAGGCTTAAGCCCCCGTCTATTTCCAGCCTCAGCGTGTGACAGCGCGCATAAACATGTTTAGCATTTTATTAGCAGCATGAACGTATGAAGGCCAGTGCATTATCCCTTTTGGCCATCGTAAATAAATAACTAAATAAATATAGTAAGAGAGCGGAAGAGGGAGTTCATAGCATTATTGTACACCATGCTGCTTTTGTGTTTCAGACATAAAAATCTGTCAAAACTAGGAAGTTGCTGTAGCTTATAGTAAAGGTTAGCAGTCTGACATTTTTCCTTTGGTTTCAAACCTGAGTATAATATCCAAGGTGACTCTTTAATAATTCCCCTTATTCTGCAACCTTCTGCTTTAGACTCTCATATTTGATAATAAGATAAACGCTTCTGGTAGTCAGTTTTGCTTTCAATTAAATGTGGTCTTCACTGGTGACCTTGGGTAGAATACAAGGAAAGCATTTATAGACTGACAGCCTCTATGAACAATTATAAGGACTTTTAAAATAAAACAGTTTCTGGTGAACCATACCCCAGATACAGTAATTATACATGGTTTCCTCATCTAGTTCCCTTAATATTGTAGCTGAAAGTGACCTGTTAGTTCTCTAATAAATGACAATCATGTCTTGTCATTCTTGAAAGACATTAATATCTGCATCTGATTATTGTACACCCATAATGTTAGACTTTCATAAGCCTTTCAGTACTCTGCTTGAATTACAGCATATATATGACAGTGGTTTTTGATATGGAGAGGACAGACCCTTCTCAGCTACTAAATGTATTAAAATGTAAATAAAGTGTGGAAAACAGTAAATACCACAAGAATAATTATACCGATTTTGACATGCTGTGCAATCAAAGCAGCCACAGAGTCAATATGGTGCCAATCAGTTTAGTGTTTACTCTGTGGGCTGCTGCTTTTCATTTCAAGAATCACAGAAATACGGCTTCAGTCGATAGATGGACCTGATGGAAAATGTTGATCGCTGACATTTTCCGTCACCCATGATCTGTGAAACATGTAATGGAAGAACGTAATGAAAGGATGATAATGAGGCCGGAGCGGAAAACAGCAGTGATCCTTTCGAAGTTACCCGGGTTTAGTGTTCATTACCACATGTCATATACATATAGCTGTGTAATTTCTTACACATGTTCAAAGAAAAAAAACCTTTTTAACTATCCAAAGACTGGCAATTATCCATTACATCAACAGCATACTATAAGCTATTTTTTCTACTTTATAGAAAAGTAGGACTAAATTCTTTATTATTTGATAATGACAGAATTAATTGCATTCCTTATGGTAGCACACTGACATCAGATTCTTTTTTCAGAATTTCTTCCTTTCAATTTACTATTGAAATAATGTTTTTTTATAAAACCATGAATTATGGTTCTTTCCTTATCTTGGTAGAAATATACAATTGCCTTTGTTCCTCCATAGAATTTCTCAAGGTGTAGCCTAGTAATAAAAAAAAAAAAAAAAAGAATGATTCGTTAACCTTGCTTGATTCAGTATTGTTCATTGAATATGTGTAAATTCTCATGCCATGCTGCTTCTATTTTCGATTCTTCCCTTCACAGTACAGGTGCTAAATCTACTACACTTTGTTTATCACTAGTGTAGAAGAACAAGATCATTTGGAGAAAGTGTGATCATTTCAGTGGAAATGTGTCAATATGAATTCAGATTAGACATGGTAATCTTGAGCAGTAATAGGAATTTTGTAACCCAGAAATGTCAGGCACTTAGCCTGCCATTGTTTTCCGCAGGTCACATCTGTAAAACTCCGATTTAATGTCTTGGTACAAAACAGGACAGGTCATCTGTGAGATGTCATAATAAGTTTCAGTAAAGGCGATCGTGGTAAAATGTCAGCGAGGCTAATTAACTTTCATAATTAAAAAGTAAAGAAATACTGGTGAACTCCTCTTGCGATAGGCTGGGACATTTTTGTTGAGAACAGAATCAACTCAGTGGTGTTTTGAAAGCCTACAGTATATGTGGTTTGCATTACTGCATCCTGAATTACGGCGTATGGCACAGGTGACTCTCCCGGGGGTGTAAGGTGATGGAGCCAAACCAGTCATTCAGATAAATACAGATAAATTTTAGATCATTTGTTACAAACGTAAATACATGAACTATAAAATATTACTGCACATTTATGTGACTAACACAAGCCACATGATTTGATTTGGTTAATCTAGTTTGCTCCTACAGTTTATGTGGATTGGTGTCCCTAAATTGCCCACAGTTTGTGTGCTCACGATGGATTGACATCATGTCCTGTGAGTCCTGGGGCATCTCGCTATGACCCTGCATTGGCTAGGCATGTTTAAGAATGTCAGGATACTACACATTTTGTTATGTCACAAAATGGGTTAAAAGTCACACTGGTATTCTTCAGGGGTTGAGAATGGGCAATCGACCTCTGTGTTTTCTGTCATGCTGGCAATAAAGGCCAACAAAAATGGCAACAACAAAACAGAGGAAATATTTCTGACATCACTGCTCACTGGAGCAAAAGAATTTTGTTAAAAAAATTTAAATAATAATTAAAAAAATGTAAATGCCAACCCTGTCATTCTGAATGTGTGTCAAAGGAAAAGAGGACATGGAGATTGAGGAGAACACAACAAAAAAGTAATTGCTTGAGGGATGTTTTACCCTACTAATAAGAGAAATCTGACAATATATGTACTACCACAGATCTCACAAATTAAAATGTCAGATATTAGTTTTGTGAATATGTCATATTTTCTGTTTCAGGAAAGGAGATCGCAGTAAAATGTCAGGGACACTAATTAACTCACATTATTAAAAAAAGAAATACTGATGAACTCCTCTCATTATAAGCTGGGACATTTCTGTCCCAGCATAGCCAGGAGTGTAGAATGGTGTAAATGCTATATAAAGCACCGTGATACCTTTTAGAACTGATATTTACTGAATGCTTACACATTTCAAATAGTCAAATAACTGACCCCCTGTATGGACATAACTCATTTTTTACATTGTTATGTCAATACTGTACCTCATTTCCTGTACTTTACACTGGTCTGCATCACGCAGATAATACACCAAAGTGCCTTGTATTATAAAGTTTAAATAAATATTATAAAGTTTAATAAATTGTAAAGTGCCTTATATTAATTAATATAAGTGTGAGCTGATGTGTCCATATTCACTCCATATTGTTAATTAATCCATAACCACTCTGTTCTGCCTTTGCTGTTCCCTTAATTCTGAGTGAGAATCCAAAATGAGCTGAACAAATGGGTCTGGGATCCATTTTTTTTCCATCTATAGAGATGGATTTATGTGGAACAGATGAATTACTGTAATTAAATTTGCTGCCTTTATATATGCATGTGTATATGTGAGAGTGTGTGTTTTAAACACTGTGAATCTGGATATAGTACTTTCTATGAGACAATGAAAATCTATTGTATAATAATCATAATGACAATACTATGGAGCAGATGTGCTGAAGATCTGGACCACTGACCTCTCAAACTAACCTGAATGGCTTCATTTCAGATTTTCTCTATCCTCACATAACTTTGTGAATGGATGAGGAAGTAATTAATTGATTATTGTGAGTAGTCTATAAAATTGAATAGAAATTTATTAGTATAAAACCAAAACATTACTATTTTTTCTTATAAGTCTACATAAGTTTGTACATTTTTTCAGAGGTGGACATTTCAGGTCCAGAAAGTAAAAATCCAAACCAGGATTTTATTTCAACCAACCAGTTGAGTACCCTG
>JAODLC010000002.1:24289558-24308335 GCA_026781145.1 Hippopotamyrus pictus | reverse complement strand
TTAGTCCTAATTGGCCACATTCATGAAAAAAATGTCACCTGACATAACTGTCACAATACCAATTTTAGAAAATACGATTTTAACTTATATTATGCAAAGCATGTTTGCTGGAAAATTCCAAGGAACTTCTTCTTGTACTATTGCTCACTGTGAAAATAGATAGCAGCCATATTTATTCAGCAATGGAGGCAGTGGGAGGCAGTGTGTGTGTGTGGGGGGGGGGGGTCTACATTTGCATTACGTAGAGGAAATCCAAAGTTAATTGCATCCACAGTCATTTGTTTGTCATTCTGCATTATGCACATAAAGTGCAGGCAGGCTGACATACTCCATGAAACTGAAACCTGCCATGTCAGTGTTCTCCTGTTTACTGAACTGCAGCTTATCCCTGCAGATTAAATACGAGCCACAGTTTGGTTCCTTTTAAGTGCACGGATTTCAAAGTTGACACCTGCATTGTAGGCTTTGTATATTATCATTTCCACATGCCACATAGAATCAGGATGAAGCTATTCATGTTAGCAATATATATATTTTTATTTCACATTTTAAGCTAAATGTTCAAAGCAAAGCCGGAATCTTTGAAGGGAACGGAAGTTTTGTTTCCTCACAATTTCTAATCTTTGACAGGTGTAAGAGAAAGTGGATTCAGTACAGGATTTAGGGAGGTGGGGGGTGTCAGTTTGTTCCTGTCTTTTTCCCCCATGCTCTGCACCAAGTTTCATATTGATGAGATCTGCAACAACTAAAATTGCTTGTCTTCTTTAAACATTTAACTTCCAAAGGCAGCTTTCATACTCTACTCAAGTATTCCTCCTATCAGAATGCTAATCCAGTGAAGACCAAGGCAGATTGTACAGAAAACATGCAGCACCCTATTTTCCTTTTCTCTTAGTAATTCTAGACAGTATTTTACCAATGTTGCAGTTCTGTTTACATAATGAATTCTTAATGTTACTTTTCGTTACCGACTGCAGAATATTTTGATCATTACTTCTTTTTAAAAATTACTGCACAATCATTCCCAAACACACTTCTGTCAGACACAATGATTTAAGGGGAAGAACAGAAAGATAGTTAATAGATATTTTATGCTTTCAGTCCTTGTACTTATCAATGGATGCCACACTAAGCATAATATATTACCCTCTTATTACATTACATGACAGTATCCTATTAATGCAAAGCCTTTGACAAAAATGCCCATTTCTCTGCCTTTCCTTCTGTGAAATTATATTGTGATTATTTAGTCAACAGGACTCAATAGAGAGACCCGCTTACAGAGCTTTTGCCTGAATGCTTATGGCAAAAGTGAAAGATGCATCTTCCAAGGATTCATATTATGGACAGGGAAGACAACTGCTTATCCACTTTTGCTCAGACCAAATATGTAAAATTACTACATTTCCTTTTGAAAGTTAATTATTTTGAATGATCCATGGAAAAGTATGTGCAATTTTGAGGAAATTTGTCATAATTGACTTAGCATTTTGAAAAGGTAAGTGCTACATTGAGATTGAAAAGGAGAAAAATCCTGTTCAGCCAAGTGCTTTAAATATACAGCTCCTTATTTGCCTATATACGAGATATGCATTTCACCGCAAAACAAGTCGAGCCTGACAACCATAATTCTAACTAACCTGTATTAGTAGAGTTGATTTCAAAAATGTGAAGGGAGGCAGGAATGAGAAAATCTAATCCAGCCATTATAATGCTGTCATCTTGAAAAAAGAAAGAAAGAAAAAAAAGCTTTTATACGTAATCTACAAGAGGAAGGAGGTCTTTAATGGCAATATGCCCTGCATTCAGTATATTAAGAACTATTATATATCCATTCACATAGCTGAACTTTTGTCACGACCCCTATTATTGTATATACATCATTATTATCATTTAAAGGAAATTCATACTTATTCTTACTACTAGTAGTAGTATTTTTTTTATTATTATTATTACTAGTAATAGTAGTAGTAGTAGTAGTAGTAGTGATAGTAGTAGTTGTAGTATAGTTGTATCGTCATGGTGGTAGTATGTCAATCCTGTCACATTGACCCCCTTTTCTATGGCCACAGACTCATTCAGGGGTGTCCCTAGATGTTCGCAAGCCAACTGGGAGATATAATCCCTCCAGCATGTCCCAGGTCTACTCCAAGGTCTCCGCCCAGTGGGGTGTGCCTGAAACAGCTCCCTTGGGTGTCATCCCTATAATACACCCAGACCACCCCAGCTGATCCCTCTCATTTGGCATTGAATCTCTTGGTGTGTGTAGAAGATTCTGGATGGATGTGGCCAAAAGCACAACATCATCTCTATATAGAAGTGATGTCACTTCTGGATCCCCATACTGGACACCTGTCCAGCCATGCATGTTGATAAAACTCTGTATTCATTACAGGGGACTGAACAGCATGCAGTAGTGACTAATTACTGCATATTACTGCATCACCACCTGAGGTATTTCCCAAGAACATATACCTTCTCCAAGTCTACAAAACACATACAGTACATACTGTGTTATCCTATTCTCCAGATATTCATGCAGCTGTGTAGCAGAAAGGAACTAATCTGCTGTTGCACAGTGAGGTCAGAATTGGTCGCGTTGAACCCTAGGATTTATCAATGGGTAGTGCGTTCTCTCAAGTATCTTGACATGGGATTTAATAGGGAGACTTAGAAATGTGATCCACCATATTTAGAGGAAACCCCTTTAGTTCCTCATTTTGAAAAGAGGGTTAGTTAAGCTCAGTGGTACTGTACCTGCCTTCCATGCAACAGGAGTGTCCAGGCATGTCAACAACATCATCCTAATATCCAGTACTTTCAACATCTCTGGATTTCATCTACCCCTACACCCTTTCCACTATAGTGACTTCCAGTGTTGGGGTTGCTACTGTTAAATGGTAGCTATTCAACCTACAGGCTACTTATGATTAAAAGTTGCTAAGTTACAGCCACGTTACTGTTTTAATATAGTAATTAGTTACAATGCAAGCTACAGAGAAAAAGTACATCGAAGTTATTTCATCCGGTAATACTTTATATATATATATATATATATATATCAAATGTAACATCAAGTTTTAAAAAAATGTCTTTGGTGTAAACCAATAGTACTTCAGAATTACTGTGTTTGGATTTGTGTATTCTGCACTTACCAGCATTATGAAAATTAGGAGGGGTATAAAAAAAGATAAATTTTGACATGTCCAAAACCAAATGCTCCTATACATTTTCATGCATTGAAAGTGTCTAAAATACTGTTTACCATTAAGTATTTTTCAACCCTTTAACATTCATCCCCAGACTATTCAAGAAAAAAGCAACTGCTTGCTGAAAATACCCATCTTTGTGAAAGGAGAAAAATAATACAGGTTGTTATTGAAGTATTGATCAGAAGGACATTATACAAGCACAATCAACTTATGCGATCTGTTTCGACTGACCGGTCATAAGATGATTTGGTCATAAGTCAGCCCATTATTTTACATGCAAATATTATCACATGTATAGTTTACTGTTAAATAAAATTACATCATCTTTAAGTCATATTATTTGGTGTTTTTTTAACCTTTTTTAACCTTTTTATTACCATTTTCTTAGTTCATTATTGTTAAACAAACAGATATGATGGTATACTGTACTGTGAGCGCTGCAAACAGTAGCCTGAGCACGAGAGGAATGAATGGGCAAGCTGAGGGAAACTGTCGTACACTCACACTGGGCAGCACTCATGCTGCTAGACGCGGCGCAGTTGTGGTCACATATTTGCGCTCTCGCAACAGTCGTAAAGTCGATCAGTCGCACAGGCAGTACGTTGACGATGACCAGTAGTATTTTTTAACGGCATTCTGCCAAGCTACATCGGTATTTACAAAATAATGAAATAGTTACTGGAAAAGCTACAGCATTTTAAGAGTAGCTGCACTACTAAGCTACTGAAAAAAGCCACGAATTGTGGTTAGCTACTCTCCAACATTGGTGGCCTCTAACTACCATAGGGACTTCAGCTGAAGTGACAGACTTTGATCCACCAGAAGCTGCTAACATTGCCTCCCAGTGAGACAGCATAGCTATTGGGTTAAGGAGTTTTTCAAAGTATCCTTTCCAGTGCATTTTCACCAGATGTGGTCAACAATTCACCTCCCTAGCTGAACTTAGAAGATCCCTTCTCCTCTTCTTGAGGTCCTCTTGAGGTGTTTAGCAGTTTGCCAAAACATCTTTGCCACTACCTAACAGTCTTTCCCCATAGGCTCTCAGATCTCTTCCCATGCATGAGCGTTCACCACTACCACTGCCTTCGCTGTAGGCTGTTAATACCTTTCAGCTGTCTCAGGAGACCCCCTTGCTAGTGTTGCCCTTAAGGCCTCCTTCTTCAGTCTGACAGCTTCCCTCACCACAGGTGCCCACCAGAGGTTCCTGGGTTACCACCATGACAAGCACTGGCTGCTTTCTATCCACAACTGTTTTCAACAACTGAAACGATTGAGGACTCACTATCCATGACAAGGTGAGTAGTTTGGAGATCTGGAGGGACCTTGTAATAGAGTTGCTGCTCCTTCAGTTCGAGAAGGTGCTTATGGCATCTACAGAAGGATGTTACAAGGGAGATGTTCCAGACATTACCCACAAACAGAGAAACAAATGAATGCATGAATAAATAGACAGACAAAGATATAGATAGATAGATAGATAGATAGATAGATAGATAGATAGATAGATAGATAGATAGATAGATAGATAGATAGATAGAAAACACATCAGGTCAGAAATAAAAAAAATGAAGAATTCTTGGAACATAGTTTCGACAAATTTGATATATTGAGCATTTATTTAAAATACACCGGACTTAAAATTGTTGCCTGTATCGTTACACCTTAAAATGTATCAGCATAATCTATGTGTTGTCCTTTTAAGCAATATAGGATAACTGACAGAAGATTAGAGTTAGACTGAAAATCTATACTTCAATTGTATCTTACTCCTTATTACATTTTGCAGCTATGGTTTTGGAATGGCTCAGGAGTGCTGACATGACATAAAATCTGCTTTCCTCATCTACATCTCCTCTTCTATTGGTGATTTGAATGGCAGATCTACAGCTCAGTGAGTCTTCTGTAATTCAATATTTCATTATAATTCAATCCAATTTGAATGTACTTGCCCTTTAAGAGGGGATTGAAATATTATATATTTCATTCATACCAATTTCTGACATCATTACTATAGTCAGGAAATTTGTCAACAAGTGAAATAAGTAGTATGCAGCCACAATCTAAATCTAGAAGCCAAGTCTGAAAATGAAGAAAAAACAACGCTGGACTGTTTATGGCAAACAAGTAGTAGCCTGTCACCATATTTTATTTTTTGCGGGGGGGTGTATAATGTCGTTAGCTCATCCTACAATATGTTTTTCCTTCTGACTTAGTCATACAAGCAACGTTCTATATCCGTGCATTTTGCATGCGCGTTGTGTTGAAAATCCCACAAATAAATCACATACAAAAAAAGCAAACATCAGACTTTGCATGGAAACTTTATGTTAAACACATGCAGGCACAAAAAGGGCATTTTATTAGGCATGTATCTTTATTAAGATATATTTCAATTTGCATTCATACATTTTGATATGAATGCTGCTAGTCCTGGAGATTTTTTTAGCATTAATGAAGAAGATCAACACAGCTTTCATAATGCTAGTACTGTAAGTGAAGAATACACAAATCCAAAGCCATCCACCACGCACGCACGCACGCACACGCGCACACACGCAAACACGCACGCACGCACACACAGGCACACACAGGCACAGTTCATATATCCCTGGCATTGTGGGGGCTCTCTATTTATTTGTATTGGTATAATCCAAATCCCATATATTAACCTTAACACTTACTCCAGCCCTAAGTAACCAAACAAAATTCAAGACTTTTGGCATTTTTTGTTTTTTGATTGCATTCAAAGATTTTTATGAAATTGAGTCTCCCCCTGTGGGGACCTAAAAAATGGTCAAAACAACAGGTTTTTTTTTTTTTTATCATAGTGTGGAGACATTTCGTCCCCACAATATAATATATACATGACCTCCCCCCCCGCCACACACCCCCACACACACACACACATATTAAATTTTAAGTTATATATGTTACCTACCTGAAAACCTTCATGAAAGCAAAGTATTCACTGGTTTATTTGACACTTATAATGCTTTTATTGTTGTATGTTGTATATGAGTATATTGTTAGAAAATAAAAGAAAAATGTTCCACACTTATAAAGCTGAAGTATATGGAGTTCTGGATGTCAGTACACACCTGTATACTTCATACCTCAAATCAATCAATTAAAATAAATGTAAAAACCCAAGAATGTCTAATTGGTTAAAAATGGGAGGGGAGCGATGATCTGAATAAATCCACAGATTATTTAATTTTCAAAGAAAGCAACAGAGAAGTGAAACAATTAGCATGTGTCAGAATATTTTTCTAATGGACAAGTATTTCACACCATTATACTGCAGTCATTTCTTTGCACATTTTTTTTTTATATAAAAAATAATATGAGGAAAATGATTTCAAATTGACAAGCATAGGAGGCATTATGTAGAGGGAAACTTAGAGGAGAAAACTGTAACTGATAAAATGTGTACATTTGTAAAGGGAATAAATGGAATCTACTGTGAATCAGCAGCCATTTTGTTCATTTTGTTTTTATAGACAAGGTTAAGGTTTGTACAAGGTGGCAGAAATACTCATTTAAATGTATATATCAGTGACTCTTTGGAAGCATTCCTGTCTCTGAATACACAACTGCCATCAACTAATCAATAATAGCAATGTCTTTAGCATGGCCCTTAGACTCTTTTAGGAATCTTCTCTCTCGTGGCACGTATGTCAATTTGTCTGGTGATTTATGATGTTGACTAATTAAGCTCGTATCGCCTAACCCATTCTGTGAGATGTGCTACAGGATACTTTGGCGGTCATCTGCTCTGCAATGGGTAAAACTATGCAGGCAGAATCCCCCAGAGGAGACAAGGAAAGATGAGAAAATAAGTGGATCAAGCGCAAGGGCACACGTGGGGAAGAAAACTGAAAATCAATGCAACTTTTCCTGCGACGGCCGCCTTTGTGGGGCAACCGGCAATGCAGAAATTGTACCCAGGTGGTGCATGACAGAATAATTAATAAAACATCAGATTCTCAGTTTTAATGATTTCATAATTTCTGGCAGTTACTGGGGTATGCAAGGCAATAGAGAGCAGTATTAGAATTCAGTATTTTCACACATGCAACGAGTTGAGGCTTTCAGCGAGAAAAGTTACATTGGCAAGTTTGTATGAGACACTGCAATAGACAAAATAATATGAGAAACACGGGCACCCAATCACGTTAAACATAGTAAACGTAATTTAGTGATCAACCATTTTCAATTCCTTCAGTGTCATATTCATTTTATAAATGTTGTACTTGTGTGTGTGTGTGTGTATATGTTTGTATAAAATTAAAATCTATATTAGAAAATTCAGTTTTGGGATTGTTTCAAAGACATAGTCAGCATTTTAAGTGGCTTCCACAGGAAAATCCTCTGATTTATCACCCTGTCTGCAAGATGTCACTGTTTTGATATGGGAGCTTTCAAACATGAATTGCACTGTGTGGTTTCTTGTCTACTGCAAGCCTACACACAGTGCACTGTCCTAGCCCAAGGCAAGCTAGCATCGGACAACCCCAGCTGCCCTCAGACCTAAATTCAATCTGGACATGCACCTATACATCTTTCCCCACCCCCTCGTGTGTTTTTACAGCCGAGTGAGTATGATGCCTTGGATTGACAACCTCGGTAATGGTCAATGTTCACTCCAGTTTGCTGAGGGTCAGCAGTTCTGCTTGGCTTTTATCAAAGGTCAATGCGCTGCTTCCAGAGGAAAAAAAAAATATTTACAAGCCTTCTCATTACAGTACATTCTTAGCCTTAAAGCCATCCCTCTGATATAAATTGGATATTGTTATTTGGGAAATGGCAAAACATATAAAGTGGTTCTGCCTCAAAAGTATAGTTTTCCGCTATATAATCTGGTCTCCTAATGCACTTCATAATGCATCTGCCAGTGTCGATGCTATAAACATGCAATGGAAAAATGCTTTCAAAATTTCTTTGTTCATGTTGTAACTTTCACAGCTACATCTTTCCTTGATCTATGGGTCTTGCTGTCACAAAGGAAACTGGTTGCCTACCATGCAAGTCCATTTTTCTAATCAGTCTGTCATGCTTATAATCTGAAAGGAATATCGTAAGCATGGAGAGGGTCAGATGTGAATTATACACATGCATGCATAACAGCTTCTTATGTACACCTTCCTGTTAGCGCTCATAGCCTGTACCTCCAAACAGTGAACGATCCGCCTACAAAAGAATATATACAGTATGCAGGCAGGTTCAGCTCCTGTGTAATCTAGCATTCGGGCAGCTACAATGCTTGATTTTTAAACCCTTAGTGACTGTTTCTGCCAGACATTATGTTTCCAGGATGTGAGAAACAGTCACCCTCTTGTGATTTCCACAAACTCTAGTGTCTAGACTTTAGAGAGAAAGGTGCAAGGCACAAAGAAAAAAAAATCCATCCAATGGCAATTCTGTTCCCAAAATCATTGTGCTAATGAGAGAAGTCAGGAGAGAATGGCCAGACTCAGTAATGCTAACAGGAAGTGCACACGTGCTAGGATGACGAGGGCTAGGTGCCCCAATAACGGTGACGCTTAACATCTTACTTGAAAGGTAAACCTTACTAAAGTTGTTTACTTTTCTACATGGGTTCCCTGAACTATCCCTTAGGAGGCTGCTTAAGGGACAGCTTCTTAAGTGCAATGTTATTAGGCGCCACAACACCTCATTGGTTGACATTGATGGCTCAAAAATCAATTATTGCCTCCATGCAGCAACTGCTTGACTACAGCATGAGAAAAAGTGGCTTTCTTTATAAACGTAACACTGCAGGAATGCTTCAATATATTGCATCAATCATAACTTGAAAGAACATAAAACGTAAATATAAAATTAACAAACTGAATCATCTAACCGTAAATATGATTTTCACTGATTGGGTGCACAAACCCACCGCCTCAGATTGTAGTATCACACCATTTTATATTTATTTCATCTATAAAACACCTGTGTGCACCATTATATGTGTATGTCATTGATATTTGGAAAAACAATGGCACAATAGTCAAAAGAAAAGTTGTGTCACTGTCATAACGTAGGAGAATGTCCAGTGTGCTTTATTACTGGCTACCAAGGACTATTCCAGGGTGGTTTTTTTGGGGGGGAAAGTACATTTAACTTATACGTAAATGAACCTTCAGTGCTAATTTTTACCAACATCATGAACCAAAGTTTTGATATACTGTGACTTTGGCACATTTAGAGAGGTGTATGCATTCTAGAGGCATCGGAACTAGAGAGAACACGTCCACCCCAATATCAGCAGAACTCCCCCCCCCCCCTTTCCCAATAAATAAATAAATATATAATCAATAACGTGTTCCTAATCTTTCATTATGAATCTCTGTGGTACTGGGGCTAGTTCACTGCACATTCAGAGCATAAGGACAAAACCTAACAAACACTGTAGTCATGTATCAAACAAAATCATTTTATCATATTGATGTAATTTTTTAGTGAAATGATTAAACTGTACCCTTAACAATGCTAGTCTTATTTTAAACGGTGACATCTTTATTGATAGAAAGTTATATTAAAATCTTTCTTACATCCTATCATGATGTGTTGTACATGTGCCCATTGTATTACCACAACATGCATCGCACCCTATTTCCAGCTCCCAGCTAATGAATGATTATGGTATGTATTGCTTAACAGCATATTGCTCTTTTCAGAGGTGTGCAGTGGGGGCCACAAGCGACATGAACTGTCAATATAAATAAGTGATAGCTAAGAGTGGTTCCGAACAACCTTACAAAAGTATCTATTTCAGAAGCTACACTTAGCTACAGACATTTCGGAGAACATCTCGGAGAACATCTCAGAGCGTTAAAACTATTTAAAGGAGAGCTGAACAAAGTGGTAAGAATGTTTTGGGGAACCCAGATAATTCATATGAGCTTCTTCAGGTTTTACAAGCTACTTTAAAATTGAATGGTCCCTGTGCTTTGCAAAATTGTTTAGTTCTTCATGTCCTCTGACTGTATTATTTTCTTGATTGACGGACTCATCCAGCTGTTTCATATTAACATCAGTGACTCATGCATGATTAATGGAGACTGACCAATTAGCACAGAGCAAGAACTCAGTGTTTAAATAAAATCCAGGTCCTTTTGATTGAAATCGTAGCATTGAAATCCTGCCCTAGTTCAGTTTCCTCAGTGACATGGATTATCGTGTAATCCTACAGGTGCGAAAACAACAGCAGAACAATAGTGATGTAGAAAAGGACAATTCTGAACTTGTCAAACCTTGAAGTAGTTATAAAGATACAAGGAAGTCCAAACTGGAACTACGGAGACTAATAAAGTGGCAACCAAGTGAGTATACAGTATGTGGGCATTATACTCATGCACATAGCTACATAGCTTAATCATGTATGTGTTTCCTTTACTTACGTGATTTGTTACTGACCATGAACAGCAACACTCAATTTCCTTACTAGTGGGTAACTGCTTTGTCAGTATCTATAAGACCAGGAGTTTAAGTAAACAAGAGCTGTTAACACGCTTCAGGGTGACAGCAACAAGATATAAACATGCCTTTCCCACAGAAAAAGAAAGTGTTTTATCTAATGAAAGCAGACTATTTGCATAATCAATTTATTTTAT
Source organism: Hippopotamyrus pictus (assembly GCA_026781145.1). Taxonomy (NCBI): domain Eukaryota; kingdom Metazoa; phylum Chordata; class Actinopteri; order Osteoglossiformes; family Mormyridae; genus Hippopotamyrus; species Hippopotamyrus pictus. The sequence goes on along the minus strand of JAODLC010000002.1, from coordinate 24,297,504 downwards.
AGCTTTCGTGATTATGTAAATGATTTTAAATACAGAAGACGATTATATACAATGAGCTGAACGTAAATCTCAGCCTGTTTTTTTGTGTCTTCCTTTCCCACTAAAACCTGCTAGGAAAACCAGTAGCATCCAGTGGTAATACATTGTCTCTTTTTCCATTTTAATAGTAGAAGGTCCATTTAAACCCGAACCTCAGGATTGCATGTGTTAACAAGATTATGACCCAGTAACATAATCATGATGAAAGATCAGAGACAACTGTTTTGTGAAATATTGCTAAAATAAATATTCGTGTTGCCAGGCCTTCCTGGAAGACAAATGCAAGCTGTGGAATAGGCTTTGTCTGGCTGTGGTGGGGAAAATTAAAGCAAAACAGTCTGAGAGCCTGGCCAGAGACTTGCACAGTGGACCGTGCACCTTGATTTTCTATCTGTTGGGACAGATGTCCTGAAGTGTCTCTAACTTGCTTGGCGAATGCCCTTGCCAGTCGTGGCAGATGCTTTAAGTGTAAAACAGATGGAATATATTCAAAATGGTGAACTCATGGGCACCTGCTTTGGGTAATAAAAAAAACAGGTTCAAACAACAGACCGTGATTCTGGGCTCCCATAAACTCAGGCGTAAACACATGGATGCACATTCAGGCATGCTCACGTACTACTCAACAGAACCTCAAGAGATTTCCCAGTTTTAAAAACAAGTTAAACATTGCGTATGATTACCAATAGCTAAAAATTCTTCAGCTAATGAAAGCCAACGGGCCCTTTATGTCAAGCCACACAATTGAAATTTCCAGGTCAGAATCTGAATGCTTTTGACAGACATCAATGGAAAAAGAGGACAATTTAGAAGCATTTCAGAATCTCTGCTATAACTACACAGAAATAAAATAAGAAAAAATTAAGATGTAATACTTAGACCAGATTTAACTACATTACACCTCTGACCCCAACATGAAGAAAAGGCTAACTGGACTGAGACATTGTGTGTTTTCTGTTAAAAAGCAAAATGTGTAAAAACGTAACAGATGACCCAGTGTTACAGTAATCTCCTTAAGCAGGTTCAGGCAGAGCAGTGAAGTCATCTCTTCAGTGCCACATCCAGCAGCGTTTTACTTGAAGTTCCGTAAATATGCTATAAATACTGTAGAAGATCTTCAATATATGCCGCAAATACCACCGTGTTTCTCTGTAAGTAGCCTGTCACTTGAAAATCTGCTTTAAGGGTAATTTCTTAAAGCAATTAAAGAAAAAAAACCTAGAAAATACTACACATACTTTTACACAGACATATAAACCAAGACATGGGCTCTGACTAGATTAGTGAGGATCGCACAGCAGTGTGTGAATAGCAAACAGTAGCCAGTGCACATCTCTAACATGCAGTGGTCTGGCCAGTGCACATCTCTAACATGCAGTGGTCTGGCCAGTGCACATCTCTAACATGCAGTGGTCTGGCCAGTGCACATCTCTAACATGCAGTGGTCTGGCCAGTGCAGCTGCATGGTTCTCTCCTGAGCTGCAGTGGCTGCTTTCTGATGACACAAACACAGGTAAATCAGTGTACTTTGCACCACCCTTTGAAGGACAAAATCCATCATGAAAAACAAAGAAGGGCTAGTCAAGTCACCCTGAGGAGTCGGCATTACCGCAAGCAGAACTGAGTGTCTAACTCGAGTTAGTGACCTATTTAATTATGGACGAGTAATTTCCTGCTTTGACAGCAGGACTGATAATCAGTTATCGTAGCTCAGTGACTAACGCGGGCATGTCTCCCTTTACCCACATGTGTGGCCCAAACCCACCGTGAGACAGGACCTGCTCAGTGGTCAGGCGCACTTAAAGACACCAGATAAAGAACAAAAACACGCCAGGAGGCAACATCTGCCTACCCCAGTCAGACAAACTATATCGACAAGAGCAGGCCTATAAATTCCATGAAAATACATTACATTCCATCCATCCACCCATCCATCCATCCATAACAGCTTTTGATACCCTTTTGCATTACATTCCACCCAAGCTATTATTATTTATGTGAAACTTACTTTTTTTACCCTTTCTCCATGTTTCCTATTATGGAAACAATATATTGTGCTGATTAAGACATTTGACTGTTATGCGGAGAAACAATCTATAAAAGATAAGCTTTCCCTTTTCTCTCTGTTTTAGTTGTTACTTTTTTTTTTTAATCTTACAGTCATGCGTCTTTAGAACATTTATCTTCTGGGACCTGTAAGCATAGATGCAATTAGATCTTTGATACTGTGTTAAAGATTTACATAAATGCAGTTTTGACTTTGATATCCTGAGGGGGAAAAAAGCTTGACAGATGTTTGACTGGTAAATCCAGCAGGAGTTACAGATGAATAAGGGATAGATACATACACGTGTGAGGAAGTGGGTGCCCTGGGGGCATTAGGGCAAAAAAAAAAAAACAACCACTTACTGCCAGGGATTATGGGTTCTGGTGGAGGGAAATGGGCAGGTTTGATGCTGTAAATGCAAACATCAGACAGCTGACAGCCCACCCCAGTGCTCCCCCCGCCTGGGGGGCCTACAGATGGTTCAGAGAAATGGGGCCTGTGAATTTCAGTGTAGAAAATGTGATGGACGCCACAATTTGCTGAAACGGGGGGGCAGGTCATCCCCAGGTTTACATGTTTGCTGGCCAGTCCTCAAAGACTACTGTAATTTGCAAAGTGGTCAGAAATTTCCTTCCATGACACTTAAACTCGATCACCTGGTGTATCCACTGACAGTTTTCCCAGTAAGACTCTCGAATCTCCAGTTTCCTTTATGCCTGAAAAGAAATCCAAGCTGAACTTACCAAACTACTTTAGCGAGTATTCGGTGTTAATAATGATTATTATTAATCTTTTTATTAACCAATGTTTAGAAATCTGGCTTATGCAAACATGACAAACTTAGATCAAAAGAGACCAGCAATAACAAAATAAAATGAGATATTAATTTGTCTTTGCTGATAACCTGTGATGGGGAAAAGCTATTTTATTTTAAACAATAATGCACTGGAACTTCCTTTTTTTTTTGTTCTTGTATTAAAATCTATATCACTCATCCATCTTCCATGACTGCATATCCTGTGCAGGCTCACAGTGGGCGTGGAGCTCAGGAAGAGGGGGCACTAAGCAGGCTGTACCATGGATCCCAATTCACCTCACTGCATGACTGGAACTTGAGCTCCCTGAACAACATGGGAAGTACTTCCAGTCTCCAGACACACGTAGCTAGAGGCAGAATTATAACCCTCATCCCTGGAGGCGTGGGGCTACAAAGCCACCCACTAAAGCACCACGCCACTGCCATCCGCACACGGGCATTATTAAATCATGAAAAGGAAAAGGGATTCAATCTGCATATCCCCCCAAAATTCAATGTAATGGCAAATTTGGGTCTCTTTTGTATTACTTTTAATGAATTATAGAGTAGACAGTGGCTATAACATTATAAGAATTATAATAACCATAATTAACAACAATTAAAGATACAATATGGCTCAGAATTAAGATGATGTGAATAACTGCAAGAATTACAGTTTGCCAGAAATTATATAAGAAAATAGTTTTAGAAACACAAACATCCATTCATTTTCCAGCCACTTGTCCTGGTAAGGGTTATGGGAATCTTAAAACTCAAAAACCAAATTTTCAAAAACAAGTACTTAACTCATGTTGTTTGTGTTTTTACACATATATAAATAACAGAGTAATTGGCTACATGATTAAATTGTGGCTCTTATGACCTTTCAAGAATGTCTGATATAACCATATAATACCTAACTTCTTACCAGTAAATAAATAATTTACATGGATTTAGTAATAATGAACAGAAACAGAAAATAAATAAGCAATTCATAAGCACAGCCCAAAAGAACAAATATATTATTATTTTAGAAATCTGTAGGCTGTCTTGCTTCTCTTGTTTTCACTTGTTCTGATGCAAAATTCTTCGGACTCTCTGAGTAGCGTTAGCCAGTGTTTTCTATCTGTGCATGTGTGTCTTTTAAAGCATTATATACATGCACAGAGCATTCCTCTAGTTCTTAATACACTCTAATCCAGCTTTTGTCCCAAACATAATTTACTGAGTCATTTAACACAGATCAATGGAGACAGCCATGATTGGTAAAGCCATTTTTTGTTTTTTAATTCAATTGCACATTGCCAAAATAATGTGTCTACTCATTATCATGTTATTCTTGCTTCTGCTACTACTACTACAAAAAAACAAACATCCAAGCACATTTAGAATTTAATTCTTCTGGAATTTAAAACAGGCATACATCATGGCGACATAACTTGAACAAAAGATGTTCATAATTAGAATGGATTTTTTCTGTTGCTCAGAATAGAGGAGTGGAATAAGAGCGAGAGAAGCTATAATGTAAATCTAGCAAATAATCTGTCCAGGTATCTCAGTTTCAGTTATTTTTTTCCTTACCCAGGACATTGATGCCACATGTCGAATGTGCCAGTGCTATGAAGGATTGTGAGTGACATGTAACCTACAACAAACGTTCCCTGTTTTGAAAGTCATATTGTTTGCAGGACAGCAGAACGGTCCATGTTTTCAGCATGATTGTCTCCAGAGATGGTGGGATACAGTGTCTGGGGTACTGAAGTTGTCAGCATTCAGGGGGGTGTTTTGATGCATGAATCCTTCGCTCAATATCCCCATTGGAAAAAGCTCATCTCCATCCTAGATTGCTTGTGGGCCATACAAATGGGACAAGGAACTGTATTTTAATCAATTGGCAGGACCTTATCTCAAAAAAGTGAAAGGCCCTCTTCTCTGTAGATTTTGTCCTCAGGCAAAGTAATTGCCTTCAATTGGCAATAATTCTGCCACCATCCACGGCACTGAAATTTCTGTGGCACGTTTAGAGAAAAAGTGCGATGTCAAAGGGATTAAATCAATGTATTGATTCATTTTGTTCAAAGGCCATTTACTAAACACAGACTGAATTTCAACAATGCAAAGATAAATGTAAACCAAGATTCAAGTACAATATATTCTAGGTCAGCGCTTTAGTGTTCAAGTCTTTTTTTAAGGACTTATGAACACTGTACACTCCTTTATTTTTATGTGTAATTAATCCTAATGGTTTACACACATTAGTGAATATTAACATAATTTGTATAAATTATATCTTGCACTTCTGATTACACCTAGTGTCATGTACGCATTTGATCAGCCCTGACCACGCCCACGTCACCTCAGCTGTCACGCCTCAAATGATCGGCATCACACCTTGAGTTATCAGTCACTTGACTTAAGCCCAACACTGACCTAGTTTCTTGCCCAGTGATACCTATTGCCATTACAGCCTTTCTCTGTATTTCTCTGCATTTCTGACTTCCTGGACTCATGATTCTTGCCTGTGTGATTCCTGGTTTTTGTTGCCTTGCATATTGCCTTCTTGTTACTGACCCATTGCCCACACCTGCATTCTCCCCATCAAATTAAGCCTTTACATTGTTTCTCCCCTCTGCCTTGTTGGTTTTGACCCTGCCTGTCTCTGACATTGAGTTGAGCTTCCGAATTAAACATGCAAAACTCCTGCACTTGAATCTTCTCTGTCTGATGATTACACCCACACACACGAATTATATAAATTATTTTGTGATGACATTCTTCCTCTTTTATTAATCTTTTGAATAATTACTAAGCAATGATTCCAGGAGATTTCTGTATTGTTGTCTTTGCCAGTATTGTTTTATAAAGTAAATATATAAAGCACACAATACAAATTGAATTCACAAAAGAATTCAAATAAGAACAAACAGAAGATATATGATATATTAGAATGTTCCAGAATAAAAAAGAAATAAAAATCATTCAACTATTCTAGCGAAGTTCGGTTTTTCTGATGTATTTCAATCCTTTCCATCTTTCTTGGTTAGCAACAGAAGAGTATTCATGCAGAATTTCTTTGGTATAAACAGATGTTTCTATTCCCTCAACTGGAGGGCTGAACTGGGCTTTGTGGGGGCGAGCTCTGAATCTAACTCCCGTCGCCACACTAAGGACCAATCGGATGCCTGCAGTGGCCCTGACGGCACCCAGAGTGGCCGGGAGCCATTCCTGGCGTGGAGTGTGGCTGGCGCGACAGAAGGTGGGGCAGCTGGTCGCCATGAGTGTATGTCCAGACAGCAATGTATTACAAGCAATTTGGCTGTGCTTTTTAAACAGCATCCTTGCTTTGTTCATTATATACCTGATATTGAGACTATATCATCTATGCACCATATACTGTAAGTTCTAAATTGCAAAATGATGTGTTTTTAGTGGGAGGGGGGAGTCATAATAAATATACAGTTCTGTTTTTTTCTGATGTAAATAAGGGTTTTTAATATGGTGCAAGAAAATGAGTCAATATAATAGAAAACAACACATTTCATATCTTGTGAGCAACTATGGGTAAATCCTTATACATTTTTTATTCCTAAATGCAGTCATTAATTTAAAAATGACTTAAATCTTAAATTGTGAAACTGCTAGTTTCTTCACTGTTTGCTGATGTATCTGGTATATTGTACTATGGTATAGTACTATGGTATATTGTACTATGGTATATTGTACTATGACATGCACACATATATGTTGAACAGATATAATATTACTGTAGTCGATTTAAATATTTTGTATATTTATTAATTATAGCTGGAAAGGAAACGTGAGTTTTTGTTTATAGAGAAATCGTGTTTGAAAAAGAAAAACTAATATATGGATAAAGAGTACTGTATATAAGTATTGTGTACTTCGGTGCTATTGGACATACTGCAGAATAGGTTTAAGTCAGCAGTGTATTACGCTGCTCTTTGGAGTAGCTTTCTACAGTTCACCCAAGTGGTCTCACATAAGCCTTGTCTCTAAGCTCCACATTTAATCTGATCAATACAGCACCACACTTGATTAAACACAGCCGCCTCAGCAGACTCCAACCTCAAAGCCTGATGTTTGAGGTCTCCAAGCTGTGTTTGCAGTGAGTTGAAAGAGAGAGGGATTCCTGTAAAAGCTATCTATAGCTAAAGGCCATGAATAAAACATCTCCTATCTTTATTATTTTAGTTTCTATGTTGGCAGGTACCATTGCTTCAAACAGTAAAGGACTGCATTTGATCTTGGCTTCAGGTACGTGTGTCTGTGAGTGTGTGTCTGAGTGGACATTATGTGTCTTGTTGTGAAATTTTGCTAGATGTCCTCCTATGGTTTGAAATCTATCACTGCCCCCTGACCTATTTGGTGTTTTCCTGTACCAATGTCCTCTTTCGTTCCCTGCCTTTCATCTCCAGAATGGGAACCCTGGTAGGTATAGTCTTTTTCACTGCCACAAAAAAAACAGCTGATCAGCATTACATTTAGCTAACATGGGAATCACCAGACCGGGAATTACCAGATTTTATGTTTTTACCTACATATAAAAGTAATGAATGGTATGTGACAGAAATAGCTTCTGAAACAGATAACATTGTTTTGGACAGAATACGTTATTGACTTATTGCCCTATTATTCTCTTAGTGGCTGGTGGGGGCAGTGCAAGAGGGTCAAGTAATGATTAAGTCCTTTAAGTTCTTGTGAAAATGATGAGGTTTCTTGTGCTTTTAAAATTAATCAAAGATCAGGTAGAAGGTTAATTTGGAAATCATTAGAGGCAAAATCATACGTAGCACGTTTGTATCTAGGTGACTTATATACATGTTAAAGAGTATATTTTAATAAACTCAACCATTTACATTTCTTACAAAATGGATAATTATAAAGATTATGTGTATAAAGGTATGTGTGTGAATATAATAATAATAATAATAATTATATATATATATATATATATATATATATATATATATATATATAAAAATACACATACACACACACACACAAACACACACACACACACACACACACACACACACACACACA
>JAODLC010000002.1:24273743-24284213 GCA_026781145.1 Hippopotamyrus pictus | reverse complement strand
GAAGTCACAGTCACAGAGTGCTCAACTGGTTGGTAGAAACAAAATCCTGATCTGGATTTGTAGCTTCTGGACCTGAAATGCCCAACACTGCATGTTTTCATGCGATCTTATGCAGCACTTACTGGATTCGGGGTCAGAATTACCATCTCCTTCTGTCCGGCTGTTGGGAGAGGTCTGCTCATAGAACTCCTCTTGAGGGAAGCCCAGTGGGAGAGGTTGGGTTGTGCTGGTGCAGCTGGTCAGCTCCTGGTCCCCTAAGCCACTGTCGCTACAGCTTTCCTGGGAGCCATCTGGGAGGTGAAAGGTCACGCGCCGCTGTGTCTGAAATGGAAACCAACACGCTGCAGGGACCTTCAACTACAAAGCCAAAACATGATACTTTGGCCTTATATAGGTTATAGACATAAATTATGCTATTTATTAAATTGCTTTATTTACTACCTAATAAACCATGTACCGCCATTTATTACTCCTCGAAATGTCTCCTAAGTTGCAATGAATCCATATTAATGGATACTCATTGTATACAGGCAGTCCATATAAACATACACATAATCATACTCTATTGGCTATTTAGAGACACCAATTAGTCAAATTGTATGTCTTTAGGTGGCAGGAGGAGACCAAAGTACACTGTTAAACTGGTAAAATTAGCACCTTGTTTTACTCTTGGAGTGCTCTTAGAGAACAGGTAGAGTAGCTGCATATCATTAATGTGAAATAATGAAGAGGACAGAGACTTCCGTCAGTTTCTTTAACAACAGTATATGCAAATGTAGAATAAAAAAGTGCACCATTAACACATGTTCCTTTGAAAAGCTCAAAGGGATGGAAGTAGCTTTGTAAGAACACTTTCTTTGTGCTGCTGAGGTTTGCAGATAAGACAGAGGAAAGGAAGGGTAAAAAAAATGTGTTATCGCTGCACAAACAAATTCACATTCTGCCAACTAGAAAATCTGGGATCTGTAACAGTGCATCAGTTCAGTATCTCTTTGTATAGTGAATTAAATCGCCCATAATTAATATCCGAAACATAGCTTTTAATTTCCAATGCGCATGAACACTAATACCACGAATAATATATTACTACAAGTGATATACGTTAAGAGAACCAGAGGGATGCAAAGGATTGAATGGAAAGCAAAGATACCAGAGCTGACTGAGCACACATGTGCAATGAAGATGCGATGAAGATGCTGTTAAATGTGATCTGATAAATAGCAACGGCTAATTTTTAAATAGTCACAAAGGAAATCCCTTTACAATATGGTTAAGTCAAAGAGATTCTCATCACACACCCAAAAATAATAATACGTGAATAAATAAATGATAAACAAACAAATACCTAAACAAATAAATAAAATAAATGTATTAAATCTTTATTAAAACTAAACTGAAGTTAAAGTAAAAGTAATACTTATATCAATTGGTACTTATACTCAACTGGTCGACCAATCACAATCATTTAAAGTAGAAGAGGAGCTACAGTTTATTTTGATGAGATAAAATTGTATAAATCTAGCTAAAAACAACTGAAATACAATGGTGGTGATATGATTAATGATTATTTACGAGGTATTTGCCACCAGATAGATAAATAACGATATTGTTGAATGACTACGGAGCTCGACTTACAGAGAGAGCCTGGGTGAGATTGGCTGGTATATTTGACAGAAAAATATGGTGGCTGAGTGGGAAGTTTTTACTGTAAGTCAGTACTTGTGAAAGAGGTAAATCATTTAAAATGTATGGTTTGCAGTGCACTAAAGACTCCCTTCTGGAAAAAGGTGTAGGTCTTCTTATGAAACCAGACATTGCTGCCATTTGACCGGCTCTCTCCCAGAACACTCCAGGATACGCAACCACAGAACAATTAGAACAAGCAACCCTCCCCCATAAAACCCATTCAAAAACGCTGAATTTCAAAATGCATAAACAAAAGTACTGTTCCTGTCACAAGTTAAAAGCAAAGTATACTGTCAAGCATTGTCAGTCATTTATAGACTATGCCTAGTAATCCGGGAAAACAGACAAATGCTGGGGTGTGAGATATCAAGGCCAAACAAAGCCTGCCCTACAAGATAAAACCAGTATGAAATGTATGCATGTGCTGATAAGAAAACATAGCCAGTCCCAGTTCTCTGTCAATCCAGCTCTGTCCAGCTCCTCTGGTAGGTAAAATGGCTGCATGCCAATGCATTGGATCCTCTGGTGAGATCAGAGGTCCGCAATATCAACACAAGAAAGAGGCTGGAGCAGAAGATGTCTCAGTCAAAGATTATCAGCTGATTATTGCAAACATATACTGTGCAAGTCATTATATACATAGAGACATACTGTAGTGCTTTACCAGCATTTGAATGGTAAATACCAATCTTAACTGGAATGATGAGTGAAAATTAAAGTTATTGTCTGCTAGACATAATTTCAGTAATTTCACATCTCAACCCAATGGAAAGTTGGTACATCATAAATAATTTGACACAACTGACATCATCAATTTAGCAATCCATACCAGTTAACCCGTAAGTGCCCAGTCAATCAATCAACTAACTAACCAAGTAAGGCTGCAGAATATTGGAAAATGATCAAATATCACAATGTGATTTTTTTGCAATAAGTATTGTGTTATTTATAAAGAAATTAGGGAGTCGAAAATTTACCCGAAATAAACTACAGGCAAATAGAGAACTTATATATCAAGAGTCTGTCACATAAATTGGTATCTGTGACTTGTGCCAACAAGCACAAAGCTATGCAGACAAATCATTTACTTTTGCTCTACTATATTGTCTCTATGGAATTCAAAATATTTCCAAACAGCGGAAGGCGAATGTCTTTTGGAGACCAGTTATTGATTGATAACAAAGAGTATAACATATTATACAAACGCTTGCAGAAGCTTATTAAGCATAAAAAATCTAAATATGAAATATAATTATGGATATTTTGTTCCAGATTATACATCCCTAAATATAGTCAGGTTTACATTAAAGCCTATGATTTACTGCAAGTAGTGAGGCATTTTCAAATAAAAGGGCAAGCACAGCTCTTTTAAACTACATGTAGAAATTCTGCTTCTACCATGCAGGCAAACAACACCCTTCACTCTGTGAAAGTTTTTACTATTGACAATTCTCTTCTTTTGAGAATCAGTGGACATAACTGCTGGACATAAGAAACTTTTTGGTGGCAAATCTTTTGCTAACAAAGACCTAATCAAAAATGCTAGGGACTTTCCCCAAGATCAGAATTTGATGTTATTGAATGTGATTCACTTTTCCTTCAATATTTGCTGAAAACAGCAAACGTTGTTCAGTACAGCTCCTCTGGTGGAAAGTAATGTAAGATATTAATATGGGCTCAGACAAGCAGTGTGGTAATTGTGTCAAAATATGAATTACATATTATGAATGCACAGTACAACAAATTGAATGCAAATGAGTAATATAATTGACTTTTATATTTTTTTAAACAAAAAACAACCTAGTTAAATTACAGCATCACAGAGAGGGCATTTTGAATTTTTTGGCCCTCTCGCACAACTTCCTGGACCCAATTATATATAAATTCTAACAGATGTATTTACTGCTATCATGTAGTAACATAAGCATTGTAACATGCCATTGTTTTTTCTTTCTTTTTTTGTCAAATCTCCCCATGTCAAACCAGACACAGACTTTTCATAAGCAATTTGTGTGATTAGGCTGGCATGAAAAGCCTTTTATTTTTAGCAAATGTCATGTGGAAATTCATTGTGAGTCATTGTGGCTCCGTAGCACTGAGTGCCTGCGGCAAGTTACAATGTTTCTGGCCTTTCTGGGTTTACACAGGTGTTTTTTTTTACCATCTATGTGGAGAGAGGACTGAAGACACTCTATCTAAGAAGTATAAATATCCATCCATGCATCCTTCTTCCATGCACTTATTCTGGACTGGAAAATATTCATAATAAGATTAAATAACAAGATCAATGACTCTATATTTGGTATATTTGACAGACACATCACTGTTAATAATAAGGCCATTGCATTGAAGTGTACAGTACAAACTGAAATATCATATGCTTCATAAATAGTCACTATAAAGAGCTCAACATTTTTATTTTTATTTAGTATTTGCAACTAAAATCTCAAAATCTTTTACAGAAAGTAGTGTCCATTCATCCTTAATGTAGATAAATTATATTAAAGAATAGTTCCATGCATAATTTGCATTAAATTTGAAAAAAAAGATTCAAATGACAATTCTCCTTCCATCCATACATTGCCCGCCGCTTGTTCATGCATACATTGCCCACCGCTTGTTCAAGCCCGGGTATTAGGGGCAGCAGTCCAAGCAGAGATGCCCAACTACCTCCTCCAGCTCCTCCGGGGGAATACCAAGGTGTTTCCAGGCCAGCCAAGAGATATAATCTCTCCAGCCTGTCCTGGGTCTGCCTCAGGGTCTCCTCCTGGTTGGACATGCCTGAAACACCTCACCTCAGGGGATGGCCAGAAGGCGTCCAAAACAGATGCCAGAATCATCTCAGCTAGCTCCTTTTGATGCCCTTCCGAAATGTCCATGCTCCTCACCCTTTCTCCAGGAGGAAGCTCATTTCTACCACTTGCACCTGTAATCTCATTCTTCTGGTCACTAACCAGAGCCTGTGTCCATGGATGAGGGTAGGTATGTTGATCAACTGGTAAATAAAGAGCTTCACCTATTGGCTTAGCTCCCTGTTTATCAGAAAAGACTGAAACAATAAGCAGGTTTACATACACAGCTGTCAAACTGTATTTATAGCTCCCCTACTCCATTTAATCGGACTACTGTCCTTGTCCAACTATACATGCACAGGAAAGGAATCGATTTATTGACCGAAATATGTTTGAGTCCACTGCAATAGGTGGTGATATGGCTCCTTTTGGCTTTTCAGTATTGGGCTTTTCCAGTTGACCTATTACATCACAGGCGTAAAAAATAATAAAATGAATAATAATGGATGTGCGGACAATGATGCAAGCTTTAATTGCAATCTGGTCAGAAGAACAGATACAAGAAGATCAGGATAGCATAACAAGAAATAAAGTATTTTCTATAATATAGTATGACAGCACAGTATTGGAAAGTTTTCAAATATTGCAATGTGATTTTGTTGTAATGAATATTGGGGTATTTATGAAACAAAAAGAGGAGTTCAACATAAATTTCTCACAAACCCCTCTAGGAGTGATTTAAACAGCAAGGATGAAAATGATTGTGATTGTCCCAGAGAATGCATGCAGCGTTCATGCAAAAGCAGCAGACATAAACTTTAAACTGATTTTTAAATGTATACTAGATAATCTTGAAATGGAATAATCATTAAAATTGCCAAACTTGCTCGGTTTTTTTTCCTATGACAGAGTGAAAATTTCTTGGTGTTATCCATACCAAACTGAAGGTACGACACTGCGGAGCATGCACAGAGCAACTAGGCCAGTTTGAGTCTGATCCATGCAGGAGTAAATTGACTCTCAATCGCATTACCTGGGTGTCTTATTCTGACTTCGAGAAATTTGATTTAGAACGATTTCAGTCAGGCTAACATGTTTACCTGTACTGTCAAAGTCTGGTTTTAGTTGGACTAGAACTATAATTTGATTTTCTTAGTCTGCATGTAAACATACTGAATGTCTGCATAACTGCTGACACTGCACCGATCCGACCTGTGAATCTCCTGCTCCATTCTTCCCTCACTTGTGAACAAGACCCCCGAGATCTTGAACTCTTTGAGACAGTAACTCATCCCCAATCTGACAGTCCACCCTCTTCCAAGACAACCATGGCCTCAGACATACAGGTGTTGATGCTCATCCTAGCTGCTTCCCACTCAGTTGCAAATTGCCCTGTGCACGCTTGATGCAGCCAATGAGCGAAGCAAAGTGTAAAAATGAGGTCCACATGAGGTACAACCCTATAACATCAAGGGCCTTCAAGAACTCAGGGTGAATCTCATCCACCCCTGGAGCCTTATCACTGCAGAAATATTTAACTACCTGAATGACCTTAGCCCTAGTGATGGGAAAGTCCTCCTCAGAGTCTTCTGACTCTGCATCCTCTGAGCAAAGAATCTCTGTAGGATTCAGTAGGTTCTCAAAGTTCCCCTTCCACCACCCAACTATGTCCCTAAGTGAGGTTAACCTCACCCCATTCCTGCCTTTAACAGCATGGGCAAAGCCCATCTTTTCCTGCCTAACTCATCGGACAGTTGCCTAGCATCTCTATAAGGCCAATTTCTATGGCCTCACTGAGCTTCTCCCACACCAGGTTCTTACCTCTGCAACTGTCAAAGCTGCACTCCACTTAACATGTCCTCTCAGCTGGAGTCCCACAAGCTAACCAAGCTTAGAAGGCAACTTTCTTTAGCCTGATGGGTCCCTTTACCGCTGGTGTAGACCACCAGGTCCAGGGGTTGCTGCCATTGTAGGCACCAACACCTTTAGAGCCACAGCTCTGCATATCCGCATAGCCACCTAAGCAATGGAGGCACAGCAACATTGCTCACCTGAGCTCCAGCCTATTTCGGGATGCAAGAGAAGTTCTGCAGGAGGTGTCAGTTGAAGATCTCCAGGACATTAGTCTACCGGGTCTGTCGGCTACAGATCTGATGATAGAATTAAAAAATCAATCATCGAGCTATGGCCTTGGGTGTTCTAGTTCCAGGTGCACTTGTGAACACCCGTTTGCTCAAACACAGTGTTTGTTATAGATAAACTGTGGCTAGTGCAGAAGTTGAGACCATTCCTCCCAATCATACCCATATAGGTTTCCCTGTCATTGCCCATTTTTGATATTACATTTTCTGGCTGTAACAGGTCTATCTTTTAAGAAAAGCAAGCTAGATGGTTTTTGATCACATATTAAACATGTCCAGCACACAGAGAGTGATGCACGCCAAACATTTTTACAATTCAAGCCCTTTCACTATTTATGGTTAATCTTGTTAATAGCCAAAAAATAGCCCATTTCTGCTGCACAAAAGTTTTATTGTTTCATCACTGGCAACTTTTGCACATCCCTTCCATTTTCAGATATCGTTACGGACGAATTTTAATTGATTGACATCACTTTCAATTAAGGTCAAGTACGCTGAATGACCATTTATAGTACAAAGGGTATAACAACTGTTCTAATAACCCTGAAACAACATGAGATGGAGATGGATCGTGAAAGAATGCATACCGCTTGGATTTTCAGATTACTGGATTGTACTGTGTTTCCTTGCATTGGAATAAATCTATAGGCCAATAACTTGAAAACGAAATAAGACACGTCAAGTATATTTTGCTTTAAGCAGTTCATTATGGGACAACACACAACATTTCGTGGTTATTTATCGCACAAAAGAAATAATTAAGGTTGATCTTGAAGAGCAGAGTTGGTAATCATAGTATTAAAGTTTGGATAATTTCTTGTGCTCAAGAATTCATTTATTGTTCACTCAAGACAGTATAATCATGTTGTAATGTTAAAGTGACTTGTCAATGTTATAAGCATGTCATACTATTCCAGGGACTCCCGAGCAAAGCAGGCAGCTGATAAGCGAGTGGTGTCCCGATTCCTAGGTAAAGATTTCAAGCCCTAGCGCTTGTGGCTACAATCTGTGAAGTCAGCTTCGGAAGGGAGGGCCCTCGAAATCTAGTGGTAGGGCTATGGGAGGAGAAATGGGATTGGGCCTTAGAGTGAGTCAAACAACCCTTATGAAGAACACAAACAAGGAGCAAGAAACCTCACCAAGAATAGATATTGGGGCTCGGGCCTGTAGGCAGGCTTAGAGGGGGGAGCTCATCAGCAAGTCCCTGGTATGAGCCACATCAGCTATGGGCCCACCACCTACAAAAGGAGCCATATTGGCTTGGTGCATTGTGGATCAGATTACAGTCGAAGGCAGAAACATTAGCAGATCTTCGTCTACTGAAACTGGTTTTCCTGATCTGGAATGTATCCTCTATGACTGACAAGGATCCTGAGCTCATGCCAGAGGTAACGTGATGTCCACACCAGGAAAGGAGCTCCACTCTACTACACTTTTTCATTTTTTAGAGTTTATTAGAATAAGACATGAATCTGTGTGTTTCTCCTGATTGTCACTGCTACTAATGAACTAAGAGAAATAAAAAGATTTCATTAATCTTTTATAAGCACTGGATGCTTAAATAAAATTGTAATTTTCTTAGGCTTCAGCATTTTTAGCCTAGCATTCACTCTCAGAATTCATTAAGAGTTTCTAAGCACTGACAGCAAGGGGAAGCCTCTGGTGTCCACTGACATTTTGTCTTTTGAGTAGTTTTTCACACTCCGCCTTGTTGTTTCTGTGAGCCAGCAGCATGGCCAGTTCTGACAAGCGTTCATTGGACATTCTTCTTCCCAGCCATGTTTTGAGTTTTGAGCCACTCAAAAACTGAGTGGATTTGTTATGGATACGTCATATGAGCTGTTTTGTTTTTTCTTATCAGCAAAGAAAGCTGCTTAGAGCTTTTTCTATTTTTTTTAAGTTACCTGTGAATACAGTGCTAGCCGGAATGCCTTCATACAGTATACCATTGCCCATATATTTTATCGTAATTCATAATGCTAGCTCAGTCACAATGCTTATTGTCACGTTAGGTATACTTAATTCAATAATACCGGCAGCAGTAAACCGTAGCAATTTGAGGAAATGACAATTAGTATTAATTGATATTACAGTAATCGCATCAACACACCATATCTTTCTGAGTTTCATGTTGACTATTTAACAATGGGAATGCTTTTAAATGTAGTGAATTTCCCCATCTGGCTTACAGCTCACAAAGTTTAGCCACGATACTGGCAAGCTCCAATATTAATTTGACATAACAGAATCAACAACAGTCATTAAAATGTGACACTATGACAGGTTAACAATTAATAATAGTTGTCATGTATCACATTACCGATTTAAATTGTCATGATTGCCCGCCGCTTGTTCACATTGTATCACATTACCGATTTAAATGCCCAATTTATAATGGACTTAACAGGAGCATAATCTTGACCACAACTGTCATTATCCCTGCATAAACTACTGAGGAAATAGTCTCAGTATCTTCAATGGTGCCCTCAGTCATGCCTGCAACCATCATCTGGAAAAAAACTGGGTAAAAATGGAAGAATGGAAGTATAAATAACAATGATTTATTCCACTATCCCGTACGATGCAAATATAATCATCCAAAACAATTAGCAAAACTGTTAAAAAAAATTCAATGCTGTGGTAGACGGACAAATTGTGCGGAATCGCATATTAATACATGGCACAATTTTAACTTAAAATTATCTGAAACAAAAAAGCACAACGATGAACATATCTTTGCATATCATAAGGAAAAAAAACAATAACCACGGCCAAATTGGGAACAAAAGACACCCACAAGGCAGAAGAATAGCATCCTTTCCCAGGGGACTTGATAATAGCTGTAACAGAAATAACAGTATTTCATTTATAATCACTGATTCAGTTGTGTTTGGCTCTGTATTATAATGCAGCTGCATAATAATTTTTCATACGATTGTAAAAATCTGTCTCTTAAAAAATAATGGGGCGAGGGGACTGTGGGAGGTAAAATGATGGTTATGTTGTCTGATGTACAAGTGAAGCAGGGGCACGCCCTCGTGTACGCAAATTAACAAGTCAGATGTGTCAAGCTGATTTTCCTCCATGGATGTAACAGAACACATTGGCATGAAGCTGAAAATGAGTAATATCGCCTGTTACTATGCAATATACAGTATGGTGAACCTGGGTAACATGGATAAGTACTTATACTGTTCGCAGAAACTAACAAAACATCACTTTACACTGTGAGTCCCATAGACAATTAAATTAAAACTTGTGATGTTAGAATTAATTATGCCATGAAGTTAATTAATTATTTCTGTACTTAGTATTCCACTAAATGTCTATTTATGGTGAATTTAATTAAATCTCAGAGAACTGAAGCATCCCTCTTCAATGCACTTTTTACTTTCACCCTACCCATGCATAATACATGGCCTGTTCAGTGTCCCCCCCCCCCCCCGTTGTAATTTTATGGAGTGAAAGTCCTCTATATGTGTGACAGACATGCCCATTATTGACCAATTAAAGAATGTACTCCGGAACGCTACTATAGAAACTAAATGGAGTAAAGAAGCATGTCTAGTGTTCTTTATTGCATATTTTCTTTTGCTTGCCTATTATAGTATATGTTTTACAGGATACATCTTATAGCATAAGTTTTCCAGTTTTCATTCTCTTTCAGTGTAAAATAAGAGTATACTGTACAGATATATAGAGTATATAAACTGTAAGTACAAGTAGGCATAAGTTCTCCATTCCTTCTGTTAGCTATATTTATTTAAAGTCGGATTAAAAATCGAGTTAAGCTAACTTTTAAACCTTTTAACCTTTTATCGATTTTTCACACACACACACACACATATATA
>JAODLC010000002.1:24247063-24262165 GCA_026781145.1 Hippopotamyrus pictus | reverse complement strand
ACATTACATATTATTATTATTATTATTATTATTATTATTATTATTATGTTACTCAAATCCTTAGCCCGACATCCACATATCACATGTGTTTACAGAATGTGTTTTAATATGTTTACATGTGTTTAAAGCATGTGGGAGGGGTATTCATTATTTCTGCTAGGCTAGCACTTGGGCAAATAGCATAATGTAGTATAGTCCTATAGTAGTATAGTATGTAGTATAGTTTCAGATCTATCATATCATGTTACGGAGACCTATGAGTTACCTGTAGCTTGACTGTTCAGAGTAAAACTGCATCTCATGAAGAAAATACATTGGTCCACATGGATAAAAGTGCAATCAACATTCAGAATCATAATCAGAATCTTTTTATTTGCCAAGTACGGAGAAGTACAAGAGGAATTTCTTTTGGTGCGGGTGTTATCATCACATAAACGATACATATACAATAAACATAATACAAATAAACATCTAAAGGTAAAAGATTTTTTTTTTTACAGGAGATGTGCAATGCTGAGTCAAGCATGTGGACAATATAAATGAAGAAATAAATAAATGGTTAATGGATGGATGTGATGTGCAAAGAGCTTAGGTACAGTGCAGATGAGTTCAGTTAGTTAAAATATGATAATGTAGCTTGAGCAGTGCACGGTTCCATTATGACAGTTCTTCATGGGTCCTTATTTAGGAGGCCGATGGCCTGGGGGACAGAAGCTGTTCAGGTGACGATTTGTCCTTGTGCTCGGGGCTCTTATTCTTTGCTTTCGCTGGGATGGAAGATGCCGGAAAAGGGAGTGACCAGGATGCAGAGACATTATTTTTTTGGCTCTGTTCTTCATCTGAGATGAGTACAGTGCTTCTAGAGGGGGGAGCCGACAGCCAATGATCTTCTCCGCACACCTCTTAGAGTGCGATGTTGCAGATCCAAACCAGACACAGATGTCTGGATGTGATAATTCTACTGCAGCCATGTAGAACTTCGCCATGAGCTTCTACGACAGCTTAAATTTCTTCAGCTGACGCAAGAAGCATAGGCGCTGTTGGGCCTTCTTTGTGATAGAGGTGATATTCATGTTCCATTTGAGATCTTGTTGGATGGTGGTGCCCAGAAATTTGATGGTTTTAGCTCTATTCTTAATGCATAACACAACTAACACTTGAACATTTCTTCCAGACTTTTCATACATACTGTATGTAGGTTGTGACACTGTATTCTCATAACACATTAGGCTTTTCTGCGATTTGTGCCAGAGTCCCTTACACTGGTTTGCAACAGACAGGACAGCCTTCATTCGCATCTTGTGTCAACAAGTCTCAGCTGGCCAACACCCTCTATGTGGATCATGGCTTCTTCCTTTTTGAACCACTCTCAGTACATACTCTCCACGGCTGATCGTAAGCAGCCCTCCAGCCTTGCAGTTTTGGAGATGCTGTGACCCATTCATCTGGCCATAATGGTGTTTACCCCTGGTCAATTCTTCTGCATTCAACACATCAACTGTGAGTACCAATTGGTGGCTTACCATTTAACATCGTCCAGACCTTGACATGCTCTAACAAGACAGTCAACATTATTCATACTACTGTAGGTGGGGGGTGGCCATAAGGCTTTGGCTCATTGATGCATGTTCCTTACAGATTCTGGTCCATGTTGGCATGATTGCCTCTGGTAAATGCTGCATATTTGTCTGCTGCATGGTCATGCTGCAAATCTCCTCTTATACCACATTACAAGGTACATTACAAGGTGAATTCAGATCTGGTGACTGGGGAGGATCCAGTTTGGGATGATTTGTAACATACTATTTTACTAGAAGTAGACATTAGAAGATAGAACAATACTCAAATAAGCTGAGGCATTTAAATTAAGCTCAGCCAATGTGTGCCAAGAAAACATTCTCCACATCATTACACCAGCAGCAGCAGCCTAAGCTGCTGACACAAGGCAGGTTGGGCCCATGGATTCATGCTGTTTACCATCTACGTACCATGGCAGAAATCGAGATTTAATTTTAAGCTGTACAGTTTCGCTGCGCCTGTGCCCCCAGCAGCCTCAGTTTCATATTCTTAGCTGACAGGAGTGAAACTTGATGCAGTTGTCTGCTGTTGTAGCCCAACCAACCTCAAGGTTTGACTTGTTGTGCATTCACAGATGCTTTTTTGCTCACCACTGCTGTAAAGAATTTTCATCCGAGTTACAGTAGCCTTCTTATCTGGCCATTCTCCTCTGCCCTCTCTCATCACAGACCTGCTGCCCGGTGGATGTTTGATTTTGTTTTTTTTTTGCACCATTTCGTGTAAAACTCTAGAGAATTCTGTGCGTGAAAATCCCAGGAAATCAGCAACTTCTGAAATACTAAAACCACTCGGCCTAATACAAATTGTCACGCCACAGTTAAAGTCACTTAGATCACATTATTTCCCCATTCTGATGTTTGCTCTAACCATTCAGTGAAGCTTTTAACTTGAGTCTGCATGATTTCATACGCTGAGTTGCCGCCGCATGATTGGCTGATTAGATAGTTGCATGAATGAGCAGGTGCACAGGTGTAACAAAGCAAGGTATGTATTTTGAGGAGGACTTTTAAGTCTGTAGGACGTCTAAGAAGTTCAATTATATCATGCATTATTTTTATCAGGCCGGGTGGTTTTAGTATATCAGAAATTGCTGATATCCTGGGATTTTCATGCACAAAATTCTCTAGAGAATGGTGAAAAAAAATCCAATGGGCAGCAGTTCTGTAATGAGAGAGGGCAGAGGAGAATGGCCAGACAAGAAGCCTACAGTAAGTCAAATAATGACTCTTTACAACAGGAGTTGAATCACTGATATACAGAACAAATGCTGCATTGCAAAGCTCAGACTTCCAATATTGCATGCCACGGTCGCAAGGAATTCAATGCATAATGAGATATATTTGTATAGGCCAACTGCACGCTAAAGAAGACACGTTAGCATATTATCACATTTATGAAAGTAACTAAGGCATTTGTACTGTTTTGCAGGGTACTTCACGTTCAAGTACACTGTCCTTCATAATGTTCTGATGCTGAGGTATAAGCTGTACTTGCACTTACTGAATTTGTGTTCACATAGTCGCTAGATTTTAACATAAAACAACTATTTCTTCTGTAACTGTTCATGATACAGCAATAAATTAGCTTTTGTACTAAATTTACGTATATTTCTTATCATATTTCTTCTCTCTTATATTCACCTCAACGAAAGACTTATAACTATAGGTTTTTCAATAAATTATACATTTTCCTAGAGATCTATTCATAAATTCCTTTAAATGTAATGTGAAAACATCTGGAATAGCACTATAATACTTTGGGCAGTAGATGTTATGTTGTTATATTCCTACCATCTGTGATGTATAACGTAAGAAAACAACTGTGGAATATGAGAACATATTAAAATAGGCTTTTTGCATAAATGTCTGCAACACTAAAATAACTGTGAATAAATAGCTTGATATTGTGATACAGGCAGTTGGACATTGTTGAAATACAGTTCTTGGATATAGCTGCTCCCACATTACTAACAAAGGCTAGCATAAGGAAAAGTGAAATACAACTATTATCAGGGCACTTAAATATTGCATTAATTTCTAAAGGTTAAGTGGAAAATTAATGTCCCCTCCCTGCTCTTTGGGCAATTAATCTTATCATAAAAACATTTTCTTTTTAGCCTTCAGCACAGCAAGGAAATATTAACTATGGCAAATGTGATATCAGCATCAGATATCATATTTAATGCTTTTAATATATATGATGTTTGTGTGAGTGTGACCTCACACACACACAGAACTGTATTCATATCTTTGCAGGGGCTCTTCATTCATTTCTATGGGCCTAACCCTTATCCCAGCAATTACATCACAAGCCTTAACATTAACAATAAGCAACCAAACAAAACAGAATACTGCTGCCATTTTAGATTTTTTAATGTAGTCACAGCTTTTTCTAAAAATGAGTTTCCCCTTCCGGAGACTGAAAAAATGTCCCCACAAGGACAAAAGAACAGGTTTTTATAACATTGTGGGGATATAGGGTACAGCAACACAATGTAATGTACACAGGACTACGCACACACACACACACACACACACACGCACACACAAAGTTACACTTTTTTGAACCTAGAACCACATATTCATGTTAAAATGCTAAGAACCATCTACATATCAGAACCGCCCTCTGCTGAATGCGTATACTGCCATAATCATTGTCCTACTAATGCAAGTAACTCTGCCCTTCTGATAGTTATTACCCCTCTGAGAGGCTGGAGAGAGATTTTATAAGTCATAAATTCCTTATAATATCCCCAGCTGCAACACTTAGTCTACTCTGAAACTGGTATCAACAAGGTGGCAAACTAGACTATTTGCTCTATGCTTCGGCTCTCCGGGGGAGAGCAGCAGGTATAAGAATAGTACACCAATAATTACAGTCCTTACAGTGCAAAATGAATAATAGCACTCTGAAGGGAGAAAGAGGTTGCATCAGTGTGAGAAGCATCCCTTTGGTACTATTAGGCTTACAAGAAAAGCTAAACTATCCACACTTACTCAAGCTGGCGAAAAATGAGTAATGCATGAGATTTTGCAGAAAAATACCCAAACAAATTTATTTTCATGCACTGCAAAAATGTAGTGGAAGATGCTTTATCCTTTATCTAAAGGATATGCAACTACTTACTTCTCTAAATATTAGGAATAAACACAATATAGAAACTAATATAATGTTAGATGCACTCTACAGCAGCTCATTTTATGTTTGCTAGTTGATTTGGCACCATGTGATTTAGAATAGAGGTTGTTCCTCATATGTTTTATGCATTTAATCTATCTGTATCATTGTATTTGTTTTCTGTGTCTGGAGAATTAGCCAACAATTAAATGATGCTTTATAAGTTTTTCTTTGTAAGGCCGAGTAGAGAGAAATCTACCTTCTTCTGTGCTTTATATTTGTGCAAAAAGGTACTCAAGTATACATGTCATAACAAGAATGCAGAGTTCCAAGCTGACCAACATAACAATGCAGAAATTCAATTCAATTCAATTCAATTCTTTATTGCCATGTGTACAAGTACAAGTACCATGTACAATGAAATGCTTGCTAGCATTAACTACAGACTAGTAAAAAGAGACGAAGCAAGAAAGGTAATTCCAGAAATTGTAATTTTTAGTAAATTAAGCCTATTTCCACTTCTAAATAATTTAAATCCTTCTTTGATTTTTATTTATTATTAGTGAGAGACTGGCATTCATATGGTAACTGCTCATATTTTTTTTCTGTAAGACTCCCGACTTGTACCCATTCATCTTCCAACTACTTATTCTGTAAAGGGTCGCGGTGAAACTGGACCCTGCCCCAGAATGCACAGGGTACAAGGGCGGTTAACATGCTAAGCAGGATTGCAGTGCATCAAAATCTATTTACAAAAAGGTAACATTTTACATTAGCTGCACCCTCGTAATGCATTCATTATGCATTCATAGAACATTCAGTGCACCTTCATAATGCATTTATAATGCATTCATAGAACATTCATAGGCAGCATGGAAGTATACCTTATCCTCACATACCTCAACAACTTCAATATACATTAATCACAAACATTATACGGTTATAAAGTTAGTTATTATCATATAATGTATTATTAATGTATACTAAGATATGTTAGGATGTTGTGGTATATTTATATGCTGCTTATGAGTGTTCTATGAATGCATTATGAAGGTGCAATGAATGATCTATGAATGTATTATAAAGGCATTATGAAGGTGCAGTTAATGTAAAGCCTTACTGTTTATTAATGTATATTAAAGCTGTTAAGGTATGTTGGCATGTTAAGATATACTTACATGTTGCTTATGAATGTTTTACGAATGCATTATGGGGGTACACTGAATGTTCTACAAATGCATTATAAAGGCATTATGAAGGGGCATTTAAAGTGTTACCCAATTGAAAAATCAACAAAGCCTGCCTGTTTTTAAGCATTTGATGCAGGATTTTCAGCTATTGTTATTTTTTTCATAACCAACACGGGTAGAAACTGTTTTATTATTCTTTCTTTTTATCCTTATTATTTTATTTTTAGACAACTTCAGTGTATACCCTGCAGTGGACTGGCATTCAAAGCGTTCCCTGCCTTAAACTTTTTGTTTCTTGAATAGGCGAGGCCCTCCAGGACCAATGAGAAATGGATACCTTATATGGATGGGTTGACGTGTTTATTCAGGTATTTTGTATTTTCACTGTGTTTCATATATATTTTATTTGATTTTTTAACTGTTTGTTTCGATGTGAGTTCAATTGTTTCATGACATTGTTTAAGTAGTTTACATTTAACCCAGTTTTTATTACATGTATTTGTTTTCGTTTGAATTGCGATCATCTCCATTCTTTTTTATATATTTGTTCCATTGCACCATCAGGCAAGACATTAGCAAGATCAAGTAATATTTGAGCCCTTTTTTTAAACAGGTTTGTTGGAGGTGAAACTCCAGAAGTACATGAAATACCTTGGGGACACTCAAGGTGAAATAATAGTTCTGGAACCACAGTTCTAGATCAATTTAAATGGAATTATAAGAGTGCTTACGTGAAATATTCAGTCACAATGTTCTAACTATTATTTCCTCAGGGAAAACTAAAGAACTCTGACCTCAAAACTTACTTGAGAGTTGCACAAAGGTTCGTGAAATGAATAGTATGATCTTTTGTTCAATTTGTTTGTTTTATTTTATTAGCATGCAGTGACAATTACAAGACACATACTAATGTACATAAAAGTCACTATTGCCACTGCTTGTAGTAGTAGACACATCAAAAACTATGAAAAACCGGAATGTGTATTGTGAAAAAAGAGGAAATCTAATCTATCTATAGAGACATAAATCACCCCATGTTAGTGCTTGTAAAATCATGGTTTAGACATCCTTTGATCATTGGGTCAAAAGCAACCTGAAGACCTTGTGAGGAATGTCTCTATAAACACACAGAGCTAGTCAGAGTCACTGCTAATGGGTTTGTAAAGAAACCAATTATAACGGAAAAATTGATCTGATGGAAGACGAGGCTGTAATTAGCGGAATGTGGTGGGCAAACAAAAACACCACATTGTAAGGCAGCCAGCATTTATAGAGTTTATTTCATAACTTTGAAAAACATAAAAAGAATGCCTCAACTGTTGCTTAACGCATATTAACAAAATGAAAATCGTGAAGGATTTTGACTTCTAAATGTGCCTGGTAGCCTGGTACTCATTCCTTTCATTTAAATACTCCTTCTCCACTTGATACTGATATTGGTGGTAAGAGATATGTCATATCTACAATTTCACAATAGCAAAAATGACAATAAAGAAGCCTAAAAATATGTAGTAAAATCATTTAAATTATTTATATTATGCTATTTGTATTCAGTTATACACCAATAATATTAGTTAATAGAAATGCAAAATTGCTACATGCTGGTTTGAATTAAGAATCTAACGCCATGCAGAGTTAGAGTTCTTATCAAAATGATGCATACTCAAGATATTCTCACTGCCGCAAGCATCATCAAACAGCATATTAGTAAATTAATAATGGTAATTATTTTACATCTGTGAATCCCAATGGAAAATGCACTCCAAGAGATGACGTTACTTTCATTGTGCCATTATATCATTTATATATTTAATCAGATTTAATCTGCCTGATGAGCAGGTACTGTGTTTGTTTTATGAGCATGTGCATAGAAAAAAGACAGAATATAAACAGTGACAGACTTGACCTGCAAAATGGAATGAAGTTAGTCAGAAGTTTCTCTGCTTAGTATCACGATATATGCATTTTTCGTACGGCATGCATGCATCTCTCCTTGAGCATTTTAATTCCACCTTTTAGAATTAAGGCATAAAAACCGTAAAGTCAGTCATTAAAATTTACGTGAGAATTTGTAGGAAGAAAGCCTGGAGATTCCACTTATAAAGAACAATGCTGTGCATTTACTTAATTATCCATTTAATTTTCCCAGTTCCTTATCTCTGGATTTATTGAATATTTACCATTACTTTGGGTATGCCTGTCTGAATATGTTAAAGTTTTTCTCAATTTCATAGCTTCATTTTTTCTCATAACTGTTTAATTTTAATAGATGGTAGCAGCTGTAAGATGTTCTTTAATGGAACGAGCCATGTATGATTAAGAGAGAGAGAGAGCGAGAGAGAGAGAGAGAGAGGATCGATAACTGCAATTAGCTAGTGAACAGCAATATTAGCTTGGGGAAACAAAGCAATAGATAAATAAATAACTAAACCGCATTCAACCCTATTCATATCTAACAATGTCACATCAATGCCTCAAAACATCTGGTTATCTCACTGCAAGCAGATTCCTGTTCTTTTTAACAGTTGTTCCCCTGGACACTGCACTTCATGAACTTACAGGAGTACAATGTCAAACAAGGAGCAAACATGCGAAGAGAAACACAACAGCGAAATGGGATTGGTGGAGGGAATGTGTGATCCAGAGAAGCCAATAAGGAGGAAAGCCGTCATACGTCCACTAGTATGGCAGGACAGGCGGATGAAGAAGCACACCTTTTAATGTCTGACAAGGTCTGCTGTGTTAACACGCAACAGCTGCAGTGCAGAACTCAAACCCAGAGGTCAACAATGACCTTCATCACTGTCATTTTTTATCCCTTCTTTTTGCACTGATATGTGGCTGACGATGCTATAAATGACACCCCAGGAGTCTTTAAGGTTGGCCGAATAATGGCTGGCATCTCTCCTTCCGTGTGAAGAGAAGGACTTAGAAGAACTGTATGGAGTGAGGCAGCTGAAAGACTGAGAACTGCCGCCTTTAGTTTAACAATGCTGTAACCTTAATTACAACATGACTGACCTCTTGTTTCCATGCCACAGGGATTTGTAATCACTGCAGCAGAGCACATAACAACATTTCTCTGCAGCGCTCCCCGCATGGTGCATTTTAACACGTGGCCCCCGTGGCCTCGAGGGTAGTCGAAAGAGAGGCAGAGAAGCATAGTGACATGGATGCAGAGATCCCCTCCCAGAGGAGCATGGGATGGAATGTTTCTTGTACCAATTTTAGCTGCTTTAACTCTGCCAGGGTCCAGCATTCTCCACTCACAGGGAGACAGGGATCAATTATGATTCCATCTGCCTCTTCTTGCACCGGCCCTGAAGTCGTGTACAGTACATGGAATGTACGTTCCAGCTTTCTCTTGCATTATGTCCTAATGAAAAAATGAAGCCCTTTTCACCCAAAAAAATCATTAGCATCATTAGGACCTGCCTAGCTTGTCTAACTGCGGTTCTGGGTTAGTCCTTTTTTCACCTTGATGAGGGAACAAGATGGAACTTCAGCTGAATCCTGCCTCTCCTGACTCTACTTGTGACCCATGTTGGACGGCCTGAATAAATGAATTACAAGCTGGAAATACAGTGCACATAATGGGTGTTGTTATGAAGGAGTTTAACAATGGCCTGGCCCCAGGGAATCTCTGGATTTAATGGATGGCCTTTGGAGTTGAATCACTATGGAGACAGAGGCCCACGGGGAGAGCAAGCTGCCGGCCCACTTGGACTGCAGCTTAATCATATTCACTCCAGTCCCAGCACTACAGGATCTGGCCCACGTGTGGAGAAGCACTACACACAATTACAGACACTTATAACATACTGAATCTCTGTGTCTCTTCTGCCTCTGATCGTACTGCTGACTTGCAGAAAGACAATCAGCTGATGTATGGAATTTGTCAGCTCTAATTGTTCATCTTCACACGTAACGACTTGTTTCTACAGAAGCCTACAAAATATATTCATTATTCTGTCGTATCTCTGCATTTACTATTTGTTCTTGCATTCTTTGCTTAGTGGCATATCACATTATTCCATTAGCCTATTACGTTTTGTGTAACAATCTTTCTGGATCATGGTAAGTTAAGTGAGTCAACCAGAAAGAGATTACAATCTGCTGCGTGCATGCCAGCGCTAACATAATTGCAAATAGCCGCCATCTTGTCGGTGCACCAGTCCAGATCAGTTGTTTTCAGGTTTCAGAGCTGGTAGTTGAGAAGAAATTGTATTGCTCCCTTATTTTTCAAGGACAATATCTGTTAAACTGGGTGCAGCACTGGTGATCTGCTCCACAACAGTATTCTTCTGAATATCTCATTAGAGGTGATCTTAACAGGAGCAGTTCAGGTTCATGTGAAGGACGAGTTAGCAATTAGAGCCTCTTTCTTTGTGTCGACTGGCTCAGGACAAAACGGATTGTCTTTGTAATGGCTTCTCCAGTTAAGCACAGTGTCATGTTGTAGAGTTCAAGCAGCTTGACCATATCAGACATCGCAACCTCGCAACACCACACAAGTTTTGTAGGACCTTTAGCCTGCTGACCAACATCAACAGACAATATCACTGCTTAAACAGCTTTCTTAAGGACTCTTAGACGTGACACATGGCCAGTTTCTCTCTAGTTCTCATGAAAATGCCTCTTCTGCTGACCTGCTAGTCAACCAGAAAATGTGAAGATGTGAACATTTTGATTGGACTTTTGGAGAAAGCATGCTGATTGATAATTAGCATGTTAGTTGCAATATGGCACAATAACACATTCACACAAAGCAGTTTTCAGAACCACTGGAAAGTCTTTCTAAAAGTTAAAATAAGTTTGAAGTACTATAACTATGCTAACATATGATGGCAAATCATTATATAAATCAATATTTGTTTTTAGGTCAAAACCCATGGAGTAGCCAGTTTCTTTAAAAATGTATGTTGGTTTGGATTTTGCTTAACCTAATGGAACTGCCAATCACAGAAACTCAAGAATGTTGATCGAACATTAGGCAAGGAGTAAGAAACTAAAGTAACAGTTCAAATAACCAGTACCCTAATATTGTACTGAATATTGTCATTATGCTGATACAACTGACCTATTCATTTTACCCCAGTTGTGGTACTCGATTCTTATATTGTAAATGTAAATTTAAATATTAGCTTATTGTTCCTCGAATATTGTGAATGCACCTACTCATGCCCCTCATCAAGTCAGCAATTATCTTGGTTGTGTACATGAACCATAAAGAGCTTCCTTGCATGATATCAGGTGAAAAGAAGCACATTGCAGAATGCAAATATTGCACAGCATGAATAACTGAGGTGGCTGGCACAATTTCCAATTTCTATTGACATCTGGAAAGGAAACATACAGACTGGCACGGAGGCTAATGCTAGCAAACTCAGTTTGTCAAGAAGTAATGACTAGCTGAGTGCCCCGCCAAAATTTGTTTTACACAATAATTTACCAATAGCTACCCAGCCAGCTAGCCAGCAAGCTGTAATAATAATTATTGTTTAATACCCATGTCCCAAATGAGCTTTGTTACATCACAAACTTTGGTTTCCAGAGAGACCTAGTCAGTCAGCATCCATGGAGTACTTATGTTAAGGTTTTAGGGGAGACTGAGGCAGTTTATGAATGGGATCAGTTCCCGCTTGGGTGGTATCTAATTTTTCATACTGTTAAACTGTTCAGACATTATGTCACAGTATAATATATTTTCAGTTCACTAGGGAAACATGGATTACTATTGTGCAACAGTAATTACATAATGGCATAACTTTAAAAAAAAAAAAAAAAAAAAAGTATTATTTTTTTCCCCTAACGAACAAACTTTGGATAGACTGCAAACCATCGAACCCCACCACCCTAAACTAGCTGGGGGGCAATGACCAGTCAGTTTGAACTAGGAAGTAAAGCTTTATTGATCTTTCAGTTTTTAAAATGTTTTCTCCCTGAGCTGATTTATACAGAATGCTACATGTTAACGGGATGAATATTAACTGAAATACAGTTTTTTATATTGTATCGCTGGCGAGATGGCGCCAAGTAGCGGATTCATTTGCATATCCCAGCATGCCACGAGCTGTGTAAATAGCCCCCATGTATAATTGTTATTGTAAGTACTTGTGTTCCCGATTGTTGTGTGTGCCCTAACACTGTCATATGTAGACCTGGGCTGATCCTCGCGTGTCTTTAGTCTTTGTGTAAATTACCTGCTGTGTGTGCCTTACTACTCAGTGTCCAACCTCCCCGTGTTTCCCTGTTATACACCATCAGAGAGAGTGCTTGTTGTGTCTGGCACTTTGAAGGACTGCAGTTAAAAGAGCTGCTTCATCAAGAGCCATATTGCTTCACTTCTCTCCTATGCCCAGGTTTGTTAGTTATTACAACATTTTTTTTTTCTCTTCTCACTGGAAGCAATTGACGTGTACACCTACGAATGACAACTGAGAGCATATAGGTTTAGTGGTTTGAGTTTGTAGGGGTTTGAAAGCAATCTGCACACGACACTATGCACTTTCACACCGAAGTTCTGGAACTTGGTTCCTGGTTACTGGTTCCTGGGCTGTCTCGACCGGGAACTTTTGAAGGTCCTGGCCGCTTACGTGTGTCGTAGGTTAAACTTCACACAATTCGCCACCACCACCGCAAAACATTGGAGAATGAACAGTTTGTTTTGTTATTTGTTATAGTTATTGGAGAGATCAATCGCGATCAACACAGGACACAGTCTTTTATTTATATTTTATTTATACAACCCTTGACATCTTTATATTTCATTATTAAATCTGGCTGGCAGATCGATCTTTCGGTTTGACAATAAAAAATGGTGTAACGCTATCCTGCTAATATGTGCTAGAAAGTTTCATCGGCACCAACAGTATTACACAAAAAACATGACAAAATTTACTGGTCCCAAAAAAAGTTCCTACAGTGAGAAAGCCCGTATGACACCTTCTTCCTCTCCATGCGAGTTTACCAGAGTGATAGCCAGGAAAGGTCAGCTCTCAGCCCTGCCTGTTGTGTGCTAGCTTGGCTGGTCGACTACAGAGTATGGCAATCAGTTTTAAATTGGTAGTAAATAAAATGCCTAGTTAGTAAAATCAAAGTCCTTTGAGTCAAACAGACCATCCACAATGATATGAATCAATTTGAAGAAACGTAGACAAGTCAGCCATGAAGCTGATTTTTTCCAAATAATAGCACGAAACATCAGGGAGAAAAAAGTATCTGTTTGCAATGCATTATCTGTGTATTTCTGAATACTGTGTCCGTATACATATGTCAGTGCATCCCTACTAACTAGGCCAGTGGTTCTCGAACTGTGCCGTCACACGCTGGTGTGCCTTAGGAATTGGTAAGGTGAATTTTAGAATTACTCTTATGATATGTTACATTCAGAAAAATACTTTTTTCATAAATGGTGAGCCTTGTCTCAAAACATCTGAGAAGCCCAGAGCTACAATAGCTAGCTAGCGAGCAAGCTCTTCTTCACCAACCTGACCCTGCAGGTGAAGCTGATATGGCAACATGAGATCATTTGTCCTCCATATCCTCGAGCTTCACCTGCAGCACCTTGCCTTTGTTTTGTTTGGAACCGTAAAGTAGCTATGTACGCTAAAGGCGCCAATGGCAACAAGACCGGTACCCTTGCTTTTGCTGTCTTATACTGTACAAATTGTGCATGTGCAAAGTATTGGCGAAGCAGATCTGCTGCTTGAGAACCCAAAACGTATGACTTGCGTTTTTGATCAATGATATCATATTATTTCCGAGGATTTTAAAGCTTATAGTGATAAAGCTAAAAAGAATCGTTAAATAAAACAAACACAGCCATTCATGATTTGAAGCTGAATAGGCAATTAATAGAAAACTCTTCCCTCTGGAAGATTCTCCTTTTTTTTCAAAGACCAGTTTAATTATTTACTATTATTTTTTTGGTACATTGTTTTTAATACTCACCTTATGTGGACATGTGGGTTGGATGGAAGGAAATGACGCATCTGGATGCTGGCCACGATTCTGCAAAAGAAGTAGTCATATCTTAAGATATGGCTGTCTCTGCAAGTCTGAGATACTATGACATTCAATACATTTCTCTTAATTTTAACAAGTATGCAAGGTGAGGTTTTGATATTACATGCTACTGTGAAGAAAACAGGGGGTGTTCAAAATAACACAAGTACCAAATGAAAAATAAATTTAACTTTGAAGTAAGTAAAGGTACAGCACAAGACAAGTTCAGCCACAATGGTGGCTTGAAAGCCAATTCACAGTATGTGTCGGGTCGAAGAAGGTCTGATAATCAGCAGAATGATATAACTTAGCTGGGGACAATTCTGGTTCCAAGGAGTGCCGGAATTGCACATAAATCAATCACAAAAACTACGACTTCATTTAGTCAGTGATGAGAAACAACCTTAAAAATTATTAAAGAATTTGCCAACCAGAAACAAACTGCAGTGGCAAAGGAGGACAGTGCCCAGAAGTCGAGGTTCACTGACATTTAACAGGATAACTGCTAAACACCATAAAAGTACAGCTTCAAAAATTACCATAAACCTGAATCAGCACTTCTGTGACCCAGGCTCAGAAAAACTCTGTACACTGTGAGCTTGACAAAGCAAAAATTTATGACAAGTCTGTACAAAAACTGCCTACATCCAAGACCATATGCATAACCTGGACTATGGAACACAAAACCTGGGCCCCTGAGCAATTGAAAATAAAGTTATATGGTAAGATGAGTCATCATTCATGCTTTTTTTTCTATAAGCCGATGTGTATACACTTGGAAAGAGCCAAAGGATACCTTCAACCAGCAACATTTGTTGGTATGGTCGGCCATCTTGGGGGAGTCATTTGGTCCAATCACTGCTCAGTTGTATTACAGCCATGTAACATTAGGCTATTTTATGGTGCAAAAGCTGTTCCCTCATGATGTTGCCATTCCAAGATGATAATGCCCCCATACATACTGTATATAAGTTCACTAGTGGTTTCATAAGCATCAGAAGGAAGCCAAATACCCATCTAAACATCACTGAACATTTATGGGAAGTTCTGTAGTGTAGAACAGAATGTAAATTTCATCCTCTAAGGATACTGAGGCTTTTCTTTCTGGATATTGGTCCAAAATCCAAATATGCAAAGTGTGTGTGTGTGTGTGTGTCTCTCTCTCTCTCTCTCTCTCTCTCTCTCTCTCTATATATATATATATATATAT
>JAODLC010000002.1:24232408-24245568 GCA_026781145.1 Hippopotamyrus pictus | reverse complement strand
GTAGTCTGGGCTAAATAGACCTTATTTTCATCAACTTACATTCATCCCAGACTACCTTAAATCTGGCAAGTTACCTGCCTAAGCAAGTAACCCTGCTTTGTGAAACAGGCCCCAGGTCTCTTAGTCTCGAAATTCAACGTTCAGCTCAGGTTGATTTTGAAAAAAAGCGCAATCATTTACCTACTTACTACACACACGGGTTGACAGTCAGAAAAATTTGAAGCCCTTTTTCTCAGTTTTAGTCTCAGCGTAGTTACAGCGTAGTTACTTTGTATGGCAGCTCAAAGACTTTGCTTTTTTAAGACCCAGTAACACAGTTCCAGTCATGCCTTTCTGAACGGTAAATTCTCGCTCTTTTTGCCCAGCTATTTATCTGTACTTTCCTTTTTTACTTAATTTTCAACAAGCTTTCCAGTCTGAACAAAAGCATCCCCTGAGCTACCACCATTGCTGGCTGTGTTGGCGTAGCTGTTTGTAGGATGCTATCATGAGTTGATTGCAAAATGAAATCCATCCATCTTACATCCATCCTCACTTATCCTGGTCAGCATAGTGGGGGGGTTCGTTTTTATATAATGACTTTCTCCATGCAACCTTTTCAAAGAGGTTAGGTTTGTGAGCTATTCTGGATGCTTCTGACTGATGCACATTATGTCTTATCTCAGCCACTGAACTCTAGTTTTTCAAAACTATTGGTGTTTGTTTTCAAAGCATGTTTTGCACACTGGAATCTGCATCAGCTTTCAATCTCTGACTGCTCACGTTGTCTGATCTGGCTGACATCTGTGTGGTGTGTTGCACCTTCCATGAATGATCAATGATGTGGATATTCAGAGAGTTCCTATTTTTCACCATTGCCCCGGTCTAGTCTTGTCAAACTCCCCACAGTTATAGCATTAATGCAGATATCTGTTTTCCATTGTTATATGGGCTAGGTTATGAATATTATTGATAGAAAAAAAACTTTTAAACATAATAAATTGGCAGGCTGTATAACTAAAAATAAAAATTGGTCAAATTTGTACAGCATAGTAACTGAAGAAATAAGTTTACATTCATATTAAAAATAGTGTTTCATTCCATAATGTTATCATGCAGCATTTTTCTTATAGAATTATGTGAAATTAAATCAATCTAAGCAGTTAAAAAGATTACTCGATACAACAATGTTTGCCTCGTACAAATATTTCCCTCCTGTCTCCTTTTACCAGGGGGGTCGCTGGCAAGGATGATGCAATCACATGTAATTTAGAGACTCCTTAATGCTTGCAGGAGCTACTGCAGGCAATTTTAAATAAATATATAAATTAATAAATAAATTAGAAAAACTAAATGCATATTTTAGCTTTGCAACATTTAAAAATAGAATATCTGCCATGTGTGCTTTTTTCAGCTAAGATATAACACTTGTTTTTTGATCATTACATTTAACAGAAATTAGTGACTTATTAATGTGTTAACCTGAAAAATCAGAGTTTTATAATTATATAACATAACATTAAAAATCTGTAATTATAAAATATGATGTGGCCTCAATGTGTGGCATGTCATAGGTATGTTATGGGAAATGCATGGAACTATATGCCATTATACTATATGTATCATTATTATTATCATTATTACAGAATGCTCTACTATAGATATCATTGGATGCACTTCCTCCAGTCAGCTTAAAGAACCCTCACTGGGAGATGCCTGCAGAATACAGAGTGGCATCATCTCCACTGGAGTAAAGACCCTGACTAAAACAAAAATGCTTTGGTTACAAAGTATCTATGGGTCCTCTAAGCTATTTGTAGTCCTCAAGTGCATGGAATTCCAGTCATGGTGAGATCATTGACCTAAATCTCCAAATAATATTCATCCCTCCATCCATTTTCTGTATCCACTTGTCATACGTAGGGTCAGAGCCTATCCTGGAAGCTCTGGGTGCAACGCAGGAAAAAACCCAGGATGAGGGGCCAACCCATTGCAGGCCACACACAGCATTCACACCTACAGGCAGTTTGGTAACTCCAACTCACCTGAACATGTTTTTGTTACTGTGGGGGGAAACCAAAGTACCTGGAGAAAACCCCACGATGACACGGGGAGGACATGCAAACCCCACGATGACACGGGGAGAACATGCAAACCCCACGATGACACGGGGAGGACATGCAAACCCCGCAATGACACGGGGAGAACATGCAAACCCCGCGATGACACGGGGAGGACATGCAAACCCCGCGATGACACGGGGAGAACATGCAAACCCCATGATGACACGGGGAGGACATGCAAACCCCGCGATGACACGGGGAGAACATGCAAACCCCGCGATGACACGGGGAGAACATGCAAACTCCACACATGGAGCCTGGCGGAGACTCGAACCCTGATCCCAGGTCACAGTGTTCACCACGGCATCACTCCACCAGCCCCTCCAAATAATATATTTTTAATGAATTACTAACTTTGACTTAAGTAGTAGAAATCTCAATTAAAGAGAAATTAATGAAGTTAATTAGCAAGCTGTAAAGTGTCTCAGTTGCCTGCAAACTCTTTCAATCACCAACACCATGCTTTTCCTAAAACTTATTTTATCTAAAGACCCATAAAGACAGCTCAAGAAATAATATTTTCAATGTTCATATATTTAAAAATGAGTCCACTTCCTTTCAATATCCAGATTGAAGAATTTCCAGTATCTGAGTAGGGATATCTGCACTGAAAAAACACATTTATCTTACATAGCTAAATTACACAAAATTAATCCAAAACATAAATGTTTTGTTGCCTATGGAACAGTCTGAATGTAATGCACGATATCTGTGCAGATATTTAAAGAGCAAAACTACCATACACGGCACCAAAACATCAAATAATACATACATTCATTCACAGGTTTGTGCAGGAATAGCTGTCTGTTAAGTCCAAAAACAAAACACACTAAATCTGAATGTGTGTTAACGTAAAGAATCGTGATTGCACTACAAACGTCATGCATGTCGTCTTCCACAATCGCTTGTGTACTGTAGTTGTTAACCATTATTATTTATTACTAAAAATGAACCAACACCAAATATACTGGTGGCTACTTTAAAAGATATACCTGGCTAGCATGAGGTAGAACTCACTTTTGCCTCGTTCACAGAAGCAATTCTGCACAGCTGTTAAACTGACCTGTTTTATTATTATTATTATTATTATTATTATTATTATCATTTTGAATTTGTGCCCTTACTGTAAGCTTTAACAAGTTTGGCCATACTCCTTTGACTTTTATAATCAACAAGGTGTTTACAGCCCCAGAAAAGCCATTGACTGGTGTTTATGTTAATCATACCATTCTCTGTAAACTCTAGACACTGCAGCCAGTGAAATGCCCAAGGAGGTGGAATCTGAGATGCTGGAGCTTCCACATACTGTATGCCAGCAATAATCACATCACAAAATTACTTGTATCAGGCATCTTAGCCATTTAGTGCTTAGCCGCCCAGTAAATGAGCCCCTTGACCCTGTCCGAATGCTGTATGTTTATGATTTACTGTGTGGAGCAACTGTCAGAATATACTGTGCAGAATATGAGCTGATATGTGATGCAACTGTGACCACCTAGAAACAAATATAAAGTACCCAGATGCGTTCCATATTCCCCTAAACCAGTACGTGTCCAGTTGGGTCCTGACTGGCAGAGAAACTAAAGGAACAGAGCAGCATTAACGTGAGAATAAGAGTCACTGATAGCTGCAAGGAGCATGTTCGCTAAGACACATTAGCATGTCCTGTTCAGCACACACCAGGTGGAGCAACCATCCGCGGCTAATGCCAACTCGGTATCACATCCTCAGACAAGAGTCTCTTTCAGGCATGGCGGGAGCCTCACAGGAGCATGCTGGCGCATTGGCAATAGGAGGCGGGAGGCTCCAGCAACATTATCCACACATACAATGAGACTTTATGCTGTCTACTTCCTGGCTGATGCTCCAAGTGCTTGACATTGACTAAACAGCATTCCTGTCACACCACCTCCTGATTCACCCCCTATACTGTGTAAAAATAAACGGTGACATTTCTCACTCTAAGGATGAACACATTCTTTCCATGTCTCCTTAAAGTTTTTGATGATGTGCATCGACTGCTTTAGCCTATAAAAATATACATTGCATGTGACTCATATCGCCAGAGGGACATTAGGAAAAGACAATAGATGACAGCTGCTGCAATTTCTATATATAGTGCATATATGTATATAACGTAGTTGCGTTTTACAGATTTTGCATGTATTTGCATACATTTGACATATGTTGTTCAACAAAAACACAATATTTCATCAAAAGAGAACCTGAGTAAATACAATTATGATTGTGGTCTTTAATTTAGTCAACACGCTTCACGTTTTTATGTCAAAACTATGTAGTCTTATAGGATTTTAGGCAACCTGCTGTGATACATGATTTACGTAGCTGTACCCTAACACTCACCAGTATTTTTTGTATGTTTTTTTTTTTTTTTTTTTTTGAATTATGGCACAAAATCAAGTTTTATAAATAGGCCTAAATAGATACACTAGTCTGTGTAAATTTAGACTGGCTGACACCAGGATGTGTTCTGTTTAGTTCTTGTATTCAATTCTTTTTATATTAAGAAGTGCAACTACAAATATATAATAGATGTTTTGAGATCCACTACAATATCTATGTAATCATGGCGATGCCAGTGTAGACTGATATTAGGAGGAGAGTGATTTACCTAAAGATTGGCTCACCATGCCTTGCTTTAGAAATAGCGCAGTAGCCAATAAGCCACAGAACAAAGGCGAGAGCCCCAGCATTGGGAAACAGCCTCGCTGCTTCTAACACTGTTCTCTTTATAGGGTTTGTTATTGTAGCTCGCAGTCTGACGTGTCAGGGGACTGCTTGTAGTGAAAATCCTTGGTTGCTTGATGTATGGTTAACAGCCTATATTCCAAGGGTGTTCTCAAGAACAAAGCAATATATTTCTTTCTATGATCTAGGTCTGTCATCATTGGAAAGCAGCAATTGCTGTTTCCATTATTATTACCTGTATCATTGTCAATTTGGCAGCTGAAAAAAAGGACGACATGAGAATGACATGAAGAATGACATGACCGGTACTTTGATTCTGTGTTTTCTGGATATGTGGGTTGTTTAGCATCTATTTTCGGAAACATTTTAAGGATGCTGCATGGCGTACGCCCCTCCCTTATCACCCCCCTATCAGTGTGCCTTGCCAGATTTTTGATACTTGACTACTTGACCATTGTTTTCATGCATTAGAGTGCAGTTAAATGAGCTCTTTGCTTTTCCCATGCATATTTGTGCTCTGTAATCATCGTACTTACAACTTAAAGCAAGCCACGTCTGTTAAATTAAACATACAAGCCACTGTAATAATGAAACTCATTCAAATTTTTATTGAATCGATGTGTACCTTCTGTCAGAGAACAACAGAGAACAAAAGACACACAGATATTCATAATACATTGGTGTAATTTATCCTGTAATTCAATGCTGTATGTTTTTCAGTTGTCATTTTGATCAAAACGAACTTGAATGTGCATGTAAATGTGCTGTAAATTGCCTTTCATTAGTTTCAGAATGCAGTGACTGGCATATGTTGCATACTGACAGAGTCATTTCTTCCTTCAAATGCATAGGGCGCACTGTGCTCCCTGCTGGGTACAAATGAGGCAACTCCAACAGAGTGTAGCGTAAGGACATGTGAGTGCGTGAATTATTGTAAATCTATGTGAGTTATTGCTGACGTCCTACATACCCATGTACAAGCTGAACACTGTTAGCATGGCAATTGGGTAAAGTGTCCCCTAGTTCCCCGAGTAAATTAGATAAATGTGCCAGTAATGTGACTTCTGCTACGTCTGTTATCTTGATTAGCAATATATGGCAACATTGTTAACAATAATCAATGCATTCCTCAGAAGTGGACTACCCTATCTGTTTAAATTATGAAAATCAGTAAAAATTCTAAGCTGTATTCCATTCATAGCACAGGAAAAATATTAGAATAATATCAGTCATAACATTAAAACTACCTGCCTAATATTGTGCAGGTCCCCCTCGTGCCGCCAAATCAGCTCTGACCCATCAAGTTCTGATCTCCACAGGACCACTGAAGGTGCCCTGAGGTATCTGGCACCAAGACGTTAGGTGCAGATCTGTAAATTGTCCTGTAAATTGCAAGGTGGGGCTTCCATGGCTCAGAATTATTTGTCCAACACATTCCACAGATGCTCCTACAAATTGAGTTCTGGGGATTTTGGAGGCCAAGTCAACACCTTGAGCTCCTTTTCATGTTCCTCAGACCATTCCTGAACAGTTTTTGCAGTGAAAGAGGCCACTGGCAATGGGGAATATTGTTGCCATGAAACGGTGTACTTAGTCTACAACAATATGTGGGTAGATTGAACGTGTAAATGTAACATCCACATGAATGGCAGGACCGAAGCTTTCCCAGCAGAACATTTTCCCAGCAGAACATCGCCCAGTAGATCACACAGCCTCTGCTGCTTTGTCTTCTTCCCATAGTACCTCCTAGTTCCATCTCTTTCCCGGGCGGGTTAGCGATGCACACGCACCTGGCTGTCCACATGACGTAACAGAAAACGTGAGTCACAAGACCAGGCCACCTTCGCCCATTGCTACATGGCCCAGTCCTGAGGCTCACGTACCCATCGTGGTAGAGATGCACCGATCCGATATTCACGATCGGCATCAGCACCGAGCAATAGCTTTCAGATGGATCGGGTATCAGCCATATGTGACCGTCCCACTTCCAATATTTACTTATTTAGTTTTCGTGTTAAATGGATTTGTATAATCTATTGCATGACAGCTCTTTCCCATTTTAGATGTGTTTTCGTGGCATTCAAGCGGATTGCTAGCCCTGCCACTCAGTTTTATGCCACTCAGTGGGTGTGAGTGCAGTGACTTCTAGCTGCAAGTGAGGTCATATGCATACACTTTGTAGTAGGAGGAACGTAGAAGCATCATATAAGTGGGTGACGATCTGGAAGTATTTTATGCTTTTACTAACAAGTAGTAACACAGTGATTTGCAATCTATGTAAGAACAAAGCCTTGAGAGGTGGAAGTAGAGTTTAGTGGAAAACCCCACTAAACAAAGTGCACGCAATTGTGCGGGACAACGCGAGTAAAATGGAAAAGCAATAGATGATTTGGAGTCGCTAGCTTGGGCTGTTTTGCGCACTCGCTACAGCTTGTGACATGAGAGGCCGCTATGGCAGCAAAGTTTAAAACCACCTGCTTTAAAACCAGTCGCTGTTACCTTTGGGAAAAATTGTGGGGCATTTTAAGCATTCCCTACTTGCGTATACTATCTCGGAAGATTGAACTGCTAACTGTAAATGCCTCAAAAATGTACAAGATGTACAAACAAGGTGGAACACTTCTATTGATAATATTAAAGTAAAAAGTGAAAAAAATGTGGTTCATACTTATATTGTGGGCACTTTCAACAGTGGACAAGGGTTAGCATGGGCACTCTGACTGGTCATACGCAGCCGGCTCACGCAGTCCCATACGCAGCCGGCTCACGCAGTCCCATACACAGCCAGCTACAATGCATTGTGTGTTCTGACAGCTTTTTATAATAACCAGCATTATTTTAGCAATTTGTTCTGCAGTCACTCTGCTGTGGGATCAGACCAGACTGGCGAGTCATCAGTGACCCTTAGGTGCCCATGACCCCATCAGCAATCCACTGATTGGCCTTCCTTGGGCCACTTTCGGTAGGTGCTGTCAGCTGAATACCAGAAACACCCCACAAGACCATTTTGGAGATGCTCTGACCCAGTCGTCCGGCCATCACAATTTGGGCCTTGTCAAAATCACTCAGATCCTTCTGCAAGCAAATTCTTCCTGCTTCCAGCACATCAACTTCAAGAACTAACTGTTTCCTTCCCTTATATATAATGAGACCCTTGATATGTGCCATTGCAATGAGATAATCAATGTCATTCACTTCACCTGTTAGTGATTTTAAAATTCAGTACGTGTGTGTGTGTGTGTGTGTGTTTGTGTGTGTCATGCAGTACACACATTCTTTGAATATACAAAAAATAAAAAATGCATGTTTCAACCTTTTTTTCCTTGTTATTCCTTCTGCCTTCTTTTTTAGTTGGCACCTTGCTAAAGCTCACTCTTGTTGCCAGCATGGCTGAGATAATAGCTGTGAGATGTTCGCATCCGAGCTGCACCAGGAAACTGGGCCAAGTGTCACAAACACTCTAACGCTTAGACAAAAGGGCTTCTGCCAGGTGCCAAAACCTCGGACTCCCAAGGCAGAGAAACCAGCTTTGCAGAACTTATCATTTGCCATAGAGCGCTCTCCACTGCCGATGATATAATTAACACTGAGTACAGTGTGGAAAGCGAAAAAGAAAAACGCGATTCAGCAATCATTTCAAAAATAGTTAAATTAGGTTAATTATTTTGCGCCCTTCTCATAATGGATGGCCCAGAATCCTTAAAAATCTTTGCAACATAAAAGACTACCCATTGCACCTAATTCAAAATGTTATTATTTATTTATTTATTTTTAGCATTGTTATTGTTGTAGCACTGTTATCGCCATCACTTCTGTCACTATGTACAGATTTGGCTAATTGTTGTCAAAGTATTTTTAAAATAAACTTAATAAAAGAGTACAATTAAGGAACATAAAATTGATCAAATAATCCAATTTGGTCTTTAATAGATTACTACATTAAAAAAAATCATGGTAGTGACATCATAAGACCTACATCATCAGACCTACTCATGTTCTATGTCATCGGTGAGACACCGTCACCTACCCAGCGCTTTCCTTTTCACACCCAAACAGCTGCTCTGTTTTTCTTTATTATACTTCGTGTTGCTGTGCCTGACCCTACCCACACCCTGCCATTCCACAACACACACACCTGCACAGTCTTTGGATCGGTCAGGGTTCATTCCATTGCATGTTGTACCTGTTATAACTATGTATGTGACAAATAAAGAATCTTGAATCTTGAATACAGCGGCCCTCCTCTGTGTTACATAATGCCGTGAGTGCAGAGCCTCTCCGATAAATTTAAATACTGTAAAATGGAATGCTGAATTTAAAAATTCAGTCAACCTGTCTGTCCATCCATCCATTTTCTGAAACCATTTATCGTATTCAGGGCTGCAGGGGGTCCAAAGCCTATCCTGGAGGCTATGGGCACAAGGCAGGGAACAACCCAGGATGGGGTACCAACCCATTGCAAGGCATGCACACACACACACACGATCACAATTAAGCTCTGAGTGTTTTTAGACTGGGGGGGGCAGTACTGGGGGAAATCCCAGCACAACATGGGAAGAACATGCAAAACGCCACACAAATAGAGCCACACCAGATTTAAATCCCCAACCCAGAGGTGAGAGGCAACTGTGCTAAGCACTGCACCTCCATGCCGCCGCCACAGCCTGCCCGTCTGGGGGGATTTTGTGTTAACTTTCTGTGACATGTCCCATCAGCATGTCATGTATAATAATAGCTATTAGTAGTATTCATCCACCTTCCAATCACTTTTCCTGGTTAAAATCAGGGAAGACCAGGGAGCCTATGGCAGATAACTCGGCACACAAGGCTGTGGTGATCTGTGCAAGGGCTACATATATACTCTACATATGCAATAACACTCTACGGGATATTTAGAGACACCTGTTATCTTACTGCATCACTTTGGAAACCAAAGTACCAACACAACAAGGAAAGAACATGCAAACTCCACATCCATGGAGCAGAGGCAGGACTCATTAGAGTGGATCAGTTAAAATAGAGTTTTCTCCAATTATGGTCATCACGTGCCTTTATTGTCAGTTGTTTTCTTTTTTGTTTTGTTTTGTTTTGTTATGTTTTGTTTTTCTCTGCAAATTTCACTAGATTGGAATGGAAGCTAAATTTTATCAGTGTCAGAAACGCCAAATAGAAAGAAGCTCCGAATGGAATTTTGCATGTATGGCTGGCACAGGAACATAATATATATTGCAGAATTAGGTTGAAATTAACTGTATATTTTACATTTATTATATGTAATTAGTGGCAACCTGCAGATAGTAAGACAGGAAACTTTTTTTTTTAAAGCAGATTTCCCAGTTATTTCCAGTTCTTTCTTTGTACTTTTTCTATTGTCCAGAGGAACAGGATTCATGTAGAATTTTACCCAGTCCCCACACAGAACTGCTTCAACTCTGTGACATTTTTGGAATAGCAGGCATGGATTAGTGTAGCCCTAACAGCTCAACGCACTTCAGTCATAGACTTTGAGCAGGTCAATCTGAAATAGAACTTCCCATGTTCTTTTTTATTCATGTAGACTGGCTAAACTGTTTTGGGCATCGCTTCTGCATGCTCCAGGTGTGCTTCATCTCACAGAAGAATGGCCTGACATTTTCTTGTAGAACTCTCTGGTACTAACCTGAAGTCTAGAGACTGCGTGCTGACAACTTTACATTCGTGGTAAAGGCCAAGGCTAGATTTATATAGTTCTGGAATTGCCCAAAGTATTTCGACAGAAGGAATTAAGACTTTGAA
Source organism: Hippopotamyrus pictus (assembly GCA_026781145.1). Lineage (NCBI taxonomy): Eukaryota > Metazoa > Chordata > Actinopteri > Osteoglossiformes > Mormyridae > Hippopotamyrus > Hippopotamyrus pictus. The sequence continues at coordinate 24,234,982 of JAODLC010000002.1, read as the reverse complement.
CTATTCATGCTTTTTAATCAATTAATAGTGAGTGTATAACATTTAAAATATGCCATATAACAATTTGGTATCTGGTTAGCCACAATTGCGCTAATCTTTACCACTAAATTAGGAAAATTAAGAAAATGAAATTCCCTGTGGCTGAGTCGAATGTAATGTAGGAATGTGTTATCAATGAAACTATCAGCCTAGGTAGCTAGAGTTGTCGAAATGTTTGACCATGCTATAACATTTTATGGGGGTATTTATAAACAAAACAAACCCAAAAAGGCAATATTACTTTAAAAAATCTTAACAACACTTGATAGTGGTACAGTATAATGTGTCATGATGATATTCATTTATTTACTGCAAGTAAATAAGCAATTCTATTTAAATAAGTCTTCTTAAAGTTAATACATTTATTACAATTTTATTTATGTTGTGAATGTTAAGCAAACACACAATGCAAGTAACATTATTGTTATTCTTCACACGTGGATTAAATTTGTCATTGGTGTATGCACTCTGCCCCAGAGGACTATGGGAAAAGGGCCAAAGTCCTGTCTTGTCAGTGTGAACAAACACCGACGATACACTTTGCTTCTGCCTTGTTTTTAACCTTCCGTTTATGCTGGTTTACACATCTTGCACTTTGCCTCTGTGTCATACTCATATCATCATATGAATTGATAAATAATAACGAATTTAACATCTAATATTGAATCGTTTATCTTTCTTAGTTGCATTAAACTATACAAACGCAATATACATAGTATATTGATATACATATATGTAAATACCATATAACATTGATCTTTTCTTTATCAAGTATATCTTCTGTACATCTATGCCGGGCAGCAAAGGGCATAAGACTGGGGTAGACCGTGAAAGAAATGCCAGTTTGCCAACAGGCAGATACGTACAATACTGCAATATGAGACATGTACTGTATGGATACAAGTGGACCTAAAAGTGCGTAGTTGGACCATAGGATGGTATCAAAATCAAGAGCGTAGCCAGACCCAGGTACAATGGGGTGGCCAGAGTAGACCTAATGATTTTTGTGGGGGGGGCAATGGGGCATTATTTTGCTGATGGGAGGAACGGGGTTAATCATCTCCTGATCCAGCGCGGGGGGGTTGGATTAATCTCACAATCCAGATGGGCATTTAAACGTTCCATATTTCGTTTTAATTTTTTGGTGATGGGTGGTAATTGAGGTGGACACATATTTACTAGGGGTCCCATGGTCACCCCTTGCCATCCCTGCCCCCGATCAGGATAGGCAGAAAAAAAAAAAAATAATAATAATAAAATGCAAGCATCACACACAATCATAATTTAAAAAATAAAATACATTTTTTGAGATTTAGAGTCTCTAAGCTGTTCACTGAATTGGCTTTGATGGTTCCTAGTTAGAAGATGGGAGGATGGATAGATGGATGGATGAATGGTTCCTATGAATCTTACCCAGTCAACATCTGAGATTAAATGAATGTGCAAAGTGTTGGAAGCTGTATTTCCCTTCAAAAAGATGATGGAAAAAAGCTAAGAACTTCATGGCCTTTATCCATTCATAGTATGACATACATCACTCATTCTTGACAAACACAAAGTACTGCTCCACCCACACAATTTGAACAAAGAACAATGACCCTACTCATGAGGTGACGGGTTATGGAGTTGTCACACTGCAAAGAGATGTATATTCTCTCCTTTTCTTAGTCACACCTCTGGACTATTGTACACTACAGTAAAGGTTTTCATCGGGTACAGTGGGGCAGTGTAAAGTTTATCAGGCATAATGCAATTGATCAGATAAACTTTCCGAGATGTTAAAGGTCACCCACTGCTTGCAGCATTCCTGGACTGTCGTTTGTGGTCAGCATTTTTCAGAGCTAAAATCAGGCAAATATATTGATTTGTGTAAAACTGAGCAAAAAAAAAAATTATAAAGTCTTATTTATTCATTTGTTTAAAAAAAAGATGCAACAGACTATTAAATTCCATGATAACAATTCCTGCATAATAGTGCACATCAATTTAAGCCATATGTTTTCAGCGTGTTCAAGGTACAATGAGCCCACCAAAATTGGACAGTTGAAGACTGGAAAAATGTTGCCTGGTCTGATGAGTCAGATTAACCTTAATCAGAGACACCTGTTGCCATCCTTCCCTCCTCCTCATCTTCATGATTGTAATTAGACTAATATTGGCGTTGCAAGCACTCAGCTTGAATTTAAATACTATACAGCACTTTCTCCAAATATACAGGCCTCAGACAGTAGAAGTGGGCCAGCAAGGTTGAATGGGTGGGCTGATGATGATGAAGTGCCCCTCCCCCACACACACGTTGGTCTTCCTATCTAATTGGGGACCGTCCATTCATTTATATGGGAAAAACCCTAATCCCAATCACGACACCCTTTATTCCTACCCATCCCTAACCTTAACCATAAGTAACCAACCCAAATACAAGACTTTTGGCATTTTTTCGTTTTTGATTACATTCACAGATTTTTATAAATCTGAGGTTATCCAAATGGGGACCTCAAAAGATGTCCCCAAAAGTAGGGAAATTTCAGGTTTTAC
>JAODLC010000002.1:24175334-24195945 GCA_026781145.1 Hippopotamyrus pictus | reverse complement strand
AATCGGAAATCATAATGGTTATGAGTGAGTTTATCATTTTGTAACCATTATCCCCTTGGGAAGAGTTCTTTATAAAACTCTACAGTGTTGGAATACATGATGTCTGGCTAACAGCAGTACAAATCAAAAAAGCAATAAAACAGTTTCAGGTCTTCCTCCTTAAGGCTTAACACAGACACACAATGGCTTTACCTTTAGGATTGTGGCATACATTACAATACTAAAATATATCCTTGTAGGGCAAATGTTATGATTTCGTTTTTTTTTCCTTGAGAACTGTTTGTGTCCCAAGCGTGGTTTAGCCTATTTTTCTAAAATCATAGGTAAGATTTCCTCCTCCCTTACATTTTGAAACAAGCAATATTAATGTACAAGAGTGTGACAAAGTGAGTAAAAAAAAAATAAATGGACCAAATTACATGTTCTTCCAAAAACTGACTCGGTAAAACTGTGTATAGGTAATACACCTTGGCAGACACATGTGTTCAGCTGGATGTATAAATTAAAGGTGCTTATAGGAAACAAGTATCAACTGCATGTGAGTGTCACCTTAAATTATTGTCTAAAAATATTCGTCTATAATGTAATTTATAGGCAGTGAGCATAGCATGTTTTATATTAAAAGCTTGCAGTGATGGCATGCTGAAGGGAAGGTTTAAAGAGAAACAGATTGTTAGGCTTTTGGTTCACTTTTAAATATCGACTATAACTCTTATGCCTCAAATTACAATGACATCTGCAGAATTTTCCAGACAAAACTCTAAGAAAGTTATCAAGGAATCAATTATATATGTTTGAAACAAATTTTAGGTACAACGATGATTGTATTTTCTATTCACTTTAAAGTACAGGAAAAAGTTCTGAAACTGAATATTCTGGAACATATATTCTATAACATATTTAAGTTTGCTTTAGTGCAAAAAAAAGAAAAACACTACTAAATCAATAATGTATGTCAAATAATGTTGACTATTACATTGTCTTAAGGCAATTTGAGAATGTAAAGATGCTGTTATGAAGCATCAATGCTTATATTGATTTATTACAAATATAAATTCCAGCAATAGCAATAAGATGCATTCTCTGTCACTTTGTGAACCTATGCATTTGTAGACATCAAGCAATATTTTTATTAGCCTCCCGAACTTGAGCTTCATCATCAAAATACATTGTGAAGCTGCTATTCACAAACTCCAGGCAAATGTTCCAGGTAATACGCACACACGAGCTTGATGGGCCGAATGGCCTCCTCTTGTTAGTAAATGCATGTTCTTATGTTCACACACACACACACACACACACACATATTTGTATTCATGTCTTTGTGGGGATCCTCCATTCAGTTCTAAGGGAAAAACCTTTTTCCCAAGGACAACCCTAACCCTACCCTAACCCTAACCCTAACCCTACCCTAACCCCACCCAAAACTAACCTTAACCACAGGAATCAAGCAAAGTACTGTACAAGATTCCCAGCTTTTGTAGTTTTTTAATTGCAGTCACAGATTTTTATAATTTTTCCCCTTATGAGGACTGAAAAGATCATCCCCACAAAATAAAATAACAGGTTTTTATCACATTGTGGGGACATTTCGTAGGGACATGTAATATATACATGACCCACACACAGCCACACAAATTACATATCTGTTTCTGGTAATGTTCAACATTGACTGCACCATGATAAATGTATACATTACGCATTCATAGAACATTCAGTGCACCCTCATAATACATTCATAACGCATTAATATACATTAAAAACAAACATTGTATGATAATAACCAACTGTGTAATGTTAATTAAGGCATACTACAGTTGTCAAAGTATACTTACATGCTGCTTATGTATGTTCTATGAATGTTTTATGAAGGTGCACTGAATGTTCTATGAATGTATTATCAAGGCATTATGGAAGTGAAAGGTTTGTAAAGTGTTAGCTTATATCTTAATGATGACTCTCCATTCATTTCAATGGACATGACACTAATCCCAAGTATGCCAATCTTAACTCCTACTCAGCCCTAACTTTAACTGTAAGTGTTCAAACAAAATACCAGGCTTCTTTCAGGTTTTTGACTGCATTCACAGATTTTGAGAAAACCCCCCGCGCCCCCCCCCCCCCCCCAAACACACACACACACACACACACACACACACACACACAGGAATCCATAGCATTATAAGTGTTCATAAGTGAGTTATAATCATGTTATGGTATTTAGGTATACAGCAATTCCTTGCACCACATTTGTGATTTTTCTAGCATGACACATACAGCAGCTACAGTAAGTTGTGTCTGTACTATTTACTCGTAATCTGACAGAAAGATACAGTTTATTGCTATCTGTTAAATGCTGTAGCTCCATGTTTGAGGCTGGCAGAAAACATGCGTACAGCTGTTTGAGAACACATTCACGGGCTAAAGTTGAATAACAAATTCTATGTTTAGTAATTAAACACAGAATCCCATTAACCCAATCACTGACCTCATTTCAACCCATATTCATTATGAACTGTGAACCAAAGAATGCTTGCAAGCCATACGACTACCAAAGTAACAAGTACTGCAAGCCTAGTAATACAAACTAAACTCATTAAGCTCAATGTCGCATGTGTACACATAATATATTATGTTATCAGTATCCTCTGTCAGCACTCATGATACCAGAACACATGGCCTATGTACTGGACTACATAACAGATTCTCCATTTTTCCACCATAAAAATTAAGCAGCTTGGTCTTGTGAACTGTCACCTTTATTTTGAGAATGTGAAATTCCTCACTGTCTGCCATGTGAGAAAACAGCTGCCTGTGGCTGGTCTTCCTAACTAACTGCCAGTTCTCACGTGTCTCCTTTTGTTGCTTTCGTACTAATTACCCGCTTTACATTTGATGCCTCCCTATGGACGGCACAGGCTGCATGGTCAGGTCACAGGTCACCAAAACACAACCCTGCCCGCGCATCTGTCATTGCTGAATGTATGCGGACTTTATGTCAGTCCAGTTTAATTGTATTGACAGGTTCCAGAGGAACAAGAAAAGAAAGAAAAAAAAAATATATGAACAGTTAAGTTATGTACATCAGTTACAACTTGTATTCAATCAAAACTTTGTTCAATTTCCTTAGACTGGCGCAGGAATGTCTGATTTTAAAGTGTCAATCAAGAGCTTCTTAAAAGCCTAAACACTGCTGTAATCTTCCTGTCATGCTGCAGCCCTCTCGTTCCTTTGTAAGCCCTCCTTGCCTGCCTGCATTAGAGCTTGAGGTTGAACTCCCTCTTTGGCAAATGCAGCTATACCAGCCTCTATTAGCATCACAACCAGTCTAATGCATCCTGAAAGGTGTTATTACTCTGTATACTGCCAACACTATTTAAGATTTGCGCGCACACACACGGCAACATCTACAGTTGTTATATGCTATTTATTCATTTATTTAAACAGATTTAAAACTGAGTGAAATGACAATAAAGATGCACTTTATTTTTTCATATATTCAGCTGTATGGATTCGGTTTGCTATAAATATTAATATGGTTTTCTTTATGTCACTAACACAAACATCAGCAAATACCTGAATCCATTTCTTCTTTTTTATTTTTAATGGTAAAAACTCTCGTATAGCACCGAGCAGGAAGAGGCTGCTCTCACTGCCCCTATCCACCAGCGCAATAACAGAAGGCCTTGCATAGGAAGTGAGGCTGTATCAGGGTAGTGAGTGGGACTTATAAAGTGATGGATTTAAAACAAAACAAAAAAAAAAAGATTTACCTGGCGGGTGTGGATCTGCCCAGGATTCTTGAAACTTCCCTGACAGCTGCACTCTGAAACGCTGTAAGGGTCAGAGCTGTTGGAGGAGCACTTTGAGAGGGAGTCACAGCCCACTACAAAGGTGTTGTCCAGCGGGAGATCCTGAATGACGTGATGCTTCTTGGGAGCGACGGGGGTCTCTGGTTTAATTTGGAAGGTTGGTTGAGGGGATGCAGACTTGTAGTGCTTCGCCAAGTCCGGGCTGTCAGGTTTAAAGGTGGTTGGCGTGGTGGCCCAATTGTATTTTCCCATGGTCTGCTCTTCCAGCTCTACTGGGAGGTCCAAGGTTCCATTTATGTGCTCATGGGAAGGATCATCTGGCTTTGATTCTTCAATTGTGACAAAGTTCAGCAGGAGGCTCTTGGGAGACCTCTTCTTTTTCTTCTTCTTCTTTTTCGTTTGACGATTCTCTTGATTAGGTGACACCCACTCGCCGCTCTGCTTGGCCTTCTGAACCACCTTGTGTCTCGGCGTCTGACGGCAGCGCACCAGAGCAGTCACAAAAATGACCAAGATGACCGTCATCGTGCCTGCGATGATAGCGATGACGACGATAATGTAGCTGTTCGCATGAGGTGTGACCTCACTGTCACCGACATTGCGATCTAGAGGGGTCTCAAGACTCTTGCGCAGTTGCTCTTGAATGAAGGTGGCATTGGACACTGTTTCATTGACAAATAAATGGACCAGGGCAATGGCATACAAGGACTCTGGCTGCCCCAGGTCCTTGACCTTAACCACCAGTCTGTGAAGGCCCTGATCAGCCGGGACAATCTTTTCTTGCAAAGTAATGTTTCCAGTTGTTTTGTCAATGGCAAACAGGCCCTTTGGAGGTCCCCCAATGATACTGTACTGAAGCTCTGCATTCATTCCCGTGTCATTGTCTATGGCAAAGACTCTCGTCACCACAGACCCAGGGCTGGTTGTAGACTGAACAAGGTCATATGAGTAGTTTGATGAGGGGATAACAAAAACTGGCCGGTTGTCATTTACGTCTACGACATTGATGGTGACTTTAGCAAAGGAGACACATTGAGGCTGACCTCCGTCCACTGCCTTCACCACAAAGCTGTAGGAGCTTTGCTGTTCCCTGTCAAATGTAATGTTTGGTTTGATTACACCAGTTTTTGGGTCAATGATAAAGTTATCCTTGCCATTCAATATGGACAGTGTGACCAGGGCATTATCACCAGTGTCTGCATCTGTGACTGTGATCAAGCCCACTGTTCCATGTAAGGGCAGGTTTTCAGGCACATAAAAATTATACTCTGGGTGCGTGAAGGCTGGACTATTGTCATTAACGTCTTGCACGATGACTTTCACGGTGACATTGTTCTGAAGAGGTGGAGAGCCGCTGTCCCTCGCCACAACAGTGAAGGAGTACTTGTCCTGCTTTTCCCTATCCAGTCTTTTCCCAACAGACAGGATACCTGATCGTCGATCAATGTTAAAAGCCTCAGGTGGATTGGGACCCAGTGTATAAGTAATCTCTGCATTGCGGCCACTGTCTGCGTCGGTCGCACTGATTTTTATGAGCTGCGTAGAGGGGTCATTGTTTTCTGGAATGGAGAGTTGGATTTCAGGCTGAGGAAAGATGGGCGAATTGTCATTTTCATCCTTGATTTTTATTAGGACCATAGCTGAGGTGTTTAAAGGAGGTTTTCCAGAATCGGAGGCCACTATCCTGATGGCATACTCCCTTGTCGTCTCATAATCGAGAGGAGCTGCAGTTTCTAATAGGAACTGGTTGTCAAAAACAGGCTTCAGCCTAAATGGGACATCATGGTCGGTATAGCATGTCACTTTTCCATTCAGATCAGCATCCCTGTCTGTCACTGTAATTAGAGCTATTTTAGTGTTAAGAGGAGCATTTTCTGACAACAACACAGTGCCGTTGACAGGGTTCATTATATAGCGTGTGTCAATGGATGGGACGTTGTCATTAATGTCTGTGACATTGACTGTCACTGTGGCTCTGGAAGGGGTGGAGCTGCCGTCACTCGCCAGCACAATGAGCTTGTGAACTGGAGTCACCTCCCTGTCCAACTGCTGCCTTATCGTGATCAGTCCGGTAGCGCTGTCAATGGTAAAGAGCTGTTTGCTGGCAGGAGAGATCTGATTGCTGAAGGAGAAGTGGATATGCGCATTGGATCCCAAGTCCGCATCTGTGGCATGGAGCTGAGTGACGGACGTGCCAGCCGGAGCGTTCTCCGGGATGTTCACCTCCAGCTCATTCTCCTTAAACACCGGCTGGTTGTCGTTCACGTCTGAGATGGTGACCTGCAGAATGGCCGTGCTGGACTTGGGGGGAGTCCCTCCATCCTCCACTTTGATCTTCATCACGAACGTATCCTTCTGCTCACGGTCAAGGCTCTGCTGGACGATAAGCTGAGGCCACTTGTCTCCTTCTGGAGTCTCGATGATGTCAAGCCCAAATTCAGTCACGCTCTACAAAGAAAAAGAGGAGAAAATTAGTACGTTTCACCGTGGAAATGCCAGACTAAAGAATGTTTTAATAACTATCGAATGCACTGCATCAAGGTGAAAGACCTTCTGTTAAAATGTGTTAGGTGTCGAGGGAGACAACAATAACGGAGATATTGACTTAGTGACGAATTTGGTAAAATCAAATTGTTGTGGAGATATTATTATGCATTAATATTAAATGGAAATTGTCACTTTTTTAACTTTGAACTGAATAAACATAAAGTATGGCAAAGCATGAAACAGGCAGCTAAGTAACTGAAGAATTCATAATTTTTATATATATTTTAAATCATTAACAGTGAAAAAAAAATCACTTTGGCATCCAAATACAGCAATTAAAAATGCTTCAGAGGAATGTTCACATAACTAAATCGGAGAACAATGCGACTGTTTGCTATCTAATGTTGGTCCTTCAATAATAGGGTGATTTTAGGTCGTTCCCTTCCCTGGTGTGTTCACCAATACAGCACCAAGAATGAGATTTCATTTTGACCTCACTCTCTTTGAGCTGCTTTTGTGGAAAATAGGCAGCTTGCAGAATTTCAAGGGCAGTTCATACTCAAGAAAGACTATTGAGAAAGAAGTCAAAGAGCTAAAGTCCCGTTACAAAAATGCTACACACCTGCTATAAATTAAAGATGTGCACACATAATGCTCACGTTAAAGAAGTCCCACTCTCACAGAGGGCTGAATCTAAACAAGATCACTGCAGAATTAGACAAAAATGCATATGTACTCCAATGAGAAACAGGTTTTGGTGGTTCAAAGTAATTACAATTATAGATCAACTAACTGGAAAAGTTAAGTTTCAGTATTTATGATGTAAGACAAAGAAAGGAGACAAAATAAAAAAAAAAAAAAGGTTTTGTCGAAAGCTGAATCAAGATATTTTTTGTTCAAAACAACTTGTCTTAACATACATGAAATGAGATAAATTACATTATTATTATTATTATTTATTTATTTTTTTTTTAAGATCAGAAGAGAACACACTGGCCACCTGTAAACTACTGTTCAGAACAACTTAAATGTATCTGCCTGGTATCTGTCAAGCGTTGTCTTCTGTCATGAGGACTGAGTACATTCTGCTTATTGTGCTGCAAGACTGACAGCGTTGTGACAAGTGTAATGTTCTGCTCATTTCAGTGTTTCCAAACTTTCCACTTCGGATGACGTGTGAAGTACTTTTAATTTGACAATGTAGCCGTCACTGCCATTTGAGTTAATGATCAGTCGTCCCTTTTTTTCAGTCCGTGCGAAAGAAACTTATTGGACTGTAATTACCCCAGATTCGAAACAGTCAAAATATTAAGAAATAACACACAACAATAACCGCGGTGTCTGTGCCAAAGTATAAAGAGCTAGGTAAGAAGCAGGCACTGACTGCGGTGTGTTACCACACCAGCACACGGTGAACCACCTCAGCGACAAGAACCCGAGTGCAGCCATGCGGCAGGCGATACCTCAGCGGCAAACTAGTCTGAATGGACCAGTCTGAGTTTTTTTTCCAGTGGCTGGAATGCCAATCCTGTTTTTCACTGCAAGCTGGAGAACCTCCTTGCAGGGCTGGATATAGATTAATATTATATCCAGGACAAAGCAATTGCAGGTTAAGGGCCCAACAGAACAGAATCACTCCAGGCCATCCAGCTGCTAGCCTCAGAGCCACCTCTCCGCCTAGTATAGAATCAAGTTTAAAGTAGAGGTTCTAAAAACTTTGTTCATTATTTTCAAGCTAATACTCATTATTTCTGTAGCATCTATTCAAATATCTCTTTACAGTGAATAAATCAGATTTGCCCTTAAATGTACACTGCCCACATTTAGAGCCTCAATAAGAGAATAGCTGAAAAACAGAAAGCCAGACCGCCCTGGACCATTTTGTGGTGAGCCAGCAAGCATGAATGTGCAGAAAGACAGCCCTCTGCCCCAGTGAAGACAAGCTCAATAGTTAGGATTATCAGAAGATGCATCGTCAAATCAATTTGATGATCTTTATGAAACTGACGGAAACTGAAAACTACCAGTGAATATAACAGACCTTCATATTAGTAGCTGATCTAGAGTGATGTAGACTGATCTGGCAATGAGACTGACCAACATGTCATTTTTTGATATATAGTGTAGATAGATAGATAGATACTGACTGAAGAGAATAAACCAAAATGCCATTTTTATGAGCCTACTACTCACACTATGCCCTGGGGTTACACTTCATTATTATCATTATTATCATTATTATTATTATTATTATTATTATTATTATTATTATTATTACATCATGATGCATTTTTGTAATAGCAAAGCCGCATTTAAGCACGCATCATATCACTATGCCCGAGGTGACCGTGCTCGTTTCACGTGACATCCCTGTCCCCTGCCAGGTAGCACGACAAACTGCTTCCACGTCTCGTCCACCTCAGCAGGCACAGAAGAAAATGACGTTCAATAAATGCCATCTTACTCTCAGATCAAAGGCACAGCGATCGGACCCACTGTTCTGAGTCCTCTTTATATTTTTTCCTCTCCATTTTAGCTTTTAGAAATTGTCATTCTTATTCCGGGTTTATTATAACACTTGCTGCTGAAAATCTGCAGCAGTAATGGGGCCCACTGTGGCACTTGATGGCACTCTCTGCAGCGCCATGCTGAGACAGAACAAGGAGCCCAGGGAAGATAGTCACTGTGCATTGAGCTTTGCAGATAGATCTGCATCTCCCCTGACTTGCCTTTGCCCCTCAGAAGACATGGCTCATTTGAAATCCACCCCTTCAACTAGCACATACTTCAGAATTTGTTTTGTTGATCTTCTCTTCCAGCAATCTGTCACTTTTATAGTAAGATTTGTTTCAAGTATACACAGAACTGCTGGGAAACTAACTTATGGAAGAGAGTCACTAAATGAATATTGTGATGAGATTTTGAGAAGCTTATTTCTACATTTTCTAGATTTATTTATTTGCTTTGTTTATTTCTTTGTTTTCGAGGACTACTATATCTATAAAACAACATAATACTACCCTGTTTTTTTTCCATACCCTACATTTCTTGACCATACATATTTGTTTGCATCCTTGTGCCTCCACTTTTGTCTTTTATGAAATATTTGCAAATTTAATTTGATGTGAGCTTTGGTAGTATCGTCCATGTCCACTTGCTTTCCCCCATTTTGACAAAAATGCGAGGCATAAATAAATTATTATTTTTCTGGCTGAGAAAATAGTGCTGCTTCTTCATTGTGATGCGGAGGAACATTATGCTGGTTATTTTCCAAGCATAAACAATTGTAGTCAGACTCTCATCAATTCAAGGCAGAGCAGCAAAGGGACCTTGGCAGAGATAAACCCTCTTTAAAAATGCAAATTGGTAATCAAGTCAAACACAGAAAGTGGGGAATTCTCGTAATTCTCAGAAAAAAAAGGTACAAATTGCTCTTCAGACTGTAATGTTGGATATATATTTATTTATTTAGTAGCTAAATTCTGGTGGAATAGCAGTTATTTATTCATTTGCCGCCGCCCCCCCCCCCATTAATTTGGCTCCCATTTTTATGGAAAAGCATCACACCAGACCCTCTTCACTTCGTTTTATAAAAGGGTTATAATATTATTTACGTCTATATAGTTCATGATTCATATACTACAGGATGCGGGATTTATGAGTGTTTTTAAAACCCATGAAACAGCAAAAACAACACTAATTGCTCCGGCCAGCAGTTGACATGTCTGCAGTGCTGTCTGTGTTTGTCATTTAAATGGAACACAAGTCACATTTTGTTGTTTTTGAGCTATAATTCCATACGTTAGCCCTCTCAGGATATTGCACCATTTTTCATAAGCCTTCAATTAACAGATGAGTGAGAAGATCTGAGTGGGTGCACAAGGAACTGATTAATATTTTCCAATTAAAGACCCACCATGGCACCATTTATCATTCGTTATTCCATGTGGACTCAATAAGTCACATTATGATTACCATACTGAGGCGGTTAGAATCTCAAACATAGTGCTGAGGACTTTTCAGCCAGGCATTGTCATTATCAATCTGCCAGTGAAAGGTATTTTCATAGCCTAATTTAATCACTGCGCAGCATACTCATAATAGCAGTGAAATACCACAAGTGTTTTCCTTATTCCTGTCATTCACCACATGTCCACCATAAAAGCCGTCATACACCTAAACGATCAAAGACAGGTCACATATTCAAGCCTAAAAATGTATCTCATTCTCAGGGGCTGGATGGCATTGGCTCCATTTAGCCAACATAATTATATCTGGCCAAGTGGGATAATAAAATCCAGTCAGCTGATCCACTTTAACAGCATCTAAAGAGACACTTCATGGAGTCTGGAGGCTGTACAAGTTTAACTATAATCATAAAGGACGTCTTGAAAATAAATTCTACAGAAGAAAACGGCATTGCTGTTGTTGCTTTACAAAAGGAGAACAACTAAGACAATTAAACACACTGAAAATGATACACATGCATTCATTTGTTGAGATCAGTATCTGTTGTAATTTCTTAGTTTTCAAATAGTAATTGGTGAAAAGATTCACCTTTACAAGCTCGTAGTGTTGAATCCCATTGATTCCCACATCTGGGTCCAAAGCTGAGGGCACAGGGTAACGGGAGTTAATGGCTGTGTTCTCCGGGATGGAAATGTTGATGACCGTGGACTGGAAGAGTGGGGCATTATCATTGATGTCCTCTATCTGAAAGCGGATCTTGACGAGGCGGAAAATCTCATCGGGCAGCACAGCCACCTCGATTTCATAGAAGCAGCGCTTTTCAGTGAAGACGCCAGAGCAGAGCTTCTCGCGGTCGATGCGGTTGGAGGTAGTGAAGATGTCCCCAGTGCTGGCCTCCACTCTCACTAAAGGTACGTCCCCAGTCTTGTAAACGGGCTTGAACTGCAAGGGTGAGGAGAGCTTGACATCTGGGTCGAGGGCCAGGTCCAGGTCCTTCCGAAGGTTGCCGATCCGCACGTTCTCTGGCAGCTCCTCTCGAACTGTATATTCCCTCTCCTGTGCCCGGGACTGCAAGGCCAGGCAGCTGAGCAAACCCACCAGCAGACAAACCTCACACGGTAAGTCCATTTCAGAAGGGGTGAGGACCTACCTGAAAGGTTCTGGCACAAAAACAGGAGAGAAATTAAAGCGATGCATCAAAGATTCACAAATAAACATTAAACATTCAAGGAAAGAAATGTACCACCCTTTCTTAACCTGTTATTAAAATGATAATAATACTAATCATCAGTATCCTCACCATGACACAGTATTTTTTTTGTAAATGTATCTGGTGCAATTTGCAGAATTTCAACTGTGTCCATGTATAGCTTCACACTTATAATTATATATTATAATCTGGTCATCATCCCAGCCAGCTGGAGTTACGCAACATGCTGCCACCACAGTCTACCTTCTCCAGAAAATCTAAATGTCACACACATGAAAAGTTAACTTGTCCAGTGTCATTTATTCATTATTTCATTACGTTTAGGGTGACATTTCTGTTGACAACCGTTCTGTATTAAGTGAGCTATTTGGCAGCGATGTGACAGAAAGGTCCAGTCCTACACGTATACTCAAATCAGCGAATGATAATCTCATATACTATCATATAATGTCTTTGAATGCGTTAAATGACTGTGTTCATTCCTGTATCTTTCTCATTATACTTGATTATTCCTATCTGTACGAATATTATCCTTCAGTAGACTCTTGTACAGATGGATTTCGAATTTGCTGTATGGTTATATTTCAGTCTATTGGGTAAAATTGCTATATTTTACATTACATCACTTAAAAAAAAAATACAGCGACTGTCTTTTGCTCAGCATGCGCTCTGTATCAATAGAATCTGCAGTGCCGTTTGTTAAAACAGCCCATTTCTTCACAATGAACTTGGGTATCGAAATAAATATTTATTCCAATTTCTAAATATGTTAGACATCTGTGCATAGCCCAAAATACATTTCCTGATCAAATTAATTTAACAGTATGCGATGATGTGCAGAGACAAAGAGGATTATTTTGCACTCTATGTAGGTTACCATCCATTAAAATCTTACCAATGGAGTCATGAAATCGCAATACATATGATCACAACGTGAACACCCTCTTCCTCACTCTTAAATAATAGTCTGCTTATTTTTTGTATTTAGCAATGTCAGATGAAAGCAGCTGAAAAGACCATAATGGAATATAACTCACAGTTCAAACATGGGACAACCATTTCATCCAATCAGTAGCATGATGGATTGTGGACAAAGAGCCTTTGGGTTTTAGCACCATCCAACATGATTTGTAAAACAGTGCTTTGGTCCCCAATGCCAATTTGTTTGATAACAACACAAATCCAATTCAAGCAGAATATAAATAAAAATGGCTGAAGGGCTGAATTCCCCAGTAAGCAGCAAAAGCTCAAGTAGGTCACTGTAAAACTGGCAGGTTAGATGCCTTGCTGTTTCCAGAGCCCTACGTCGTTACTGTTTTACAAAAAGCTTAAGGCTGCATCAATCTTCAGATTAAAGTCTATACATGAGTTGTTGTTATTTCAATTAATTCAGTAGAGTCAAAATGTATTGGAAGGAAACAAAAACTCTAAAAAACAAAACTGCATGGATTACTACAAAATGATTACCTACATCATTGTTGATCTGACTATAAGGCCGGACATTACACACATGACTGTACTTCTTAGGGGTATAAATCATAAACTTAGTCACAATATGATTCAGTTTTTCAAGGCAGCAATTTGATGTCTAGTGATATCTGAAATGTTACTGCGATGATTCAGTACTACGTTATCAGTATTTTTTAACAAAGTGAAATATAAACTGATTTTAGCTGAATTTATTTGAATTTAAAAAAATTTCATAATGAATGTTTTCATTTTAACAACACAGTATGCTGAAAAAACTGTACGTCTCAAAAACACAAAACTGATCTGCACAAGAAACAATGTCTTGTATTTATACTTTAACAAAAAAACTATTTCTAGATATGTTTAGCTTACTCTCTGAAAACCTAGTAACACAGGGGTATTGCACTACATAAAATGTACCATCATGTATTGGACTCTACTATCTAAAGTGAGCCTCTAGATTGATCTGGGTGAAAGATTTTTTTTTCTTATTTTTTTTTCAGCAATGTTCCAACATGTCGTCATGATTTAATGATATGAATCGATATTTGTTAACTGGGTCGATTAAATCATATCGTGGCCTTAACAATCGAGGAACTGTTACACCCTTAGTACTTACAGTCATGCTCAGATGATTGAAAGTGCTTAAAAAGTCAATAGGCATGTTGTCGAAAGCATCCAAAATACTAAATGGGACTAGGATATAGTAACCATTTCATGAGAGATATTATTATCTTTGTGTTCATAATGCTGCATAAAACCACAGCCCCTTAGGTGTGAGTACTGTACTGCTGGTCCGGAGACTCAAAAAAGTTAAGCAAACAGGAATGCAGCTGTGCCTATGGCTGCATACTGTGCTATATCACTCACAATTTTATTAGAAAGTCTCAACACAGACAATTCACCTCATTAAAGAACCACAAGAGTCTGCAGCTGCTGTAACCGCGGCCTCGAGCCTGTTGGCCTCAGGACTCTTTGGGCAGTAGCCAAACAGTAAACAAGTGGTGGTCAGCAGACTATATAACACTCCTCTGCAAATTCCAGCTTGCAGAATTCTGCTTCCCATCTGGACGCTGCCTCTGAAGTGCCCTCGGTAGGGCTGCGTTTATCGCCACGTACATGTCAGAAAATAAGCAGCATTCCACACGGCTGAGATCTTCTCATAATTCAATGGCATCCATTACTTTGTAATCATAGTGCATCCTGATTATTTTTGCATGAGAGATGTGAATTTTCCAGAAGTAGGTCATGCACTTTTGAGTCTTCCTCATGTAATGTATACCCTTGTGTACTCCCTCGTTTCATTTTTCTGCAGTTTTATGGAAAGAAACGTCCACGACAGCCGCTCTTCCGGGAATACATTATGAGTCTGCATTTACACTGTATGTTTTTTTTTCCTCTTTTATTTTGCTACGATTTTTACTATGATGAGAGAGAAGAACAAGTTAGTAGCAAATACTTTTATAAGATGCTACATCCTTCTTCAAACATAAGAGCGGTCAGTACGAATACTTTGTGTTTATGCGTATGTTCTTTTTACTCTTTGAAAAACTCATTGGAGACTCATTATAGGCCTGTTGGAAGGGAGGACTGTGAACAAAGTTATGTATATGACATTGATTTATGTGGAAGCTACCCTCGACAGTGGGTACACAGTCTGTCATGATGTCATGATGAGTTTATGATGTGATGCATGTTTATTTTCGGAGTATATTTATGCAAAGCAACCCAAAATATAAAAAGCCAGTTCTAGATGTTTTAGGACAACAGTCCAATAGTCATTCCAGGTTTAAAACTTCTAACCGCGAGGGCCAAACAAGGCATTCAACACGAATTACTGGTTGGAGGAGGATCGGCAAAATAATTTTCATCCATTTTGAAAATCCATGGATATACACCTGGCTTAAGATTACATCACATTGTTTTATGCCTCTACCTGCAATTGACTGATATTTTTAAATCCTTCTTTTGCTCTTTTGGAGAATACAATTCAATCTAACTAGTGGAATACTTTTGCTGTCTTGGTTACTATAGGCTAACCCACCCACAACCTCTCTCACCAAATTCAACATTTGTTTGACATCGCAAATTCACCCACCCTGAAATAGTAACTAGGACAACAATTACTGAGCAAATTTTGAGTACTTTAGGTCCCATAAAATGTCACGTTATTGTCAATTGTTATTGTTAATTTAAATAGTAAAAATATATGTTAAAGTGTTCCCATCATTGCATTTTTTGGGAGAGGGGGATTTTGGGTAATTATCTAGCAGTCATTTAAAATTATTTTGATTTGGTAAAAAAAAAAAAAAAAATGTATCAAATTATATTAAGAATTGAAACAAGTAGGTAAGCTAATGTAATATATTACTATTAAGAAGTCTATGTGGTATAATAAAGGGAACTAACTATTTCTCTCTCACCAAAGACCACATAACATTTACAATATACATCTCCCTGAGTCTCCTCCCTTCCATTTTGCCTTCACCTTGAAGAACATTTACATATTCTGCATTGACAAGAAGTAACAAAAGCCTTCCAACGATGCTTGGCCAGATCGGGATGCAATGTAATCTACTGTATTATGAGTGATCCACAGACTGACAAGGCAATTAACCAAGAAAGAACATTTAACTTCAACACAAACGTGAATTGCAAGGTTCTAGGAAGTGACAGGGTGTCTGATGTGGGGCTCTCTTAGGACGTGTGACAATGAAAGGAGACTCTGGGATCCTTGGCATCCTGACATAGAGGCCAAAGGAGGTAATCCATTATTTCCTCCCCAGTATCTGCAACCTTTTCTGGTTCTTTATCACACTGCCAGAGGAGAATAATGGTTAATTCTTCTCAATGCTCTAATATTGAATTTAATATTGAATGGCTTCTATAGGCAATGACGCCACTGCAAATCACCTCATGGGTGAAGAAAGGGATATAGGACAGTGTAACCTAGCAATAATGCCATTATCTTTCAATACCGACGTCACACGCCCGGAATATTTATTATTGAGTCTTATAATTTAAAATCGATCCCATCTGACACACAAGCAAATTTCATTCATTCACACATTTTCCATACAAGCTTGTCGTGTGCAGGATTGCGGGGATTCACAACCCATCCTAGAATGGACACATGGCACAGAATAACCCGTCAAAGGGCGTCACGCCATCACAGGTCAAATGATGTTTTAATATAAATCATACGCAATTTGGGGCCTCATTAAGGAGAAGTTACTTCAAACATATTGAATAAACATTGAAAATGAAAAATGACTTGGGAGAATATACAATGCTTCATAACTAAAATTTGGGGGGGGGGAAGTCTATATATGGAGATGGTCCTCATTTATCTAAATAAAGCCCAACTTATTCAAAATTCTTGGAATAATTGTGAAGTGTAATTTCTCTTTCATAAAATAGTAGTTGATGAAATTTAATTGATAATTTGATATGTATTAGTATTTGCAATTTACAGTCAAATAGAAAGACCTGTTTATGCAGAAGATGTTTTTATACTTATACAGACAGAGTATAAACTTACGGTATAGCCTGAGTGCTAATTTCATGGTAATATTTTCATTATCTAAACTACCTGTAGAGGGCAGTAAAGGGCAACAACAACAGGTAACCCAAAGTTATATGTGGGATTTGTCCTTAAGAAAAATCCCCAAATATATTGGCCCTTGTTAGTATCATAAAACATCTAAAAATAGTAGAAAGGAAAATACTGCAGAACATAAAAATGTCAAAGGTTAATTCTAAAATTCTAAAACAGCAATATTATTTTTAAAATAAATGTATATGTACTCTAAATGCTTCAAGGCCAAACTATGTAATATTTAAATTTTAGAACACACTTACATGACTAAAAACGGACACAGGAGATTACACAAAATTCAAGTCATATATATGAACACGCCGAAATATGGATCTACCTTTTTCTTTCCTTACAATAGTCCAGGATACTGTGCATAAAAATATGCATTCAAGTGGTATGTGTGATTTTGAGAATTTAAGAGCTCTAATTATGTTATATAAATTGCAAGAAGGTCTCCGAAAAAGAAGAATGAAATTAACAGGAATAAAAAGGAGTACTATTTGTCAAAGAAAAGATTATGAATCGCTCAAATAAACTGTCTTTCCCACAACGGGAGAAGACAGATTAACAATTTTAATGTCACCCAAACTGCTAAACTTCCTCATGAACTTAACCCATTCTCTTTAAATTTGCATTTCGTTTACATATTCAAAAATATGTAAAACTACATTTTGTTGCTTACGTTGCAACACGCATCACTTGTAACCTGCTATTAAGTCAGCATGCCATATTATATAGAACACAGCCGAACAGTAGTCAATTTCTGCAATTTTCTCTTGTTGGTGAACTTGTATAAAATCACTTCTGATACTGAAGAAAAATGTAGTACATAAGTACAATATGTAAGAATCAGCAGTTAAGTCATATATATATATTCTTACTATCTAAGTTGGAAGTGCCAAGCATCAGTGAAAATTTCTGGCACACCTGTACTGTAGAAAATGCGTGCCCATTCAACTGGATTTAACTGCAGTAACAGGTTTATATATGTCAAAATCTCTGCTAAAATTGTAAAGTTTGGCAAACATTGCCGTAACTATTTATTTCAGAATTCCATACCTACTATTTCAACTGAGATTTAGATAGAATATTCATATATTTGTTTGTTTGTTTGTTTGTTTGTTTGTTCAAATGCCTTTTAACTTATTCCCCATTATAAAATGTTGCATCTACAACCCAAGAGGCACCACTGCCTGAAGCCTTTCATGTAGCGCGGTTAAGCGAGGACATCTGAATTTCCTGAAATTCAACCAATACTGTACACTTTATAAAACCGCGCCTTGCACATTATCTGAAACAATCTAGATCTCGGGTTTGAAATGTTTATGTACTACAATTGTGTGTTCAAACACCAAAAATTACTTTACAGATCTTTCTGTTACTGGCACATTCAGTAAGATAACATCCCGTGCGCAGTATAATTAATATACTTAACTTCGACACAATGTACTTATTATGACAGTGTCTGTTTGGCTTGAAATCGCAGTGATGCTGTCGGGATTGATCATAACTGCTTAACTGGCATTTAGTTGCCATGTAAACGGCAACTTTTCCCCCTTTTTCCCAAAAAAAAAAATGCCCAGATAATTGATCTGAGAACAAAATTAACAAAATCATAATCGGAAAATACAGATATCATACACCGAGAACATACTACCTATATAACGACGCGGTCTTGTTATCCAAACATTGCGCCTTGTGTGCGCGTATGTGTGTATAATATGAACGCATGTGTGCAGACATATATGTGTGAATTTAGCTGTGGATCCAATACAGCTGCAACATTTTCTACAGCTCAGCGTGCATTTTGACCGCACTAATGCGAGCCGCCAAGCTGTATCCTATTGCGCGATAATGGATTAATTTCAGCTTTTACCTGTTCAGATAAGGTAATGAAACAGAGATAGTGTTACTAATAATTATATGAAATAATAGTCAAATAAACATAATTGGACTGCACATATATCCATATGTTTTACGAGACTGCTGTAGATAGCGTATATCATACGCGAACACTGTAGTCACTTGTACTATATCTAGCAAATGAATTTAATGGGTAAGAGCAGCAAACTATTTGTTGAATTCATGTCAATCACAACTCATCTCGTTAGAACTTATTAATCGCAAATGATGCCAGGAAAGTTCTCGCATAAGGCGAGGTTACTTGGAAAGCCGATTGAATATAGCGAGGACTGTTCTGAATTAGAAGCCACCAGTACTGCACAAAGCTTTGTATTTCTAAATTACAGTTCTGTATGCACTAAAATGGTACATATGGTTTACAAGTTTGATCATTAAAGATATTAATCTTACCTTACACTCCTTGAAGCAAAATATTAGCCAAATTATTTGCAATCCCCTACACGTAGCAACATCGGTGCTTTTAAAGATGATGGTCCTCGAACAGGACTGAAGTGAAGGGAGAGTGGGGGAGAAAAAAAGAATTTCCTCTTCGGTAACCGAACTAAAATATTACATCAAATTAGATCCAACCATCGGAGATGGTCCGTCTTTTACGCCGTATATGGTCCAAAAACGAGAGCAAAACGTTCATGAGAAATGGTTCATAGTATTTATCAAATATAATTCCTCTTCGGATGTCTTGGAAAAACTGCAGTGCAATTCCAAGAACCGGTGGTCCAAGTCTTTTTTTCTTTCTTTCTTATTATTTCAAATAATAATACAGTGGATTTCGGTGTGCATTCATGTTATTTAAAACTCAGAAATCGGTAATACGGGCGACATTTAACGTGATCTTCAGACCTAACAGATCGTTTAACAAGTGCACATTTGTATTAGATACACGTTTCATTAAATTAACATTTTTAGGTTGCCGCAGATGACTCCGTACTTCTTTAATTGGTTTTATATGATGTGCCTATGTTGGATCACAAAGCACAGGAACTGTCTTTGGGAAGCTGGTCCCGGCCGCCGGTCAGCGCGTTACCTTGGCGGCGTAGCGGGCGGCTGCGCAGCTTCACTCTCAAAAGTTGTGGAATTAGACGCTATGCACGCGCGGTGCGCAAAGCTCCGGCTTCCTTCAGATGTGCTCGATGAACCCAGCCCCTTAGTACTGCCCACCACTCCACCTCCGATTGACATCATTGTGGAAGGAGGAGCCTAGGGCAGAATACAAATGATGGGTTTTTCCTTAAAGTCGCACTAGCGCGCTGGAGACGCTGAGGCGGTGGGTTTGTCGGGGCGCCACGCAAGGTGGAGCTGCGCCGGCTCCCGCATCCGCCTGCGAAGACGAGGGGGCACTGTTCGCTTTGCTAAGAAATGGTGATTTATTTATTTTATTCTATCTATTAATTTCAAAGCATGATGGTTGTTTCATCCATGGAATTGCAAAGAAATACAAATCGGACCTTAGATTCATAAATGCTGACAAAATTGGGTTGTTCTG
The DNA here is from genome assembly GCA_026781145.1 of Hippopotamyrus pictus. Lineage (NCBI taxonomy): Eukaryota > Metazoa > Chordata > Actinopteri > Osteoglossiformes > Mormyridae > Hippopotamyrus > Hippopotamyrus pictus. The sequence goes on along the minus strand of JAODLC010000002.1, from coordinate 24,175,993 downwards.
TCCCGATGCTTAATAGGAGACGTTTACTAAATAAGAAACATGGCGTGAGATAAAAATCTCCCAGCGCAGAGAAGATGCGGTTTTTTTTTTAGAGCTGAAGCTGACATTAAAAGGTGTTCCAACTGTTCATATCTAATGGAGTTAATTGAGGCTGACGTGTTGTATCTGTAACACCGTGCTAGCGGATCAATAGTAACTTAGAATTGTCTTCTCAACACATTTAGCGTATCAATCACTGTTGCCTTTTATATCCTTAAACAAGACTTGGGTTGTTAACAGGAGACCTTGTGGCACTTCACTCGCAATAATTGTTAATAAGCATGTCCCAGAAGCGTCCAAGATCAGAGAGCCATTAGGACAGGAGTTGTACCCATGTTGAATCAGACCAATTAATGCAGAAATGAAGTCTCAGACAGACTTAATGGTAGATTTGTATTCAAATAGCTTTGATGCAATTAGTACAGGATTTGGTGGACTCGTTGATAAAATGACCTCTAAGATGGGAATTTTTGGGTCTACTACTGGAACTCTTCTTAAGGGCATCTTTGGGAATATTTTTGGTAATATCACTAAGAATCTTTTGGGAGATTTTGGTAAGGGAGCGGACGCTACACCTAAGGCACAGAATACAGTCCAAGATGCAGCAAAGAGTATCACAG
>JAODLC010000002.1:24154465-24175234 GCA_026781145.1 Hippopotamyrus pictus | reverse complement strand
AATTCCACCCCATCAACTGAAAGCAATTAATAGGACCCACCTTACAGGACCGGTTCCACATGGTCAGACCATTTCTTTGGCACAATAGAGCAGCACATTCCTAGTTCACGGAACAGCGTGTTGACAAGCCAGAGTGTGGGCTGACTGACCGAATACCCATTGTTTTTAAACGGATTTACACATTCTCAGGGGACTGACGTGTCACACTCGAGTGAACAACCTTTTCATTTAGCTACGCTGGAAAATACCGTCACGAAAATCCAGTTTGTTGGATTCTCATTATGTCACCGTGCTTTCTCTACACAGCTCCAAATGCAACATCCAAACCAGAGCAAATGCACAACACATGTGCTATATACAAGCTGTTATATCCCAAAATATTATTAAATACTATTTTCAATACACATCTGGCGAATTTAACAAAAAGAAAACCTACTTAAAAGACAGACAGCAAGATAGTTACTGTGACAAATCAGGCTATAAGAGTAAACATTGTAGTAAACATTGTAGTACATCTCGAAACTTTAACCAACTACCTTTTCACCAGCCCAAATAAAAACTCTAAAACACTCTGACCTGTTCTGACCAAATTTTCAGGTCTCACCTAATCCCATCTAAGCTTATCTTCATCTTCTTTAAGCCACTGGCTGGAATCTAATCTTAAAATGCCCATTAGTAAACCAATAAAAGTCTACACTATATAAGTATAACTGAGCCCTTTTGATAGATAATGGTATCCAGGCATGAATGTTTCTCTCAGTTTACTTGCATTGTCATGGAATGACGTCAAGCGCACTGTGTTTCTATAAGACACTACAAAGAATTGTTGTTTGTGACTGGGACGTCATTGAACGTACCTGCGTGGAACGTAGCCAGGTCTCACATTTCAAGCTAATAACATTGCATTGCATTACATTGCATTTAGATGTTTGAACTGAAATCGTCCAGTACTGATGTCAGTCAAATCATGTGACAGTGACAATATATCTGGCTTTTCTCGTGTGATTAAGAAACGATTCCGAACACCTCTCTACTCTATTGAGCTATAGGGCTCGTTCGTAACGTCAAACTGTGATGGGCCCAGGCAAATTCATTAGGACTGTTTGCCGACAGCTGGATGAGATGGCTTTTTGATTGCTGTTCAGGTTATTGATCCCAGAAGCTCATGAAGTAAGCTCAGTGTGGGGGGTCCAAGTGACTCAGTGGTTATATCACAAGCTAGTAATTTGTTCCATAGTCAGCGTTAGCGTTTGCCGAAAGACGGCCCTACTTAACACGCAATGAGTTTTCTCAAGCTGCTAGATTTCGTCTTGGCGGCCTGACTGCTGAATTATGAAGCGGCTATATTTTTTATTACAAAGTAACCTACACATCTGGAAAATATTGCACTGCAGAAAAGCCAAGTGAATAAGAAGACAATGGAAAACCTGTGACAATGGCACACAAGTCCACATTCAAATATTTTGGTCTCCAAGCAATTAAACAAGAGAATCTAGAATACATGTGCACAGAACATGACACGGCAGATATTTTCGTAGCTGACAATTACGCGCAGGAGAGACGCGGAGCTCCAGCGGATGAATATTTTTGCAGAGATGTAGCTCAGATGGACGTATTCACAGTGAAATCCAAGACACTGTCAAAAACAGTCTAAAAATACAGAACAAAAAAAGGGGAAGTCATGGTCTTACTGCCGCTCTTAAGGAGCTGCAGCCCTGGTGGTTGACTGGTATAGTGGTATTTAGTTCTTGGTCTTGCTGCAAATAACATGGAGCGATGATTCGGCACAGATTGGATTTTCTTTTGAGAGTTCTCTAATCACGCTTCCAGATCAGTGTCAGTCAGCTACAGGCTCCTGCAGTGTGACTAACGTAATTTATACTTGTGTCTCGGTACTGATTGCATCTACCGCAGTCTGTCAATGTACTGTCTAACCCATCTTTTGGTTTTAAACTCATATCTGATATGGTTTGGGCGAAAAAAGAAGGCTTGTCTGAAAAACAAGACGTCATAGGACGATGGATGCAGGGATCTCATTGGTGCTTTAGGTGGAGTGGGGGGGTGGGGGTGGATTTTTTAGTTTTTCAATTAAGGAACATGGCAGTTGGAGGAATGTTCATACTGTGCACATGTAGTCTGAAATGCACTCTGCCCCCCAAAGTTCTGAAGTGGCTGCCCATTACACCGGGTATAAATCATGAACGAGGAGCGTGACCAAAGAAACATGTTTATGTCCCAGTTTTGTCTGTGTCTGCTCGCTCACATACTGATCAGTTGAGCATGAAAAAGAGCAGAGCCTGAGAGTGGACTGGATCGTAAGGATGGGAAATGGCCAGATGATTTTAGGATTAATTGGAGTACACACACATCTTTACCTTGTTCTGTGATTTAGCCCCATTGCTCCTGTCACAATATACGCACGGTTACCCTAAAGCTGCAAAAACGTAAGTTGATTTTTTTTAAAAAAAAGGCACAGATAATTTGTAACACATTAACATGGAAATCAAGCTTTGATATTCTGCCCACATTTCCAACAGCTATGACCTGGCATTCTGCAATAGCACAGCGAGATGGATGTCCATGCCTTCTGTTCTTCCCGCTGAGATTCTCCTGGCATCTAATAATATATTTTTTCAGTTATGCTCAAGCACCTCCTTACTATTTTCATGTGCTTAGACACGCTTTACTTTCAGAGTTTCTCAGGCCTTGTAAGGCCTTCCAGGACTCCGCAATTGATTGCTTAACTCATGCGAGTGGACTGGTTCTCATCTCCTAATTTCCAGGGCGTATTGATTTCTTGCATAACACTTTTCTTTTCTTCTTCTTCTTTTTAGAGTTTCTCAAAAAGCTGGGGGAGAGAAACTGAGATTCCCCTCTATTATTTGTGCACCGTGTCAAAGAAGGCAGACCGCGGAGTGAACGTGTAACTATGACCAAACGCAACACCATTAAGGACTTACGTCACCATGGTGAACCCGCTCCCTCTGTTAAAACAATAATACAACCGTGTCAGCTTCACTTACCCTGAAAACAAAACATCCAGCCGCTACGGATAAGCCCTGCATTGACATACAATGCAGATATTTTCAGTTTTATTTCCAGTGTCAAATATGACTCACAGACAAGGGAGAGATCTTCGTCATCAGCAGGTTTCGTGTCCATCATTCTCGACGGCTTGTTTTTCCTGCCCAGATGTTCCACCTGAGATCTTCGCTCCTATAGTGAGTGTCGGGGTCTCTCCAAGCACCGCCGAGCAGTCTTGCAAACCCAAATCAACAGACTTACATTTTGTTTGCAGTTTTCATTACTAATCCCCTCACTAACCACAGTAACTAAAGTAACACACAATCACGCAAACTGTGAAATCAGATGCTATTAAAGTGCAGACATACAAGCTTCATGCCAGTAACTTTATAATCTTTGATATAGATATCAAGAGATCTATACATATATATATATATATATATATATATATATATATATATATATATATACACACACACACACACACAGACGCAGCAGCTAATACCAGTGGAACACTTTTAGTTTATTTGGAGTTTAGTTTCTTGCTCTCTGTCTACACACATAAATTATAGTGTATATCTGAAAATTATTTTGCTTTATTTCATACTGCAACAAAAATGGAACACCATCCAACTAAAATCTGAAGAAAAAAAAAACACAAATGGAGTTACCCTTAGGGACTTCTTTAAAAGTTAATAAAACCAAAGCCTAGGAGAATGTCTCCTAATGGTCAGTGCATTGATGTAATCTACAATGTTAGCATAAAATATACCTTAGAGGGAACATGTAATAATAACTTCAAAGTTATTACCTACCCCTGAGGTGCATAATAAAATTTAAATGTTTGACTTACAGGCAGATCAGCTTTTATGTATCATACTCAACTGAACATAAAATATATTATTTCCTAATCATAGTAAAATGTACAATCGATGTAGGTGTAAAAAAAAGAACCCCAATTAGTGCCATCTGACTAGTTTTGTGTTGTATCACGTTGTAAGTACAGTATTGGCAGTGTTATAAATAGAAAAAAAGCAGATAGATAGATAGTATCCCCTCTAGAACTGAGTATTCTTTATGTAAAATAATCAGAGTACATGTGCACAAATATCTGTTGCTTAAGCATTACTTCAAGGCTAGGAAATGAAATCTTTAGAGCGACAGACAAAAGACAAAATTTCTCATTAGTAATTCATGACACAAGTGAAAATGAACTTTGTAAGATACCATTTGTGAATATCTGAAAAGGTTGGCACATCTATGTTATCATGGGTGAGCCTGTTTTGCTTCCTGTAGAGTGCGTACTTCATGAATTTTTATGTCAAAGGAAACTTTAGGGATGGCTATTAATTATTTTTACTTTTTAATCTCTGAATAGTTTTTACAGATAAGCACACTGCATGTTTTTATTCTGGATGGCCATCAGTCTGACTACAAAATATGCTAAATTACAGAATTTGCAAATTTTATAATGACATTCATAATATACATGGCAAATAATAAACAAGCATGTATATATTCAAGTTTTTATAAATTAAAATAAAAGTTTTATTAAATGACCATTTTGCTAATTAGTTTTCATTTTATCATTTTAAAATATTTTACAGCATTCTAACAGTTTGGTTCAAGACAGTGAAAAAAAAGTTCATCCATATTCTCAAATCACCATTATTTGAGGTATATGTTGTTGGCATAATCAATTGATTTCTTTCCCTTTTGAAATGAGCAGCATACAAACAGTCCAAATATTAAGTGGTTGAATCAAAGCCCTTTACACCAACAGTTTAACCATTTGCCAACCTGCAGCGTAAACCGCAATGAAGGTTCAGCCTAAGGACAGGTGTAACACTGGGACAAGGGATTTGTTTCTGCAGATGAAATCGGAATGGGGTTTTCCTCTGAACTCCCTCTATTCTGCATGCTGCATGCGCCTTGCTGGATCTGTGACTTATTACTTACATCCAGAACAGAATCCGTCTGAGGAAAAAAAGTACTAATGTATGTTATCAGTCTGGAACAGTGGTACAATGTAGAGAGTTAGAAAGGGAAGAGCCAGGTGTGCCTCAGTGTATTAACATTTATGGTCCTTTTCTCTCTAAAAATGTATTTTACTACTAGCTGAAATTAACCTTTAACAGTGTTCAGAATTGCCTTTGGAACAAAACAGGTATGGATAATGAACACCAAAGTGCAAAGCTGTTAAACAAAAACAGGAAAAATAAAATATACAATGTGACTCTGCAGTTAAAATGTGACTGTGAATGAATCTGAAACAGGAAGGCAATCATAAACAGCTCAACAGATGCTTTTGAATATTAATAGTATATCATATTATGATTTAATAATGTACTCTGGTGAGTAATATGACGTTGGATTTTCTGCATAATTCCATGTGTGTTTTAAATGTATACAGATTTTTACAATTTAAATTTATTTCACCTATAAACATTCAACGATGATTTATTTTCAGGGACTCAAATAGGGGATTCGTAGATGTGCAAATATATTAATATTATTGCTTTTTCAGTGCACGTCTGTTTCTGATTACCTTTGGCTTTTACGTTAAATTTAATTAATTTGCCGTTTTAATAGCATTGTGCGTCATCTTGACAGACAGGGGCGCCATAAAGGCTGGAAAGTTAGGGCAAAAAATTTGGAACATAATTAGATTGGTCTGGGATGGTGCCCAAAATCTCTCACACACCCCTGTTGACAGTCATTTCTTTAACAAACTATACACATGTATACATTTTCTGATGAGAGACATGTCAATGTTCTTTGACAGCATTGCGAATGTTCTTTCAGTAATGTACAAACAAGACTGATTGATATTGTAAAAACTGATTAATACTGTATGGATTTACCATATATATAGTTATCGTCAGATTAGTATAAATGAGATAGATTATAGCTTTGTTATTAATTCTCCATTTGAATTGAAATATTCAAGAAATTAAAGAAATACTATCCAGAATGCAACAAGAGTTAGCATAATTGATATAAAATATCTCAAATAACTATTGTGTATAAGTAACCGATCTGTCAAATTTTCAAGAATAATGAAAAATATTCAGTTTCACTTTGTCTATCTTTCGTGAGCTAACAGCATCTCCAAGAATGGCAGGATGATACAGAAACTGAAATGCTGTTCATGTGACGGCAGCAACTCAAAGCAAGAGTTAAAACAAATGTTAAAAGGAATCCTGCCAGAAGCTAAGTGGCATATTCACCTATTGGAAAATTGTATCCATTCGAAGATATATCCTGTTATTCTGCAGGATTTTGGTAATATACATTATGGTTAAGCAACTTTATTAAGACATCATAATGGTTCCACAACAAAAGTTTCCACAACTAAAAAACAGTTTGTCTTCAGTATGAGCTCTGACTTTCTTTCATTAGGGAAACTGCCAGTTGTGAGAAATCTCCCAAAGACAAGGGTCATAGAAAATTGATATCTGATGTTTGTCTAAACAGCCCTTGCTAATACTCAGAAATGCTTTCTATCATAGCAATTACTTTTTACAACTAAGAAATCTCCATATTTGCAGTGCGTTCAACATATACTCAAATTTCTGTTCTCTTTTTAGAAAATGAATATACAGGTCTTGCTTTGCTATTTATTGTTCTCCAACACTGTGTATGGTTTCAACCACTAATTATGTAATCCTGTGTAAACAGAAAGAACATTAAATACCCTTTGTTCTATTGCCAGAAAGACTCTAGAACAGTAAACAAGCAGAGAGACAGAAAAAAAAACATGACCATAAGTCTGTTTGAGAATTCCTTTAGTTGAAGAGGAAACAGAACCATGTGACATAGGGATTAGACTGGGAATCTTAGTTTATTATGAGGTGGAACTGGAATCACAAAAAAGAAAACACAAAAATAAGCAAAAAGAATTTGTATACCGGAATCTAAAACCTAATCCAGATTACAGCCTAAAACAAAACGCAAAGCACCTATTTATTATATAATATTGTAATTTTTTGAAAGGGTGGAAAGGTGGAACTAATTAACATAAAGGCTCCAGTCACCTGACTCATCCTCATAAGGTGAATATGTCTCACACCCATTCCTACACCCAACAAATGGAAAATAAGCCAATGCCAAGATTCTAGGAGCATGTAACTGGAACTAATCTAAAGAAATCAGCAGAAACACACACTGAGGCATTTCCCTAAACCCCTGTATGTACCAATCCAGATCCAGGAAAATTCTCTGATTGATTATAAGCAGTCAATGGAAGTCTTCAATCTCAATTAGCTTTTAACCCAAAGGAACAGTGAAATAAATCATTAGTGTGCTGGAAGTCATGATAGCAGCCATTTATATTATTCATGCCGGATTGTAACTACATTCTTTTTAAATCTAGTCGAGGGATTACGATGAATATTATATTTACGAACAATTATCTCCTTATTTATCACATGGATGTAATGACCCCTGTGTCAGATTCTTACAGTACGCTCAGTCCATAGCAGCACCTACATACTGTGTTCTGTTTAACTGGAATTTACTATCTCTGGTGAATTTTGCTCTCTTCTTTGATTAGCAAATAAACTGCTGAATGAATCGATAACAATGTCCCATCCATCTTTTTCTCTGGTATCTAGTGATTGTGTTTCGATATTAAGGCACGGGTATAACATCACCTGCTCCATGGGACAGAGAGTCACGGGGATGCTCTTGACTTTGTAGAGTAGACACACTCACGCTTCATTCTCAGTGCAGACATGGTTTTTCTTCTTCTGGTGAAGTGTCCTTGGGTCTCTCCATCTTCTTTCTAAGTGCACTGTCTTAGTATTCCAGGATATTTTGAAGATACACCACAGATGGAGTTGAAATCAAAGTAAATGTTTGGTTAGATCCATGGGATTAGCACCCTTTGCAGGACCGAAGCTACGTATCTGGTGGTACAGCTTCGAGGATGAGGATATGTGGGTCATAAGGTCATTCTCTGCACAAGCTTTCTTGCCCTATATTTATTGCAGTTGTTGTCATTGCTTCTCTGTAGTAGATATGGCAGGAGCCAAACTAGTCATTCTCTTCTCGCTTCCCATTCCATACCTTAGCTTGAACACGTCATATGTTTGCAATCTTCTCCCCAGGTCTAAAACTTTAAGCCTCAGGTTCCCACCCATGGGGATTGTCCAGCAATACTCCCATGATGATAAGGATGGTGGAGCTTTCTCCCTCGTCAGCTCTTGTTGTCTTCGCCGAGCACCCATTGGCTGCTGAAGCTGCGAGTTCAAGTCATGGATGGAGTCTGCCCAGTGAAGGATTCACAGCAACAACAGGTGCAAAGCTTGAAAATCAGATGGAGAAAAGGAACATCCAGACCTCTAGTACCTCAGTTTTCCAACTGTTACCATCTAGTTGTGCTTTCACACAAAACTTGATTGAGGTCTATCAGCCAGTTGATTCTTTATACTAGGATTTTGATATTGTGTCTCTTTTTTCTGAGCCATCAACACAACACAAATGCAGACTAATAACAATATCCTCTGAGCTTCAGAACTTCAGATTGTATCTGGGGTTACTTACAGTACATGCCACCCATAGTAGCACGTTCCTCCTTCTTCATAGATTTTTTTAAATTATTATTTTCACTTCCCTTGAAAAAAGGAGAAAAGTTTATTGACACACAATATAAATCAAAGTTATAATGAATCTCGAGTACCATTTTATTAATAATATTTAGAATGTATGTCCATCTATTCAATTAAGTGGTCAGGACAGAGATTTAAGTTATTTACTAATGTGCAAAAATGAGACCAGCAGAAATTAATTTAGGCTTTAGGAAGTCCCACCTTGTGTATAATTAGTCTAATTAATTAATTAGACTAATTAAAAGCATAGAATTCATTTTATTTATTTACTTTGAAACTTGGTAATGCTTATAGCTTGCTGTAATATATACTCATTGGAAAAAGTATATAAGAAAAAAATATATATACACACACACACACGCGCACACATATAAGAGAGTAATAGTGTCACATTACATGACCTGGACCCTGACCTAAACACAATGGAAATGGTTTTAGAGGAGTTTGTCCAGAGAGTGAAGGAAAACTGGCCAATGAGAGCTCAGCATATATGGACAGCTGGAAAAGCATCCCAGGAGGCCACATCATGGAACTGGTGTAGAAGAGAAAGGGGATCAGCCAGTCCCTGGAGCAGTTGGGGTTAAGGGCCTTGCTCAAGGGTCCAGTGGTGGGATCATTCTGCTGACTCAGGGATTTGAACCGGCAACCTTCTGAGTTCCAACCCACAGTGCTGCCCCCCCCCCAAACCAACCAACCAACCAACCAACCAACCAACCAAATGATTTTTTTGTTTACCGTTTTGTTCAGTGTATAATTCCACATGTAATTTTATAGTTTTGATGTGTAATTATTCAAAAATGTAAAGAGTAATACTATAAATCTGTCTGTTGATTTACTCCACATGCGTAAGAAATTAGTGGATATCCTGTTTCTTTTTTAAATATGAACAGCAATTCAAGACGATTCAGGGAGATGATTAGAGAGAGGCATACATTTGGAAAAGGCTACAAGCCCATTTCCAAGGAGCTGAAAGCACTTTTGGAGTTTAGAGCAATTCATTGTACAGAAGTGGAAAATGTATGAATCTGCAGCCTAGATCAGGCTACCCTAACTTGGCATAGAAAAGCAGCGGACAGGGGAAACACTGCAAGTCTGTAACATTAAAAGGATTTCAAAAGTTAACCGCTGTAACAAAAGCCAGTATACAGGGGCCCATATTCATCAAGTCACTCACCAAAATGGGCTTTATGAGTGGGTTGCACAGAAGAAGCCCAGGCTGAAAACAATTAATATTTACTAAACGGAATCTAGAGGATGCTGCAGAAATGTGGCAGAATGTCTTAAGTTCACTCGTTGCCTTGGATGCGAAGAGGTATATATTGCTTAAATCGAGCACTGCAAAGTACACCATCCAACTAGCACTACCCCCACTGTAAAATATGCTAGCATGTTGTTATGGGATTCACGTCACATAAACTGCAAGTCCTGTCAGGATTGATTGGAAGAGAAATAGTGCGCATTACACAGCACTCCTACTGTAAATAAAAACCTGCAGGCTTCTGTACAAAGATAAAATTCGGGGAGAAGTTTGTCTGTTAGCAGGAAAGTGATTTGGAGCAACACTGGAGTGGCTTAAAAAGAAGAAAACAGATGTCCTTGGGTGGCCCATTAAAAACATTTCTCTTCATCGCTGCTCTCCAACTAACCCGGCCCAGCTTGAGGAATTGTGGCAAGCATTCTTAGTATCTTGGAGTGCAATGTTAATATTATTTTCAGTAATGACTGTCAGAGGATGGGTGACGGTAACTAAGTATTCAACAAGTTGGATACATAGTTTCAGCTATCCATTTATCCATCCAACCAATTATTCAATTATTATTCTGTAACATTTGTTGCTCATTTCGATCGCATATGAAAAAAGAAAATGGGTAATAGTTAACTTACTAAATCTTCTATGCCAATCGACCTGATATCCTTCCCCCAGGTTTTTGCACATAAATCAAACATAAATCAGTTTGTGGTCATCAAAAGGTTGGGCATCCCTGCTATACAGGGTCTGGAGCCTATGCCAGAAACAGTGGGCGCAAGGCAGGGGACAACCAGGATTCGGGCACCAGCCCATAGCAGGGCACACATGCACACCTACAGACAATTTGGTATGTCCAAATATCCTTAGCATGTTTGTGACTGTGGAGGAAAACCAGAGAACCCAGAATAAGCTCCATGACACTATAGAGAGAATGTCTAACCTCCACAAACATGGAGCTGGAATGGAGATGCAAAGAGGTGCAAGGCGGCCATGCTGACTTTGGCTCCGCCATGCCATTCCAGGACAACAGATTATTATTAATATTATTATTATTGGATGGATGGATGGATGGATGAATGGATTATTATTATTATTGTTATTCTTGTTCTTATTGTGTACATGCACTGTAAATTCTTATATCTTTACTTACATTTCTATCTTACGATAACTTTACTGGTATCCCAGAATACTTCACATTTAGAATAAAAAAAAGTCTTAATATTGAGCGCGATAGTGCTTCCACATTTTAATTAATATATGTTTTAATAAATCTCATTATTCTTTTTTTTCTCACAGCAGCAATGGTGACTGTAAAGGAAGTCCACTCTGTGTAGAATTAATATGACCAGGCAGAGTTTTTTCTCTCTTTTTAAAATGTATGTTTCTTAGAATTTCCCTCAGACTCACCGCTTGGTGCTGACATCTGTTTAGTCGCTTAGCTCATGCATTTATCCAGAGAGACTCACGCTTACCTGTGTATGTGGCTGGATATTTCTCTTGTGTGATTCAGGTTAAAAAGCAGCTTAGAGGCCCATGTGAGTTGAATCAGCAACCTTGAAGTTATGAGACCACATCTTCAACAACTGCACTACATGCTGCTCTTTTAATAGATTCCCCTCCTTTGGTACATCCAGAATTTCTTTTTTTAAAAGAGTCCTCTTCACATTTAGTGACTTCAGTTCAGCACCTTTCCCAACGTGTGGTTCCCCTAACCATGCCATTACCTCATTTACTACCATTTCTCACACTGTATTTCAGTTTTTACTTGGACATGTTATATAAGTTTAGGAAAAACAATTTGCTAGACAACTTTAAAGGAAAGGAAGCCATGGGAGTGTCAATAATGCTTTCTTCCAGAGCAGATGTAGAAAAACCTTGATATTAACTCTTAGCATAAGATTTACTCATTCGGTGGCCATTTTATTAGGTATACCTGCCTAGTAAGGGGTACGACCCACTTTTGCCTGCAGAACCGCTTGGAGGGTAAACAGTGCCAGTGCATTCAGAAAATACTCTGCAATCATTGTACTGAACTGTTATTTTTGCATTAGTTAACTTTAATGAGTCTGGACATTTTCCTCTGACCGTTTTTTTCCCCCACACAAAACTGAATGAATGGACACACACACACACACACACACACCACACAATGTGTGTAAATGCTGAAAGGTGACTGTTTATGTAATTCTGGAACCACCATATCTGGCACTAGCGGTCATGCCAAATGTAAAATCACTTAGGCACCTTAACTGTCCTAATTGTTTAGCCAAACCTTTTGATCTCTGTCTGTGTTCTGAATAGGGCCATACCTATAAATTCAAGACCGACTGACAAAATGTCACCCTGCCCCCCAGCCCAATTTTATGCATGGGTCCCTGTGGAGAGCTGGGGCCCCTGAATCTGCCAAGGTATCCCTGCCCCTCTGACACCCCTGGTGCTATATGTATTCAGCATGTATTCAATATGTATTCATTATGTATTCAGCATGTATTCAGTATGTATTCAGCATGTATTCAGTATGTATTCAGTATGTATTCAGCATGTATTCAGTATGTATTCAGTATGTATTCAGCATGTCTGCATTAACAAGTAAAGTTACCGCCAAATTTATTTAAATTAACATTGTGTCAGTCTGTATTGAAACTGGAGACCTAGACTTCCTAGCCATAAAAACAACCCCACCAATCTGATGCACCTGGCCCCTCCTCTAGGACCACTATATTGACCTATGTTATGCAGAAGCTGTACATGAATTCGCTAGTTTTACATCTGAGCTATAGTAAACGTTAGTATATTAAAACTAAAGGATACATAACCAGAATTGCTCCCCTTCTGTTGGGTTACCAAGCATAGGTAGGTTTGCAATGATGTGAATACTCCTCAGGGAGCGATTCGTAATGTGAGCCTGATCCCCATATGCTGTATAAACTAACAACCATAGTTATTTTTTCCCACAAGAGGAGAGTATTCTGTTATATAGACGACAATGAAATCAAGTTGAAATAATCTTGTAATTAAAAAATAAAAATCGTAAAAATAATAATAAAAACAAAAACTAAAAAATGCAATTTGTATTGACTGTAGATGACTTTACCGAGGAAATGAGGGCAATGATACCTTAATAACAAGTTAAGTGCAAAAATATTTCTGAGTACTCTGAAATGTTTGGAGGAAAGGTAGATTGTGCTGGTATATGTAGTTGCACGATGATTTTTTAAGTTAAATATGTCAATATGTCTTATTTTTCCCAGGCCTCTTGTCAACTAATTGTATTTTAACTTGTTTAGTTGCAAATTTTCATTCTTTTTCATTTTCTGTCAGTCTTTTCAACTTTTTCTCTGTCTATAAGGATATTCTCCCCACTTTCATTAATACTTCATGACCTCTGGCAATGATCTTTATGTAATGTTTAATATGTCACATAGTCTCCGTTTCTTTCTCCTTGCTCCATATTTACTCGGAGTGAGCGAGTAAAGGACTATCTGTATCAGTTCAACAAACAAAATTATCCATATCCAGGTTCGGAGAGGCTTAAATTCAAATCTGGGTGCATCTAAATACAGAAGTTGCGATTTTGTGAATGTTGAAAAAAGGTTTGCAAAAATATATATGACTTTTTCGTTTTAGGTTGACCATAGAAGTTTAGTATGTTGCGCCAAGAATACATATACAATCCATATGTTACCATATATAAATGTGACCAAAGGTATCATGTATATCATATATCATTCATGTGCCCATATAAGAAGCATATTTTGTTTTGTTGCATACAGTGTCAGCTAAACAAAGCTTTGGTTTGGGCTGTATTTGTAGTAATACAGTACAGCACAGTCTCGCCGACAAAATTAGCTGAGCAAAATATATCATGACTACCCCTCCCCCCCCACCAGCACTGCCAGCGCTTAGATAAACAGGCATCTAGGCAAAGTAAACGAGAGCAGAGTTTACACATGTAATGCAGGTCAAACACTGAATTGCTTGAGGATGCCTGGAAAACCTTCCCCTACTCATGCACATGGGTGATTAGTGTCAGCCAAGGAGAAAATATTTAATGGCAGGCACGCAGTAAAATAATCTATAGATGGGACACCCTACCCACCCCGGTCAGCAAAATCTACAGATGGGGACCTATTGGTATGGTTGGTAGACCCCTCATGAAATTCCTTTCTGGCTGCGGGACTGGTTAAGGGTTCTGTGTGAGCGACTTGGCACCAGAAAGACCACATTACATATTATAAGTATGGCTGATGCCACTGATTGTCTTTTATTTAAGTCCAACCATGATGGTAAAATTTGCCAAGCAGGGAGTGAGGAAATTAACTACAGAATTTGCCATCGATTGAGGGGTGCTAGCGGGTGGATCGTTCCATGCTACTAGCATTTAGCTCCTGAAAGTCTTCTCCTTCCTCCCTCCTTAAAGGTAGCCCTGCCCAGTAGTAGTTCACATCATGCTTTCGTTAATAATGTCCTTCTCAAAATGAATCATTCCAGTTGAAAGAACTGATATTTCAGTTTCAGAATTAAAGGGCCAGTTCACCCCAAAACTGAAACACGTTTCTCTAAGTTGCTCTTTTGGGAGTTGCCTAGTTTTGAAGATATCGGTCGTAAAAATGTCGGGATTCCCTCAAATATAATGGGAGTGAATAGAATTATTTTTGTGGTGATTAAAGTGCCAGAAAAATACATTTGAAAAGTTCAACAGCAATGTCCCTCTGATCCTCGATTCAACTGAATAGTCAGTATTTACTATAACGCCACGACCATCAGCAGATCTTAAAGCTTAAATTCCATATCTGGTCTTTCATTTGTTATATTTATTGTAGCTATGAACTTTATAATAACTCCAAAACCATTCTATTGTTCTTTCTTAATGGTCAATACATGGTTCTGATAGTGTATTCACAATTTGCATGCATAATTTTTATACATAATTTTCAGACTGTCATAAAAACATACGTGCCTAAACGGGTTCGTCTGCTTTGTTTGGTTAGATGTAACCTCTCCTGTCATTTTTTGCACTAATTATCTTGTAGAATTTAATTGTCAAGTGGCTTGGTGGCCAGGGCGTGAATCCTGTCCCTGCTTTCCGTGCATGTGGGACCGTCATGTTCTCCTCGTGTTGTGTGTACACGTGTGTGCCCTGCAAAGGACCGGGCCGTGTACAAACCTACCTCTGTCCCTATTCTACTTAAACTCTACTAACAGGATAAACTTTGCTACCACTGCCATCTTCCAGCAAGGATGACGCTGTACTGGAAGAGAAGTTGGAAGAGGGATGGATGGAATTTTTTATTTTTAAATAAACATTCTCATAAAATTATTTTATATCATTTTGAGAATCATATGTACAAAATTCTGAAATAGAAGTAGTTTCAGTCTTACAGATATTTAGGGTGCAGAATTCACACATTTAATAATAAAATAAATAAAATGAATTTTTTTATGAAAAAAAAATGCTCAGGGTTTATATCTTATTTTATATTAAGGTACTCAGTCCAAAGCAAAAACCAGTCCAAAAACAGAAACAGAATTATTTCACAAAATGGAATACGCAATTCTCATAAGTGAAACATGTTTCCCTTTTTACAAATTTTATGAAATCTTTCAAGCTAAAACTACGTTTTTGGAGTTCATCTTTAATCCTACTGTGCTTGAGGCCAACAAATTTTTCTCAGAGCACAGAGTATGTAACTAGACGGACATAACTGATTCAGATATTGGGCTAATCGCCTTGAACGTGCTGTGCTATTTTTCAGTACTACTCACATGTCACCAAAGCAAACATGCCTCAAGATTTAGCTAGCAGGAGACTAATCATCATGCAACCTTTTACTCTGTCCACAGATATAGTTATTTTCCTGTGCTATTTAATATTTAATAAATTCAATCCTATTTTACAGTGTAACTGCACCTCAGAATTTCTTTCGTTTTAAATTAGGAATGGTTGTGTTTGATCTGTTCCTAACATGCATGCATGTCACCTTACCTTAATGATCTCCAAAATGAACAACTAGTTCATCTTTTTAGCAAGTGTTTAAAATTAAATGCTTTGAGTAGCATGGGCAGTTCTAAAGCTAATAATTCAAGCTTTCGGTTTTCAATTTTTTAATCCCCTTTTTGGAGAAGGTTAAAAAACTCCCTTGATGATTTTCCCACCCAAACCTTTAAAAAAAAAAAAAAAAAAAATTCATTTTACAGCAGTTCACCATTCAAGACATTGTTCTCCCATCGAAAAAGAAATCATTTCATATTGTCTTGTCATATCCATAAATATGGCCCATGTGATCAGTATGTTAATGCATCTTACCTTGAGATATGTGAAGGTCACAGGATTGATCTCCAGTCAAGTGTTTATGTGGTTAAGATATCAATCTAAATGGAAACTCCTGAGAAGGTCAGGAGGGATGGCTCGTAATGGCGACTTGCGCGGGTGTCAGTGGCTTTGGCTTCTCCGCAGGAACGCTGTTTTGCTGTGCCATCAGGGATCTGCATGGGACCAAGGCCATCTGCTGCATCCCTCATATTCCATCTCAACAACCTGGAACGAGCAGCCGGCATGATGCTTACCAGTATTATCAGTCCCTCATCTCATATTAGTTATAATTCCTTATATGTATTCCTTTCTCTCCTTTTTCCTGGATCTTCAGATAATAACCATGTTTTAAGGAGCTTAGCATTTCTCACAACGCCAAATTAGGATTCCTGTCTTTGGAAATATTCCCTAGAAAATCACTTATTCTGTTCTATGTGATGCCTTGCATATAAAGAAAATGCCAGTTTTTTTTTTAACAAAATGATTAGCAAATGCTCACCTACAACGCCACTGTGATAGCTTAAATTGTGGAGATGCTTTTAAAATCATTGTTATGTGGACACATACAAAAATATTATTGCAACACAATCAGTCACAAAGAAGACATTTTATCAATTTGTTTATTCTTAAATTTTTTAATTTATTCATATTTTTTAAGGATGAAAACGGCTCTAAGAAGGGAACCTCTTCTTAGACTGCTCTAAAAAAGATTTTACTGCTGAATTTCTTTAAGATCATGTCATGTTATGTTGCGTTTTCTTAGCCTTGCATCAGCCAGAGTTGAACATGTTTGATGAATAAAATTGAAGCCAGGGACTGTAAATTGCTGATTTTACTTTTGAAGACAATGCAGATCAATGCAAAGAAGAAAATGCTTCAACCCAATTTTGTCCCACGAGACGCTTTCTTCAGAAATGATGTTGGTTTTGAAGTGCACATAATGATTTTGTGGTGATGAGCACTTGAGCAAGAATGGGACTGCAGTATGAAGTAATGATAACTATTTGCATGTTTCCATATGTACCTTAGAATTTTTAAGGTAATAAATGGTACATCAAGCCTCCTCATTTAACATTACACCTAGGTGCTTGAGATTATTTACCAAGAAGTAACTAATATAGCAAATGTCGGGTTTAAATCAGATGACAGTGGCTACCGTCTACTTCAGTCCCTTCATGAATCAGAAATCATGAGAGACATGAGAGACATGCTTTAATAATAATAATAATAATAATAATAATAATAATAATAATAATAATAATAATAATAAAAAACAATAATGGTCCATAAGCATTTCATGCTTTGGACCCTTAATAATAATAATAATGAGAAGAAGAAGAAGAAGAAGAAGAAGAAGAAGAAGAAGAAGAATGGCAAATTTGAAATTAACATGAAACCAAGATATTTTGTTCTCTGCTATAAATGAGGTTTATTATACAATAAACAGTAATCACTTTAAAGTGTCCCAATTAGCTTACTGTTGGCAAATAAATACTATTATTACATTATGTGATCACCTCATTCCATTAAGCACTCATTAACCTCTTAATAGCCTAAATATGTATGTATTACTGCAACTGTATTAATTCAATGGCAATTCAAGTGCTAAGAACTAATCATTATCATTTTTACAGAGCAATTTCTTATGCAGTTTAATAAAGCACTTTGCTAATGCCTGTTTTAACAGCTGACTGACAGCTGTTACAGAGCACTCATATCAAGGGAGCAATAGCCTCTTGTCCAGTTGTGGCAGAACTATGATTATGAATATGTCCTTTACACTCTGACTGGAGTAGAGAAGTATGTGCTTAGAATTTTCTAAACCACCCCCTGCACGGGGTGTGATATGACCCGGTTACAGTCAGATAAGAGAATGCGCCTTTGTCTTCTAGCTGCATATTCAATTTTCACTTGATGCTAAAGAAAGACATTTCAGTTGTTTATGGTAGTACTGAAGTTAATATTTTGCTTCAAAAGACAATATTTAATTTAGCCACTTGTCCTGGTCAGGGTCATGATGAGCTTGGAATCCAACCCAAACAGCACAGGTACACTGGTACACCCCCCACAAGGCATTAGTCCATTGCAGGACATGTACACAAAAACACAGGACCGTGCACTATGGGTGATTTCTGGATGCCAGTTAGCCATGTCTTTGGGCTGCAGTGTGTACCTGCAGACTCTGCAGACACAGAGCAGGAGCCAGATTTAATGCCCCCTCCCTGGAGGTGCAGGATAAGAGTGTAATACAGATATCATTTCATTCTTCATTTTTACTTTGTATTGAACTGTACTCGAATGAATGAATGATCAATTCACTGAAGGAATGAATTAATGAATGAATGGTAAATTTATTTTTAGCTTGCTTGAAAGGACAGTTATGAAGCTGTTTTGGAGTTTTTAGCAAATTACGTGGGTAGCCCCTTTCAAACTTGTGTTACTAATATCGCTCAAACAAAAGAAAATCTGTTGGTTGACTGTGTTGCATCAGTGTCTAATGTTAAAAGCTGGATACTTCCACCTCTTAAGTTTCTAGCAGAAGCTTTAGCAACACTTTATTTAAGGCCATGTTTTTAAATAATTTCTAAAAACATTCATAACAAATAATAGTGCATTCATAGAGCATTATAAACATGTCTATAAATATTTATCAAAAGCCATGACATTACAGCCATGTGTTTTATGAATTATTAATGCTTAATGAAGCTCTCATCTATAACGCACTATAGATAGCTTATAATGCATTATAATGATCAGCATAAGAATTAAGGATGCTTTGTACTGCATGAAAAAGGTTTCTGTAGCTTCATATGGCAGTCACAGTGCATTTTAAACATGACTATAATGTGTTATGCTTCTTTATAAATATTTATAGCTTTAAAAATGCATTATAATGCATTATGAATATGTTTACAAATTACTAAAAACATGACCTCAAGTAAAGTGTTACCGAAGCTTCTATTGGAAACAAGTTTGAAGAAATTCTAAGTGCGAACTTTGATCCTAATCTAAATGCAAATTCGAAACAGCTACAAATACTAATGCAAGAACAATAGGGATCCAGCAACTATGATGCTGGGACCACGAAATACAAAACATTTAGACACCAAATGAGTCCCAAGATCATCAGATTAGACTAGGCTGGTTGTTCTTGATATCTAGGTTTAAAACCAAATTATATTGTGCTAAATCTTTTAAAACTTTTAGACTCACAGCATATTTGGGGGCTGACATTTATATCTTTTGTATCAAACTTTAAGGTTTACCCTTTGTTTTTAAGAGGCTTCAATTTATGCACATTTTTATTCAGTCATACTGTATATATGAATGAATAAAAATGTGCATACATTAAGATCTCTCTGGGGTATTGGTTTGATTCCTGCCCCAGATCTGTGCACAGTTTGTTTATTCGGGTTCCCTTCAGGTGCTCAGATTTTAACTCCTGGTCAAAACAAATACAGTTTAGGCAGAATTAAGTGTCTGCATTTTCGGTGGTGTGCACTTATCTTTGAGAGCATGCCCCTTTATGAGGGGCTGATGCCCTCTCTATGGGGTAACCTGCCTTGTGCCTCATGCTTCCTGGTACGGACTCCAAGCTCGCCATGACTCTACAGTGGATAAGCAGCTATAGAAAATGAATGGGTCAGCAATATCTGAGAATACACAAAGTGACCCTCAGATATGAGTTTAAAAAAAGAGCTGTTGCTGGCCATCTGTTATCAGTTATATCTAACATGTTAGACATATTTTAATGTGATATGTGACCTTGTAAACTGTTACTTCAATATTTTCCTGTCATACAGATATGCATGTTAACCAGTCCTTTATTTATATATTTTACACAGCTTGGTGTAAGTATTAAATATTTATATCAGAATGCAACATAAATTCCCCTGATCTCATCAGAGAAATTCTTGCTATTTATGGTATTTGTTGTGGAAGCAGGTCTTTGGGTCCTGCTCCTGATACAGTACATGTGAGTAGACACACATCCGTCCATTTATCCATCGATCACGCCAATACAGAGTCGTGGTGACCCTGGATTGCTGTCAAAGGAAGCACAGGCCACATAAAGGTGACGCCACGGAAGCAGCGCCTGTCCATCAAAAGACACAGACTGGCATCGAATCGCACTCTTCGGGTAATTTAGGCACGTAATTCCATCTGTCTCCATGTTTTTGGATTATTGGAGGAAACTGAAAGTCAGATGAATGGTAATATTTTTTGGCCAGGGTCACAGAGTTCATTCCACCCAAGATCCCAACACACACTCACACACCAGCAGTGACATTAGGCTAGGAGCCCAGGGCTAAGTGATGGAGCGTCCATCTTCTGAAGAGGTACTGACTTAGCGAAGCATAGGAGACACGATGACCCTGCCATTGTATGTTGTCCATATTTAGTTAATAGTATAAAAGCAGTAACAAAGCATGTAGACAGAGCTTAGAAATTAAGCTTTTCTTATAGGATCACACCCAAGATGCTGGGAATGACCAAACAGCTATTTTAAAACAGATATTTTGTGTGTGTGTGTGGAGGGGGGTGGGCGGGGGGGCGGGAGAAAAGTGCCC
>JAODLC010000002.1:24135011-24146305 GCA_026781145.1 Hippopotamyrus pictus | reverse complement strand
TCCACACACACACACACACACAAACACATTTGTGTCATACCATGTTCCTTCCGATCCTTCTATATGCCACGCCCCCTCATTTGCCTCGTGTGGAATCCCCGTGTTTTTAACCATTTCTAATTCTGTTAATTAGTTTGGTGTATTTAAGTCTGTATGCCTTTTGTCAATAGAATAATTACTACTACTACTACTACTACTAATAATAATAATAATAATAGTTGTTGTTGTATTAAAATGAATCAATGGGTTTTTGGTTGCTTTTCTAAAAGATGCACCATGTGTGCTCTTCAAAAGAAAATGTTGTATAGATATAATAGATATAGAAGACTTTCCCAGTGTCTCATTATATAGATATAGAAGACTTTCCCAGTGTCTCATTGTATAGATATAGAAGACTTTCCCAGTGTCTCTTTTTCTTGGAACTCTATAGGCTCAGTTATAGTTAGCTTTGAATCAGAATTTATTTGCACAAATAAATGTAAGTATATAAATGTCATTGCCAGCCATTATCTTGTATTATGTCACTCTTTATCAGAACATTTAGAATCATGAGAAATATAATTGAAGTGCCTTGTGCTTGTTTTCAAAGCCACACAATTCAAATTCACACTCCTGTAATGCTGAAGTGTTGGTTAAAACAAACAAGCAAATGAATGATGACGATGAGGATGAATGATTTTTAAAATTATTATTACTACTATCATTATTATTATGGTTACTGCTCCATTCAGTACAGTGTTCATGACCAAACTAAAATTACAAGCTGAGAGAGTTAAAAATCATGAAGAAAATATTCTATATTTTGTTCAGAAAATTAAATGGTTTCTGTTTGAAGTGTCTCCCCCCTATTTTTCTTAGGCTGTCAGAATATGAAATGGGCTTCTAACCATGAGTTTTGGTGCAGTGATTTGCATAGAAGCCCATCATTCTAGGGGAGCTCTTGAGCGGATTCTGGCGGTAGCTGAGCTGGCCTGGATGCGAGACGAAATGAAGGCCCCAAGGGGGAAGGTGAAGCCGTCTGTCTGTGTGCAAATCCGACTTGGTTGGTAAACAGGGGCTCCAGGGAGAGCTCTGCTACTGCCTGTGCTTCACTGGAAACTCGAAACACGCCTCAGCACTGCGAGCAGCGTAAGCTCATTGACACTGGCATGTGAAATTCCAGTAAGCTTCTACACCACAGAGAAACACTTTAACTGGCAGGGCCAGCATCTTTGCAAGAATTTCTAGACACCGGTAACATTCTAAAACGAGACATTTGGTCCTTCACACAGGCCTACATTGGTCATTGATAGCAGACTATTAGATGCAGATTTTGAGATATACTGGCCAAGCACACTTTACATTCCCAGCACATTATGTTATGGGTTAAGCTGGAAGGCTTATCAGAATGTTTCATCATTAATTGAATAACAGGCAATAAAAATGTATTTTGCATAATTTCAGTTATGTGTGGGATTTCACTTTTGGGGGGGGGGGTGTACTACTACATCTGCATAAATCTCTTACATTATACTTATCAACTCCAGAGTAATTGTGTCATCTTGGAGGCTTTCCCAGGAAGCATAGGGCACCAAACAGAGCACAAGACTCCAGTCCATTGCAGGGCAAACAGACTCACACAGTCACACAATTTAGAGACACCAATTCCTCTTACTGCATGGTTTTGGAGGATCTCAAAGTACCTTATGGAAAATGTCCAAGAAGGATTAGGTTACGGTGTGAGAATATGGCACTAAGCACAAAACCTCCTTCCTTCCTTTCTTCCTTTCTTCCTTCCTTCATTCCTTCATTCCTTCCTTCCTTCATACATGTATACGTTGTATGATGAAATGTGACATTTTGAAGACCAGCCACCTGTTATATTTCAATGAATAATATACATATAAATTGCAAGGCAATTTCACTTTATATGTACCTAGTAGACACAGATGTAATAGCCCTGATAGATCTTATACCCAATAGAAAATATTATACTCACTTGACAGTGTGAGAACCACCCTATCTAATCAAATTTGTCCATGATTTAATATGAATGGAATAATATGAATAGGAATGTAGCCAATTATCTGTACCATTTAATATAATGAACTTTACTTATCATCTAAACTTGTCTTGCAACATTTAGCCTTATTAAATGTTTTCCTGAATTTTAGACACATAGCGGAAGAAGTCTTTGCCTGAGATGACACTTTACAGAAGAAGGGTGATATACACACACACGCACACACACACGCACATACGAGAATTCAAAAGGTCTTGGCATTCGTGAAATTAGCGCTCATTTCTAGTAGGTATACAGTTGTAATAGCTGCGGGCTGTTAAACTAGGTGCATTTAAATTAATTATTATAATTTATGCCACTCGACATTTCAATGTCTGTTGTGCCTAACAAAATTGGCTGCATAAGAATATATACAGTCAAACATGATACCGTATTTGTTGTGAAATAGTAGCAGTGCCAGATTACAATACAGATCTTGCAGGACAAAAAAACAGTGCACTAATATCACGCTACTATAAACTTGTTACCAAATGAAATTTAATGACTACCATATTAAACACATATTCAGACAGTATAGTAAGATTACAGGAGTGGTGGTGAGTGAACTGAGTTGGTAAAATTGTTTTTGGGGTTAAGTAAGTCATACTTAGCTATTTTTAATATACATGTATATATTACACACATGGCCATTTATATTTTGTCATCTGATGGTTTGGATGACAACTTGGAACATTTGAGAACACTTGACAATTCAGAATTCCAATTTTAGCTCTAAAACCTAATGGTAAGAATTTATTTTCTAGGATACCTATCACTGCAATTTATATTACAACTTACTATTATTATTATTATTATTATTATTATTATTATTATTATTATTACTTCTCTTGTTGAGTTGCAGATATTGTGAAGATATGGTATTTATTTTATTCTTGGTCATACAGATCTTTAAGCACACAAATGTGCATGTATATGACGGAAGTATACATACACACTGCGTTTCTATATTATATATCTCTACATTTGTTTCAATTCACTTGCAGTTTTATGTTATTCACTTTGTAAGGTACCCTACACTACATTACTTCTTTGTTTACCACTGGGGTTTCAATACGCCTGCTATTCACTGTCAACATCAATATTAATTTATCGGCAGTGGACTGAATTCTACAGAAATTCAAGTTTGATGGTGGGGGAAAAAGGAAGACATACTTGGCCTTGCATTTTCTCAGCTTTTCTGATGCATTTAAGGAGCCACAGAAAGCAAAATGAGAAAAAAAAGGCTTATTAAGCAGCTGAAAGGAATGCAAAATACAAAATACTGCTACTTTATTTTATTAGTTGATTTTTATGTAAACAGCTTCCCCAGCAACTAGGCATAAATTGAAAACATTTTTAGCTTTTAAAAACGGAAGAAGGTTAATTTAGAACATCTCCTACCGCAGCAGCCACACTCAGTATGAATAAGGAATTCATATTCTGTTTTTACTATGCTGACCCTTTATCTGTCCCACTTGCGTTTCGTCTGGATGGCAGGGAAGATAGCAGCAATGATGGAGCTGAAGCCTGTCGCGTGCACAAGCACCGACTGCGACGCCTAACTCGCCAGTGCGGAGGCTAACTTTGAAGGAGGCCTGAGGACAGACTTCTGATGTGCCACATAAGACATGCTCTGAAGATGGTCGCTATAGTAGCAGCCCATTATGGGCTACCCCACACCAGTGACACAGAAAATGGGGAAGCAGGAATGGGAGGTTCCATTATTCATTCAGTCTTTGACACACAGGAGTTTCTGATAATATGTACCATGTTGAAAACTAAGGCAGGTGTGGTTTCAATCAAGACTGAGAGTGTACTGCGACGTTATCTAAAAGATAAATGTATTTCAACGATAATTACAAATCTAATGTCATCGTGGCATTTTTGCATTTAACTTGCTATGGCTTGACATCTTTGAAATACTGGCATTTAAGTGGCATTGCATCCAGGGTATTACTCCTACTGCATGTCCTGTGCTTCCTGGAATAGTCTCCAGGGACATCATGACTCTGTACGGGATAAGTGCTTATTGAAAATGGATGGGTGAATGGATACATGGATGGATGAATCAGTATATGCAATCCAGAAATTGTGGGATTAGGGCATCCTGGCATGCCCTGCAAACACGTGCATATAGCCCTGTGTATGTCTTGTATATAGCTCCTGTTTGTATTTGTCAGCGTAGATACTTGTTGTGCTGTGTACCTGATTGCAGTGTGTACCCTTACCTGTGTTTGTACCTGGTTCCTGCCTGATCCTCGCGTGTCTTAGCCGTGCGTGTACCTTACCATCCTTAGTGTAACTTCCTCACGTTTCCCTGCCGTTTGTTGCCTGTGTTTTTGTCGCTTGTTGTGTGCCACTTTTAAAGGCTAACATAAAGAGAAACTTAGTGTCAATCCGCCTCTCCTTGTCTTCATTTATCCACTGCCAGGCCTCAGTCTGCCCAGTGCCACACTATGTCAACTAAAATCCGAACAAAATCTTTCAAAAGCCTATTACACATTTCCCTTACTTGCATCAGAAGATACCGAACTATTCAATGATAAACTGTAAAGGTTACTTTGTTTAAGAGCTTGCTTTAATCAATTGAACAAAAGGAAACAAATAAAGAAATGTGAACTGAATTAGCAGGAAGCTAGTCCAGGAGGGTACTTATACATACACAAGACAGTCGAATGCTAAGGGCAATTAAACTATTTGCTGAGACAGTATCCATTCATAATGTGTGTGTCAATTCACGCAATCACAGGGTTAACGCAGAAATCTGTGGCAGAATTGAATGCAGAACTATGGTGCGGCCTTCAGAAAATTGCAAACTGATATATTTCAAAACCCGTGTTAACATCTCTTGTACCTCAATTGTTAGAAGTTATTTGTTTGAGGTCTGTTTATATATAGTGAGGCCTGACTTATATGTATAGTGACTATCAATATTGTCTTTGATTTAACTCAAAGATTAATTTTGATTTACTTTAATCCAAGACAATCAATAGTGACACAAAATTATTTCCACTGTGCGGCCATATCGACCCCAAATTCCTTTTCATTTACTTGTCTGTGCATTTCTGTTTCTAAACTATATTTCAAGAGCAGTTCTTTGTCATTGCACTTCCTATTTCTTTGGATTTTTCCATACCAGCGAAAAATCTATAGTATGTGGAGTGTGTCATTCTCTTTTGTCGAAGGGGATAACCTCTGTTACCGGCAGAATAACTATGTGACTGAACCGATACGTTACGCACAGACAACTTTCATTACGATTACATATTTCAAGGACCCTTATGCATGACACATTATTTGTCTTTAGGTATTGTGCTGTTTTAACAGCCCTGCGATCAGATTTTCTATATCAGCAGGCACATTTTGTTCTTCGCTGATGTAATATTTGCAATATTTAACTGAATCACTGATTAGCGTCTGATGAACACGTGGTACCATTTTATCCTATATTATGTTAAAGGCAGCAAATACATAACAATATGCCATTGTACAATATCAAACATATACAGTTTGCCATTTTCATTGAACGAAAAAGGTTGTTAGACAATAGTTGCATTATTATAAACATGTTATTTTATTTATTAAAACACAAAGGTCTATCAGTCTTTCCCTTATAGTCCACTAATAAAACTTAAATTTGGATAATTAAGCTGTGATGAGTTCGGACAAGGTAGAGCTAATCAGGAAAAAGGGCCTGGGAATGCTTAATTAATGCTTAATGCTGTTTTGTTCTAATTGTTTTCCTCCACTGTAATTAAGAACCCACGGGAGTGCACTTTTCAAATGTTTGTGTGCAAACTAGTGAGAAAATAAAGAATTCAATGTGTTTGGCACAATATATATTTTTGATAACATGGCATGATGACGGAATTCCTTTAGCGTCTCCTGCCACTTCCTTAGAGTCCTTGCGATACCTCAGAAGTTTAACATTCTTTGTCACTGAGTCACTGAAGCTTGATGCTAAATGTGTCCTAACCCTAACCCCTCAATAAAGGTAGATGAATCGTTACTAGCTATGGTGTCTGTGTGTGTGTGTCCCCAAATGTCCCCACAACGTCATGAATACCCGTTGTCTTTTTCCCATATGGGAAAACTCTATTTCATAATAATCCATGATTGCAATGAAAAAACTAAAAATGCAAAAACACTTGTGTTTTGCTTGGTTACTTACTGTATGATTATGCTTAGGGCTGGGTAGGGGTTAAGGTTGTCATAGTTAAGCATTAGCATTTTTCCCATAGAAATGAATGAGCGGTCACCATAGAGATATATTTACCCAACATGTGTATGTGTATAAAACATTGAAAATGAGATAAACATAAACATGCCAGTGATGATAGAAAAACCCTTCCCATTACCAAGAGAAAAAAGGAGACAAACAGTTATAAATCCATTTGCTTTGTTTACTACATGTAAGAATGTCACAACCCACTCTACCTCATGGTGTTTATGATATTTTGGACATTGGGTCGAATCTATTTTCGATAATGGAAGGAATCGTAGTATCATGGTATTATCGATATAAAAATGAACTGGGAGAAATAATATACTAATAATAATCTAATAATTAATATGTTTAAAACATATTTTGGGGATATTATTATGCCAGCTTGGTGCAACCAGTCATATCTAATCAAAATGACAGGGAAACTTTATATAAACAGACGCCATCGTGTTGTAACCTTTCTATTTTTCCAGTTCTTGAGGATGGCCAGGTGTGACTGAAAACAAAGTAAAATAAATTGAAAATATACTTTTTAAATTCGATTCTTTTTAAGTAAATAAAATGCCACGCACCATTCTAGCTAGTGATATCATACTTTCCAGGGATATTGCCTTCTGTTACCAGGAAGAATCTCTGCATTGCCGTTCTTAATCAGAGCTGCAGATGGTAAGTTAAAGATGGGGCTAAGTAGAGCTGACCTGTGCTATTGACACCCATCTCGTTTATAAAAGAGCTGGCAGAATAATCAGGAAACAGAAAAAAGGGGAAACGTGCAGGATTATGATCATTAGAGAGTTGGTGATTTGTAAAAGGCAGGGCCCCCGTGGAATGGCAACCCTTGACGTCGAGCTGCATGTCAGTTTTCCCTGCATTTGAACTCCATGAACTGTGACAGTGTGCATGACGTCAAGATAAAAAAAAATTGTCTTCCAGATACAAGCAAACACGAATAAGAACGACCGTTAAATATCATGCATATATGTAGTATATGTACCGATATTTATACCGGCTTCAGGTTGGTGTAAACTATGATAATATGTCTGTCAATGTATGCCAGTGTAGCCAATTCAGAACCTCTCCTAAGATCACCCTAATGTAAAAAAACCTCACTGGAACAACCGATCGAGATGTGGAGCAAACAGGAAACCAATGAGCTAGGCAAGGGATGTAGTGAAAAACACAAGCGGGGGCTGAACAGCCAAAAGCGATATCCTGGGGGTGCAGGACAAGGCTGACATACATGCAGACACAGGAGAAGCAAGACAGACACTCATTCCAAGAGGGGGAGAGGAACACACATTTATGGGATTGGGTACCGGATAGACCAGGCACACAGAACCAGACAGGAGGCGAATCGAGCTCATGAGAGAAAGCAGGGAGGCGGAACACGCTGAGACTGGACACTAGTCAACAATTCCTTCCATTGAAGAAACCATAATGAATTAATTATCTAATTAAGTTAATGAATTGAGCTGGTTGAGAAATATAGCAAATACATGTAATGGCTGTAGTGCTGAGGAGAGGCTTGAGAACCAATCTGCTGTTCTCACAATCCAACAAGTTATCAGTAACTCGCTGGGTAACTGTCTGTTCATTTGCATATGTTCTTATGGAAAATATGTGTTTTTTTTTTGGAGCAAAATTCAAATATACAGTACTCAGATAAATAGCTATAAACATTTTGTTTCCTGAGACTTCTGCAATCAATACTGTGTGCATATTCACCCCTTTTTAATAATTCAAGATTCTCCGATGTACACTGTATTGCGTCACCCTGGGATCAATAAAATATAAACTGAATGAATTTGCTTGGTGATATGTACTGACATGTCAGAATTCAGTAAAAAAAAAGACTTACTAATATACTTAGACTAACTGATAGACATGCATATTCATTCATATGTACCTATATATGCTTTCATGTGTTGGGCAGCATTCTTACCAACCGCAGTTTAGTCTAGGTAATTTTTTCTGGAGCTAAGCAGGTTTGGGCCTGGCCAGTACTTGGATGGGAGACTAACCAGGAAAGCTGGGTTGCTGTGGGAGTGGTGTTGGTGTGGCCAACAGGTTAGTCCATCCTGTGGTCAGTGTGGATCCCAATGCCCCAGTGCAGTGACGGGGACACTGTGGCCAGCAGAGGAGCCCATCCTGTGGTCAGTGTGGATCCCAATGCCCCAGTGCAGTGACGGGGACACTGTGGCCAGCAGAGGAGCCCATCCTGTGGTCAGTGTGGATCCCAATGCCCCAGTGCAGTGACAGAGACACTGTGGCCAGCAGGGGAGCCCATCCTGTGGTCAGTGTGGATCCCAGTGTCCCAGTGCAGTGACGGGGACACTGTGGCCAGCAGGGGAGCCCATCCTGTGGTCAGTGTGGATCTCAATGCCCTCTTAGAAAAGACAGTCAGCAGGGTAGGAGAACACTGTCTGAGCAGATGGAAGCAAGTGTCCTTCCAGGACAACCTTATATGTTGTTTGAGTCACGTGTTCTTCACAGAGACAAATCTTCTAGATTCCAGTATTGCTGATCCACCCCCAGATTACTAGTGATGTCAAATTTCAAAGGGGGTCGCAAGGCACTGGGGCATGTAGGCCTCTTGTGGTCTCTGTCTATCCATCACCCAGGAAAAAATGCACTGTGAAATTTCATGGTAAAACTATTAACTTGTCTGACAGTTTTACTATGTGCTCTTACAGTTCAACCATGAATTTACAGTGAGCCACTTTTCATGGTCCTACTGTAAAACCTACAGTCAACTGTAAACTTCACTGTCAGAATTATTAAACACCAGAAGAGATGATCATGAACTTCATAGTCAAGAGTTTGCAGTGAAAAGTTTACGGATGAACAGTAAACTTTATAATAGAATTATGAACCATTAAGATTTACCGGTAAACTTCACAGTAAGACTACTTTCACAGTGCATTTTCTCTTGGGCAAATTGGGCAGGTGTTGGTCAGAGCTGAAAATTAGACTCATCAGAGATGATTGCCTTTCGTAACCCCCTCCACCCCCAGCCTGGATTATCCTCTGCTTCTCACTGATGATAGGCTTCTCGAAACAGGTCTAAAATGCCTCAGAAAAGCAGGAGCCCCTTTCAAACCATCCTCACTGTGCCCTGGATACCACTTCTAGCTGTCCATTCTTTTTGAAGGTCACTCGATGTCCTTCATCGATCAAAGAGGCACTGTCGGATGAGTTGGCGGTCATCCCTGTCGTTAAAGTCACTTCCACCCTCGCCCTTGCTGGTGTTTCGTTGTGGGCAGTCTCTCCTACACATTGTTTTTGTCTTGGCTATCTTCTTCCAGCCATCCTCTCCTCACTCAAAACCTTAAATATTGCCATCTTTGGCATGGTCAGTGGTAGTAGCATAACGATTCTTGATGAAAAATATTTTAAATTTATTATGGGAATTTTTTTTTTTATGACATCCATTTGGTCCTAGTACAATAGTGCAAATCATAGCAGTAGCTACCAAATATATCCTGGGTTGGTGATGTATGGTTCAGCTAATTACCTAATGAGTCAGGTGTTGGATTTCAACAAATCCTGCTGGTGGTATGGCTGCCATAGAAATAGAAATGCAGATTTAAAAAAATATGGAGTGGTCTCTTCTCCATAGCTATTTCATTATTATGAGAAGGTGTCCATATACCCTGCCAGCCTGTCAAACTGGTAGACGGCACAGAAAAGATTAAGCACGGCAATCTGATATTAAACCCATAGCACCAAACATTCCCTGGGAAGATAACATTACAGATAGTAAAGGTCTCCCCTCTTTTTCAGGATTGCAAATAGCATCAAAACAGCTGATGGCAAACGACGGTTGTGACCTCAAGGTATACTAGCTTGTGGGAGTTTTACAGAGGAGGTGTGTCCAACCAATCAGATGTCTTGGTCCTGCCTCCTCTAATTACTTGGACTCACATCGTCTACAATCTGATTATCTCTCTGAACCAATCATTGTTTCTTCTGTCCTTAGAACTTTTATTGTGCAAGTAAAACTCCTACGAATGGCGTTCTTAGTTGGAACACCTGCTTTGAAAATGAGTTAATAACTGGACAAAAAATATCCCAAAATGTTTGAGTCAAAGTTAAGGGCAAGAAGCTTGGATGTCTTGTGGTGGCTGTGATGTTCAATACCTGATTAAACCTCGAGAGCTTAGTGGCTCTGACCCCTTTTCCAGTCAGACCTTTGAGAGACTGGTGTAAACCTGCATCAGCCTGGTAGCATTGGCCGTCTTCTGTGCCGGAGTGGAGGATTTCACTAAGCCGATCTCATTTGGGGGTGAAATGCGAGAGGACATTCTTCACCCCTTCCTTAAGGTCCCCTGGCCTCAATCTGAACTGCCATGTGTTTGAAATTTCTAGCTGTGCTTCCGTTATGGGTGGTTTTGCACATTGGTGCTAACTGTTTAATTTAGACAGTTATTTACTCAAATGCAGGGCGGAACCTGGCTATCTTTACTGGCTTACGTGATCGTTAAAAAACATGAAAGTTTTCTGTTTATTAAGACGAACAGACTTTTGCCCAGTAGTCTCGTTGGATTAATGTGTGTGTGTGTGTGTGTGTGTGTGTGTGTGTGGTGTTTTTATAGTAAAATCTAACAAGTGTATTATTGTACTTTTTATAGGACATGAAAATAATGAATAAAAATGGCCCCTGTTGACAGTGTAGTTCAGATTTGGTCTTCCACATAAACTAATTGCCCAGACCCACTGTATTGTGTATTACAGGTTGTTTCATATAATGAATGACTTATAATGAATTTTTTTCGTACACATTTTGTTCACTTTCATGACTTTTTTAAATCCCTCCTTTTATCTTCTCATCATAAGGTTTTCCTGCATTGATGTACAGTCACGCCTACCTGTCTTTCTTGCTTGTCTGTTTCTCTGCACCCCGCTCTCGTCTGCTGGACGTTGTGTCCCTCACTCTATTTCGCTTCCCTCAGTCTCTCCCACTGTAAACAACTGAAGCAAAAATTAATTAAGGATCCAGCGTTCGAAAATAGAAAACTGAAGTCGAGG
>JAODLC010000002.1:24111328-24126634 GCA_026781145.1 Hippopotamyrus pictus | reverse complement strand
ACCACATAAGGCTGCAGCGTGGGAAATGAGAGACCGGGCTACGGGGCAACATCAAACTGGACCACATAAGGCTGCAGCGTGGGAAATGAGAGACCGGGCTACGGGGCAACATCAAACTGGACCACATAAGGCTGCAGTGTGGGAAATGAGAGGCCGGGCTACAGGGCAACATCGCAAACTCGGCCATCCAGCTGGCCGACTGTCTTCCGAGCAGACAGAGATGCTTCTTTGTCCAGTAAGATCCACGGTGGAAGATTGTGTGTTTCTGTCAACAAAGTTCCCCACTGATACAGGTTTTATCAGTCAGATGTTGGCCTTTCTACCTGTTGAGAGAGTACAGCTGCTTTTTGGTGGTGGTTATGTACCTGCTGTCTTGCGCTAATGCTAACAAGATGCTAACCGAACTCTACAAAGCCATAAACAAACTTCAGTCCGCATCCAGAAGCATTATTGTCAATCATGCTATCTGACGTCAATCATGCTATCTGAAGTCAGTGTTTCCAAAATTCTTCCAGCACGTGAACTTTGCTACTAGAGGGGGAATTTGCCTGGACAATATTTACACAAATGTTTGTGAGGACTACAGGGCCACCCCCACCTTGGCTATTTGGATCATATCACTGTATTCATGGTTCCTGTGTACAAAGTCCTATTCAAACACATTAAACCACTCCGCAAGAACATCATGGTGTGGTGGGTTGGTACCATTTCAGCTCTCCAAGACTGCTTTGCATTAACAGACTGGAGGAGTACACATAATCTGTCACTGACTACATCCAGGAGTGCACAAAGATTGTTACTTTCTCCAAGGTAGTCATTATGAAAGTCAACCAAAAGCCCAGACTGACGAGCAGTGCAAAACATCAGAAATGCAGCCTTTAGATCTGAAGACAAGGCAGCCCTAGGGCTCCAGAGCCAACCATTCCCACTCTATAAAGAAAGCGAATTCAGGATACGTGTTGAGAATCAGTGAGCACTTCCAAATCACCAGAGATACCTCGTGCATGTGGTGGGGCTTTCAGGCAATTATGGGCTATAAGCCAACTCCACACAGCAGTGATGGTGATGCCTCCCTTTCAGACAAAGTAAATGACTTCTTCACGCAGTTTGAGACGTAGAACAAAGAACCTGTGAGGAGAACTATACCTCCCTCCAATGAGCAGGTACTATGTCTATCCACAACTGGTAAAAAGAGAACTCTATCTAGAGTCAACTACGCAAGACTGTGGGATGTGACAGGATTCCTGGCCGAGTGCTCAGGGAATGCTCCCATTATCTGGTTGGTGGTCTTTAAAACATCCTTAAGCCAGTCAATCATTCCAATGTGTTTCAAATTCACCAAAATCATCCCAGTGCTGAGTGCCTCACTCTCATTATCATGTCCTTCAAAAAGTTAGTCATGAAACACATAAAATTAAGTCTAACCAGCTGTCTGAGCTCTCTGCAATTTCTATACCAACTCAACAAGTCTACCGAAGACATCAAAACCTCTGCCCTTCACCTCTCCCTGAAACTGGGTAAAGGAGACACATACATCAGACATTAGCTCAACTTTCAATACAATCATCCTGCAAAAGTTGACCGTGAAAGTGAGTGAGTTAAGGGTGAACACCTCGCTCTGTGACTGGGCCTTGGATTTCTTGACAGAGAGACCTCAGTCAGTATGGATTGGCCGCAACATTCCAATTCCATGGATGACTACTAGAGCTCCAGAAGGCTGTGTACTTCAGTCTTCACTCTGCTAACTCACGATTGCACAGCCAAGCATAACTCCAACCATATCGTCAAGTTTGCTGATGGTATGACTGTGCTGGCACTGATAAGCAGGGATGATGAATCTGCATCCAGAGAGGAGGTGGAACAGCTGTTCACCTGATGTAGAGACATCAACCTATCCTTCAATGTCGTCAAGACTAAAGGGATAATTGTTGGATTCAGAAAGACCCATCCTGACCTCACCCATCTCATCATCCACGGTTCAGCTGTGGAGAGTGTAAAGAGCACATAACCGAAGGACTTTACCTGGACCAACAACACCACCTCCCTAATGAAGAAAGCAAAGCAGAAACTACACTTCCTGAGGTGGCCTGAAACAGGAAAGCCCCTCTCCAGCCATCCTCACCAAATCAAGAGTGTTCTGACCAGTCGCATTACTACCTGGTATGCCAACTGCAACACGTCTTATCGAAGCGCCTGCAGTGGACAGTGAGGGCAGTGATGAGCATTATGGGGGTACCTCTCCCCTCTCTGTGAGGGCAGTGATGAGCATTATGGTGGTACCTCTCCCCTCACAGTGAGGGCAGTGATGAGCATTATGGGGGTACCTCTCCCCTCACTGTGAGGGCAGTGATGAGCATTATGGGGGTACCTCTCTCCTCACTGTGAGGGCAGTGATGAGCATTATGGGGGTACCTCTCCCCTCACGAGAAGAAACATTCCGCAAAAGCAGGGTCCGCAAGGCCTGCAGCATTATGCTGGACCCTTCCTACGCCTCACAGGGACTTTTCACACTTCTGTCATCTAAGAGGAGGCATTGCAGCACCACAGCCAGATCTGACAGTTTGCAGAATAGTTTTTACCCCCAGGCTGTCAGGCTACTCAACACCACGCTGCTTAGATCCTAGCTCTCAACCCCCTTATATCTGCACTCACGCTCATGCATGGTCACTTTATCCAAAGGATCATTTTACACTTTATTCAAATGATTATATAAATATTTCAAATCCATGCTGCTATTGTGCTACTCAGGCTTTACATTTAATGTGCATTTTGTGGTAGTTAATTGTACTGTCGTATTTCCTACTACCAGGACTTCCTACTACCTGACTGTCTGTGTACAATGTCTTGTCATATTTACACTATTTGTCCACTGTAGACCCTGAGCTTTGCCTTTTGTCTCTCTGTATACGGGTATATGATGAGATGACAATAAAGTTCACTTTGACTTTGACTTGACTTTGAAAACAAAAATATATTAGTGGGGTCTTTAAAGCAGATCTGCGATGTGTGGTCCTCAATTGAATTCTCTAAGTAAACACAAGCTGTGGGGATTTGCATTTGAGCGGTAACTGAGAACATGTTTGTGGATGGATGAAACAAAGGCTGAGGTATATGGGTATATTTGCATATATGGAAAACTGTAAAAAAAAAAAGAGAGAGAGAGAGAGGCTTAAGCTTATAAGACTTCAAAATATAAAGTATCTCTGTTTTGCTTTGAGATAGTTTTGCATCATTTTGCATCTGAAGCCCTTATTAGGATTAAGGGCATTATAAATAATATATTTAACTAGGATATTTTAGCTGAAGAGATTGTAGCTTCTTTTATAAGCTTGCATCAAAAATTAATAATGTACAAAAACAACACCTCACATCACACATGCAAAGATAAGTTAACAATACACATTTTTGATTCAACAGTGTAATTTTCTAGCCTTCAGTCAATTGTATGTATTAGATCTGCTGATGATTATAAGGGTGTGGATAAATTATATAAATTTAGAAACTGAATGTGTTTCTTTCTTAAAAAAAAGATCATTCAACTATGCCTAAATATCAATGATACAAAATGCTCTTATATTCTTTCTCCCAGAATTGACAACACATTGAGGCCCAAGTCCTTTCAACATCGCCCACTCTGTTTTTATTCTCCTTGTGATGAACCAAAAGCAGCTGACTTTTTTTCCGTGTTTTTTTCCCTTAATTTTCAGTGAAAGTGGTCACAAAAAATTGCTAGGCAACTGAACAGTCTCTTCACCTGAAAACTGATTGTAAAATCTTTTGCTGTTACAGCACAGCGGTCTGCTTCATGTAGAATGCTTTAACTTCTTGAAAAAAAACAGTGCTCTGTAACAATAAACAAATACATTTTCTCCTTGTTCAATTACTAATAAGGTTTTGTATTTCCACAAGACCATAAATGACCATCATATTATTTGAAATACTATTAATTATGCATTTTTCATAATTATGATTAATAGTTACCTTACAAATTTTTTGTATTAATATTTTGCAATTTTATGGGTCAAAAGAAAAGGACAGCCAGGGAAAGCAACCAAGCAAAAACAAACAATTTTAAAAATTTAAAACGAATGTAGGTGCAACAAATATTATTAACCTCAGTATCTGTCAAGAAAAATAGACAAAATGGTATCACCCTAAACCAGGCTTCCTACCCAACTGCCAGTTTATTTATTTATCTATTATTTATTTTTTATTTGCTTTTTTTTTTTTTGCACGACGCTCCTTGAATCCATTGAAAAAGACATTGCAGAAAAAATTACGACTAATGGGACTTGAGGCTGCGGACTGGTCTGACAGGTCCGTAACAAAATGTGCAGGTGGAGGATTCAGAATTGGCCCAGAGGATTAGTGAACATGGGAGATGAGAACCAGCCTGGAAAGGGGAACCAGGAATGCAAGTGATGGTGGGGAAACAGGAAATGGAAACCAGCAGAAGATCTCTGACAGAGTAGGGATTATTCAATGACTTTCCGTCAGACAAAAACCGGAAACTGGAAAACTGGAACTGTAAATCTTACCAAAAGATAGGTTCACACAAGTTACAGAGGAAAGCCAATGTCATCTTGACTAGAAAATCCTAATCAAGGCTCATTACTCTCTTTCTACAAAGCCTTTATCCAATACTTCTTGACTGGGGTGAATTCATCATAAGGAGTGACTGCGATGGTAATGTCTATTTGTCACAGGTATAAGGAATAATAATTATGCGTAATTTTGGAAATGTTTTGTTGTTGAATAGCTTTTCCATCCATTTGTCTAGGTCAGGTTCACGGGGAAATAAAATAATAAACACAATAGCAGCTGTTTAAAGTGCTCACAAAGCTGAAGCCAAGTTACAAAGAAAACAGAGAAATCCTTAATAAAAATCTCTATCCAGAACAGTAACAGATAGACATTTATATACAAGGAAAATAACAATTTCTGGCAAGACTGTAAACATATGTAATTATCCAACTGACAGTCTTTACTATCAGAGGACTGCTTACTTATTGTAATGTTAACAGCATTAAAAAAATTCAATGACTTTCAGGGATAATGCTGAATGAAAAAGAGGTAACAAGCAAATGTTTAATGAGACAGAATATAAAGACTTTGTTGTTAAACTCAAGAGTTCAACCAGACCCACCAACAGGCTAAAATATACTATATGGACAAATGTACTGAGACACACCTCTTAATTAATCATGGGAATCAGGTGTTTCATTCAGACCCATTGCCACAGGTATATAAAATAATGCCCCTAACCATGCAGTTAGTCTTACAAACATTTACAGGTATGAAAGAATGGGTCATTCTGAAGAGCTCAGTAAATTCAAGCGTGGTGCTGTCATAGGATGCCACCTTGACAATAAGTCAGTTCATGAAATTTCTTCCCTGCTAGATATTCCAAGGTCAACTGTAAGTGGTTTTATTGTAAAGTGGAAGCATTTAGGAACAACAGAAACTCAGCCACCAAGTGCCAGATCACATAAAGTAACAGAGTTACTGAATGCTGAGGCGCATGATGCGTAAAAGTCGCCAACACTGTCTACTCAATATCTGCAGCGTTCCAAACTTCCTCTGGCATTAACCCCAGCACAAAAACCACCGGGAGCTTCAAGGAGTGGGCTTCCATGGCCGAGCAGCTGCATGCAAGCCTCACATCACCAAGCACAATGCCAAGCGCTGGATGGAGTGGAATAAAGCACACTGCCACTAGAGTCTAGAGCATGTTCTCAATCACACTTCTCTGTCTGGCAGTCTGATGGACAAGTCTGAGTTTGGAGGAGACCAGGAGAACGTTACCTGCCTGAATGCACTGTGCCAGCTGTAAAGTTTGGTGGAGGAGGGATAATGGTGTGGGGGTGTTTTTCAGGGCTTGGGCTGGGTAAATTCCAGTGAAGGGAACTCATAACTTTGGTGTGGTGTTCAAATTGGCACTGACCGGTTTGTAAGTTTAAAATGCATAAAAGCACCACATAAATTTGTGTCCTGCGTCAAGGCTTTTTGCCTTTGTCAGGAATCTCTATTTAAACAAAATAAATTAAGACAAAATCAAGGCAAGACATGCCCATGCATGTAAGGCAAGATATAACCAATTCAGTTTATGTATATTATTCTCTTGAGGTTTATTTTACCATTATTTTTTATAGAAAACGAGAGGTATGCTGTCAAAAGAAAGATCCAGAAAACCACACCAAAAATATTAAAA
Source organism: Hippopotamyrus pictus (assembly GCA_026781145.1). Taxonomy (NCBI): domain Eukaryota; kingdom Metazoa; phylum Chordata; class Actinopteri; order Osteoglossiformes; family Mormyridae; genus Hippopotamyrus; species Hippopotamyrus pictus. The sequence continues at coordinate 24,120,423 of JAODLC010000002.1, read as the reverse complement.
CCAATCTTTTCATGGATAAGGAAGCCTAACGAGGTAACCATGACATAAGAAACAAATTAGATGATAAATTATTATTTTGAGGGTATTTTATGGCTGATTTAAGACACGGGTTGGCACCGACCTGTTTAACATAAGAGATAGGAACAGACAGCTAACATAGGACAAAGGTTCAGCTTCAGCTTTCCAATACATTTTGTACAATTCTATGCTTCCATCAATGTGGGAACAGTTTGGGGAAGGCCCTTTTCTGTTCCAGCATGACTGTGCCACAGTGCACAAAGCAAGGTCTATAAAGACATGGTTGGGTGAGTTTGGTGTGGAAGAACTTGACTGGCCCACCCAGAGCCCTGACCTCGACCCCATCAGATACCTTTGGGATGAACAAGAACGGAGATTGTGAGCCAAGCCTTCATGTCCAACATCAGTGCCTGACTGCACAAATGGTCTTCAGGATGAATGGGCAAAAATTCCCACACACACTCAAAAAACCCTTCCCAGAAGAGTGGCAGCTGTTATAGCTGCAAAGAGGGGACCAACTCCATACTGATGCCTTTGAATTTGGAATGGAATGTCATAGCAGTTCCTGTAAATGTAATGGACAGGTGTCCCAATACTTTTGTCGATATAGTGTATATATCTAAAGGTGTGCATTGAAATAACTACATTCATCAATTACATACAGAAGACATAAAACACATACTGTAAAACACACACTGATATTGAATATAAAAATGTTGTGTGTATAACCAAAGAATCGCCAGTTTTTACAGAAATTGAAGTGCAGAATCTGTCATCAATATCAATTAGATATTGAGGATGCCAGTTCTTAAGTTTAAATCTTAAAACATGTAAAAGCCATTTAATGTTATAAGAGTTAGAAAATATTACATGCCAGTGATTTTTGACATGCCACATGGTTGTATGCACTGAAATATTACATGGAAAAAGGAAATACAGGTTTGATAAATTTGCTTCTACTGTATCTTTTGGTATTACATAGAAGAAAAACATGACATGATGATATGTGTTTAAGAAATTAATGTTATATAAAGATGTGATTACTAATTTCATTTCATATGCAGATTTTAGTAATATATGAAGAGTTAATTTGCAAAAATTGATATGTCAACTTTTAAAAATTTTCATAAAATGTTTTTTTGGTGCTTTCCAGGTGATTTCAAACTGCAGTTGGACTGTTTTTATGAAGTAAAAATAACTCAAATTTCAAAATAACTCATTTTATTTTTTTCTCTTTTCAAATTTTTTTGGCATAAGCAGAAAACTCCATATTTCATGCTTCAGAGTTAAACAAAGCATGGGATGGATATAAGTTTCTTGTTAACTGTCTTTAACTTAAAACAGGTAGGTAGGTAAAGAGCTAAAAGATGCAGCAAAAAGCGGCACATTGATGGGGAAGTTCCAAGATCAGAACTTAGAAAATCCCAGCCAGACTACAAAAACGTCATCTAATCTTTCACTTACATGTAGCCCAGATCATAAATCGAACAAGTTATCCAGTTGAGCAAGAAATCGTGCCTCATGATGCAGGCCCCTGGAAAACATCGACTATTTTACAGAATTCCATTCAAGTTATGTGCAGGCACGGCTGGCCAATAGGGGGTGCTAGGGCACCCCCCTCCCTGATGGAAAGTATTTTTGATTTTAATGAACAATAATTGCATATTTTAACTATTTGTGTGTTTAAAATGCATAATAATGAGTATTATGTAAAATATAAATCATTATGTTTTGGGAACACTAACTTCATGTCCATCATCTCTCTCACAATAGCTCTTCTGGGGCACTAGAAAAATCACCCAGGGCAGCAGCGCAACCAATTGCCGACCAAAGATATACGCATGGCAACAAAAATTAGACAATAGGAGTCCTTAAATCAGATGCCTAAAGGGCAATTAATGTACTGCCCCAAGCAGAGTCTTGGGTTGGCTGGTGGCCTGGGCAAACTTGGTATTGGCTAGGGGTGCCAGAGCACTAGGAATGCATGGGAGGGTTAGGGCAGTATTGGAATTGCCTCACACCACCATCTTGGTGCTCAGGTATTGGCTCCTGATGCCCAGGTAATGTTGCCTCAGTCATGCCAAGTAGCTGGTTTGCCTAAGTTCAAAAGATAAGAATGGCCTTCAAGGTATATTTCCAAGTTGGATTTTTAAAATTTCAAATTTTTCTAGCTCTGTAATGAAAATTTTCGTTATTCATTAGTTTGTTGATTTTTAATGGCAATTACGTAATTACTAACTATTTTATAGAGCACTTGTTTCCTGCAGTTTTTGTTACATTGTAATGGAATGGTTACTAAAAACTGACTGAATATGTCACTATCTGCCTCACCTAGACTATTTTTCACCAGTCGGCATTCGTTACGTGAATACGTTTCAGCTTTCTTCATCTTTACACAACATGAAGGAGATAACATCACATATTCTTCAATTTTGTCAAAATTATCCATCTTTAAAGATGTCTTCAAGCCAAAGGTGTGCAGATATTCCCTTTCAGACTGCACATCTCCAGCTGAACAGAGTCCCAGCCAGGTTTCATCACCTGACCGGAAAACTGTGCGCTGATTCGCTGAATAAACTTATCAAGTTGTGGTTGAAACCAGCACTGGCATTTGTCATTCTCCACTGTAAAATGTGACCTGGAAATGCCTCGACAATGGGCAGTTACAGTTTCAGTGACAGAATGTATTTAGGGTTCAGAACGTGCTGTGTGTTAAGAATAACTCAGGGCAGGCAGTTAGTTTTTTTAATGGTATTTATCAGTTTTTGCAAATGAACAATTCATACATTATAGAATTATGTACTTTAAATGAAGACCACTAACAAATCTATATTTTTAAACTACAATATAGCCAACTGGACTGCAAATTCTCTGCATATTGAAGTAATAATGACAAAAGTCAAATCTCAGACCATTACTGTCAAATTATCAATATCTGATTTTATTACTAAAACCCACAGGGTGAATTTAAATGTAGTTTAATGAGTGAATGTAAAACTGAGAACTGTCTTATGTTCTCTGCAGTGTATCTCACTAAAAGGACATTTAAGGTTTTGCCAGAAGCTCAACAGCCCTATATCGTATGTATGAAACGCAGGCGGATGGAACTTGTTGCCTGCGAGCACATTCAAAATGAGACAGAAGACAGATACAAGAGGGGTTGGGGGAAGGGGGGTGATAAGCATTGAAGCAAAAATACAGCAAGGGAGTCTGTCAAGAAATCAAAGGGCTGACAAGCTAAAAGAAAGGATTCAAATGCACAAACAATGGAAGAGTGTCTCTCTGGCCCGAAGGCTGGAAGGCAATGGCTAAACATGTTTTACGTATCATGTAGGTGTACTGCTCTCTTCTCTTTAGGGCTAGATGGGGAAAAGTAACACATGCGTCTGAAACACTTCCGAGAATGCCGATGTGTAGAATGCAAGACGATGCTAAGTCCTCTGCCGTCTGGCGTTGCATTTCTATGATCTCCTCCCTCATGTCAGATTCGGGGCGCCCAAATACCAGTCTAATATTTTCTATGCAAACATTAATCCTTGCTCTAAAGCTTTCATGTGTAAAAGGGTAAACATAAGTAGAATTAACTCGATTCCTTTTTCCCACTCGTTTGAACACAAGGAAGTCATCATCTCCTTTCCAAGTGGAATTAATAGTGGATTTGGTCCAAAAGCTATTAATCCTCTTTTCAAAGGCCTATGTAGTGGACCAAATACAGCACATAACAAATGTGTCTTGCCCTCCCATATATTACTGGGACTAGTGAGACTTAAAAGGGGCTTGATGGCATTGATGCGTCCGGGTGGCAGGATCGCTCAGCAGATAAAGTCCTCGTGAGGGATGGGCAGGTTTTATCGCAGGTATGTATGTGTGATGGGCCTACAGTATGGGCAGCTCCAAAGCCCAAGCCTGGTTTTAATTCCACCTCCTTTCTCTATGTGTGGAGTTTTGCATATTTTCCCCAAAGTCATGTGGGTTTCCTCTGGGTGCTCCAGTTTCTTCCTGCAGTCTAAAGACTTGCAGTTAGTCTAACTGGCGGCTCTGAATAGCCTCCAGTGTGTGCTTGTGTGCATGCATTCACTGTATGTGACCTGCAAATGACTGTTATCCCATCTAGGGCTTACCCCACTGCACTATGCTGGCTGGGATGGACTCCAAACGATCTTGACCAGGATAAGTTTGGAAGACACACACACACACACATATGCGGGTATGTTTTATATGTCTCATTTATTGTATTAATTCAGTATGTTAAGATATGTTCTACAAATTAGTTTTTTTTTGGTCTTGCTGTTAGTTACAGAACATGCATGTAAAAAGAACGTGCAGGAGCGTAAAAAAAGATTATTGATAACTTTAACATTTTATCCCTTTTTAATCAGAAAATTATATTGCTAATAAACTCAGCATACTTCGTGAATGCCCTGTCATCACAAAATTCCTTTGGACTGACACGTGCTGAAAATCACCATAATCTTGTTAATTAATATCTCACATAATACCTTTGGTGAGTTATACCAACACAATAAGAATCTGTACCAATAATTCTGCTACCTCTATGAAACAAGAATGCAAAAATAAACAAACAAACAAAAAAGTGATTAATATGGTCAATATCATTTCCAAAACAAGCAACTGCAGACTGAATACCCATGGGGAATTAATTTTTTATCTGGACCCCAGAGCAGAAAGAGAGAAATCATCTATAGTACACTCACATACTACAGACATCTCTTACACTTACACTAGAAAATGTAGCTGTACACTTGCATACCAAGGAGAATGTAGAATATATTACTGTAATATACTATATTAATCTTTACACTTTCTTAGCATTGCATATCACCCACACTGAGGGCTGAGGTCACTGAAATAGTAAAAAAACTCCTCTGTGCCAAGGCTTCAAGGCTCCAGAGGTGAATGAGTTTTCTTCATGTTCTTGGAAACTCTTGATGTTGTTGGACTGTCTTGGCTGACAGGTCTCTTCAACATTGTGTGGAGGTTGGGGACAGTGCCTTTGGACTGGCAGACTGGGGGGACAGTGCCTTTGGACTGGCAGACTGGGAGGGTGGTCCCAATTTTTAAGAAAGGGGATCAGAAAATGTGTCCCAAATTTAGGGGATCACACTCCTCGGCCTCCTGGGGAAGGTCTATGCTGGGGTACTTGAGCGGAGGGTCCGTCCATTGGTCAAACTTTGGATGAAGGAGATACAATGTGGATTCCGTGCTGGCTGTGGAATGCTGGACCAGCTCTGCACCCTCACAAGGATACTGGAGGGTTCATGGAAGTTTGCCTAACCAGTTTACATGTCTTTTGTGGGCATAGAAAAAGCATGCAATCGTGTCCCTTGGAGGGTCATTTGGGAGTATGGGAAACACTACTGTAGGCCTCAAGATCCCTATATCAATGGAGTAAGAGTTCGGTTCACATTGCCAGCAATAACTCAGACTTATTTCTGGTGGATGTTGGACTCTTCCAGGGCTGATCTTTATTACTGATTCTGTTCATAACTTTTATGGGCAGAATTTCTAGGTGTAGCCAAGGGGTGGAGAGGGTCTGGTACAGTGACCGCATGATCGCGTCATTGCTTTTTACAGATGATGTGGTCCTGCTGGCGTCATTGGGGTGTGACCTGCAGCCAGCCCTGGGGCGGTTTGCAGCTTAGTGTGATGCAGCGGGGATGAGGATCAGCACCTCCAAGTCTGAGGCCATAGTGCTTGTCTGGAAAACGGTGGATTACCCTCTCCTAGTGGTGAATAAGTTGCTGACTCAAGCGGAGGAGTTTAAGTACCTTGGGGTCTTGTTCTGGAGTCAAGGAAGAAGGGAGCAGGAGCTCGACAGGCGGGTCGGTGCAGCAGCAGCATAGTGTTGAAGAAAACAGGGAGCTGAGCTGTAAGGGAAAGCTTTTGATTTACCAGCCAATCTACGTTCCTACCCACACCTATGGTCCTGAGCTTTGGGTAGTGACCAAGAGAATGAGATCATGGATACAAATGGGAGAACTTTCCTTCACAGAGTGTCTTAAAGATGGGGTTGAGGAGCTCAAACATTTGGGAGGAGCTCAAAGTAGAGCTACTACTCCTCCGAATCGAAAGGAGTCAATTGAGGTGGTTCGGGCATCTATCTAGGATGCCTCCTGGACACCTCCCTGGGGAGGTGTTTTGGGCATGTCCAACCGGGAGGAGACCCCAAGGCAGACCAAGGACACGTTGGAAAGAATAAATCTCTCAGCTGGCCAGAGAACACCTTGGTATTCTCCTGGTGGAGCTGGAGGAGATAGCTAGTGAGAGGGAGGTCTGGGCATCCCTGCTTAGACTGCTACCCTTGCAAACCAACCCCAGATAAATGGCAGATAATGGATAGATGGGTAGATGGATGAAAGGATGGATAAGACAAAGAGATTTGTGCTTTAATGTCATTGTATCCATATGTTCGTTCAAAAAGTAAGACAAGTGCAAAATAACTAGTTTGTTCATTCATTGCATATCACTACTTGATAGCACAGAAAACATAATGGGAACATTGAACAGTGTGGTATGGAAAACTTGATAAGTGTATTGTCCTGACACCAGACATGGTTCTATCATGCACATTAATCTTCTTCTTCTTTGGGCTGCTCCCGTTAAGGGTCACCACAATAGTTCATCTGCTTCCATTTCTTCCTGTTCTCTGCATCTTCCTCTTTCACACCAGCCACCTGCATGTCCTCTTTCACCACATCCATAACCCTCCTCTTTCTCCTTCCTCTTTTCCTCTTGCCTGGCAGTTCTGTCCTCAGCATCCTTCTCCCAACATACTCAGCATCTCTCCTCTGCACATGTCCAAACCAATGCAATCTCACCTCGCTGGCTTTGTCTCCTAACCATCCAACCTGAGCTCTCCCTCTAATATACTCATTCCTAATCCTGTACATCCTCGTCATTCCTGGTGCAAATCTTTAACTCTGCCACCTCCAGCTCGGCCTCGAAAGTGCGTTAATATGATGTGCGTTATTGTGATCCGAAAATAATACTGCATAATTATTTTAAAATGAATTGCACACAATAACATGTTAACTTCAATGTAGGCATCTCATCAACAAAAGCAGCCTGTATTTTCTGTCTGCCTTATTTTCCCTCAGGACAGGGTCAAGAAATAATAGGTCAAGATCTTTTATAAAACAGGTTGGCAAATGCAAGAACCTGCTGTATATCAATTGAAATAGAAATCTGTCAATGGTCACACTGAGTGCCCTTTGCAGAGAGTTCTGCCAGATTCGCTGCGATAAGCTGTTCGTTTAGAAATGAGCTTAGAAGCAGAAAATGTAACAGAATTCAGATTTTCCACGTCGAACACTTCTAGACAGAACACATCTGGGGGGGGGGGGAAATCCAGAAGAAAAACTTGTCAACCGTTGTTTTTAAGAAGTAAATTTTGACACATTACTAAACAGAATGTTTAAGAATACGTACCCCTGCAGAGGGCTGGCTAATCCGCTAGGCGACGTCGGCGGCCGCCAGCGGGAGCAGCTGCAGGGACATCCGACTCGCCAGCTCAGACAGGGAGGTCAGCAGAGCATCGGCTATCTAGGACACGTCTTCATATTACAGGAAAGGTTACCAGTGTTTGGATTTAACAATGAACGACATCATATTTTTGAAGGACGTGACCAAAGACGCCGTCTAGCTCTAGAGCATTGCAGGGGTGTTTTCCATAAACAGAAGAGAAGAATATATATATGTATATATATATTCAGTAATTTGTTGTTAACTGGCCATTACTGCTTATGGTGAATTGGCGATGTCAATATGCCTTGTTATTATGGTTATTATGGATGGATGGATTTGTCATTGGTTTTCAAATTATAATTTCTTTGTAGATTATGTATAAAACTACTTCCCATAGGAATACTTTACACTTCAGGCTGGCATTTAACAAGTAACGTGATAATAAGAAATCCTAAGAAGTCATCTCTGTACTATATTATGGATGATATACTGCACTAGACAGTCTAAAATTGTTACTTTGACCTTACCAAAGTACACTATATGGACAAAAGCAAAAGTATTGGGACACCTGGCCATTACACCCACAGGAACTTCTATGACATCCCATTCTAAATCCATAGGCATCAGTATGGAGCTGGTTCCCCCTTTGCAGCTATAACAGCTGCCACTCTTCTGGGGAGGCTTTCCACAAGATTTTGGAGAGAGTCTGTGGGAATTTTTGCTCATTCATCCAGAAGAGCATTTGTGAGGTCAGGCGCTGATGTTGGACGTGAAGGTCTGGCTCTCATGGTCTGGCTTCAGTTGTGTTTTGGTCCGGCTGTGGCCTGAATTCCACCAGATGGTGACCACTGCTGTCATCCAATACTTTTGTGTTGAGGAGCTCTTTTTGTTGAATGTAAACACATGCCCTTTTCAGAAAATACTGTCAATACAATCATTTGAAAAATATGCTTGTGTTTTATCATTTTTATTTTTTAAATTTGAGTTGCAATTAACTTTGCTCTTTCCATCATCTTCACAAAAGAAAGGCTCTGGAAATGCATACAGCTAAACCAATGGTATATTCTATACAGTAGTTCAGTATTGCTAGATTGTGATGGTCTTCCCTCAATCTGTCTGAATTTGATTTAGTTGTGCAGATAATTTGTGTAACTGAATTTAACCAATTGGATAAATGATACTCGCAGAAAAACAATCAGAGATGGACTTTGAATCTTTGTTTCTACTGCATAATATCATAAATAATTGCATAATAAGTTAAATACCCTGAAAATGACTGGTTCATGAAGGTGTTATTGTTATACCTGCAATATATAATAAATATAATCTGACTCTTTAGGGGGAATCACAGTTACTGCCACCAAACCACCTTAGATGATCATTATAGATTCAAAATGATGGATAGATCAACATAACAGATGATGCAGGGTTGGGGCCATTCCGGAATGCATTCGTCAATTTCAATCCAAATCAGGAAATAGAACTGGAGTTGGGATTGGAAAAAGAAACTATGAAGAACAGAATTGGAACTGAATTCAATTTTCAGGGAGATATAAATTCTAACTCCAGTTCCATTTCCTGATTTGGATTGG
>JAODLC010000002.1:24086535-24100500 GCA_026781145.1 Hippopotamyrus pictus | reverse complement strand
TATCTATCTATCTATCTATCTATCTATCTATCTATCTATCATCTATCTATCTATCTATCTATCTATCTATCTATCTAAAGCTGTTTGACGTTCCTATCAGTATTAGGCATCACATTCATATTTCCAGTTTTCTCCTTTCCGCTTAAAAACCCGCTATACCTACAAAAGCACCCAGCTGGAGAAGCACTTATAATTTCGTTGTAAGTTTTACAATGATAATAAAGGCCTTCTATTCTATTCTATTCTATTCTATTCTATTCTATTCTATTCCATTCAAAGATGGCACCTTTGCTCATCATCACGCTCTATCAATTGTTATATGCTTGATTTCTTGTTTTTGTCTTTTTGCCTGAACCCTTTGGATTTGCTTGCTCAGTTTAATTGATTGCTCAGTTATGGATCTGGATTGTTAGACTATGATTTCACTTAGACCTCTCGTGTGAGTGTGCATAGGAAGTGACTGCTATTTGTGTTTGGGTGTGTTTAGTTTTGTTTAGTTTTTTTTTTTTTTTTTGAGAGCAAGGGAAGTGTTTGTCTTTTGTTTCACCTTGGTTTTGGTTAGCTAAGTTAGCCTGGGAATTGTCTTACCTTAGGTTCTGATTGTTATCTTGGCCTGGGTCACTTGGCACCAGTCTATTAGTATTGTATCATTATCGTGTTGTATTGTCCCTTTTGTCCACATACAATCACTGCCATTACCCTTCCCCCATTTCTGCTGACTCCAGCCCTTCCCCAAGACAGGGTTGTAACGTTATCCATCTTCACTTTTTGATGTACATCTGTCAACTTCAGAGATAAAGATATTTAAGAGTCAGACCAGTAATCTGGGCAATTTTGCATTTGATTATGGGAATTATAATGTGTTAGGCCTCAACTATCTTATTGTATCATATTGTGAGGATTCCGAGATCAGTGGCCACTGAATTAAGGACCTGTATAACTAGAAATGATTCTCCTGTGGAAATACCATGTAGAATGAGGCAAGCTAATGAAGCTCATTAGGTGGCTGTATCCATTAGTGTGAGGGACAGCCTGGTTTAGACAGGCATGATCTGTACCCATGATAGAAAATATTCATGAACGTTTGAATAAATGGTAGTTAATTCAAGATGAACAACCCTGGCTGCTCTACAATGCCTTCTTATAACAGCTTCTATGGCAGCATCTGGAGTCTGTCCTGCTACAACACGTGATCTCACACTGGGACTGTTCTAGCGCGACTGATATATTAGTACCCAAGTCTAATACATTGTGGAATTGCATTTGTGTTTCTGTTCTTCCTGTAATAGGCATTATACTCAATGTGGTCCTCTGTTAGACAAGTGTTTTGTGAAGAATACAAGAAATGTGGGTTTGTATGCTTGTGTACATATAGGTACATGCTCCACGTTCAGGAATAAGCCTTATAAATATAGCATATGTATTTGTGAAGGTAATGACTAAACTAGCCTTTATAACTTAAGGTGTCAAAGACTAGAGACTACAGTGGTTGAAGGAAGTAGAGTCAGCAGGGGTTGGGGAAAGTGAGGAACAGTTTAGATTTCAGCTTGTTCAAGGTTTAGATTCCAGTGCTTGAGTACATTTATCTAATATAAAAAAAATCCCAGTAAGTGGTACTGTATGAAGAGGATAAAAGAACAAGCAAATAAACAATGATTTAAAAACGTATTTCATTGAATAACACTCCCTAAACAAGACTATTTTTACTATTCTCTATGGATCTTGTCAAATTTCTTGTGGCACATACAGAGGACCTGAAGCATTTCAACCTGTTAATTGGACTTTCTACAAAAGAAAAGAGCTATAGAGCTAAACTTTCTAGAACTTCTATATGAAACTTGTCTAACTTTTAAATTGTAAGCCTCAGTATACTGAGAATTGAACTGAATGTTGTCCATCAGTTTTAATGAACCTTCTAGAATTGTATTCCTTTGGAGGAGATATAAAGAATCGTGTTCTTTCTTTGTTCAGCTGACCAACTCGTTAGCTTTTATTAGTTCATCCCCAGCTGAAAATAAATAAATCATATCACTTTAAGAACAGTGATTACTCAGTAAACCAACACATAAAAAAGAAAAGAAGCTATGTAGTTGCCTTTTTTGAATAACATATGGCACTTGGAGAAAAGGACAAGGGTAAGACCAACTTGAAATGTATTGTCAGTCACGTTTTAAACATTTTAGCATTCCAAGAATTTGAATACTGAAAACTTAAACTGCAAAACGACAAACACCCTAGATGTTACACCAGCCTTTTTCAGGGCACACACATACACACTCATGGAAAAATAATATTAACAATAATAACAGGCAAATGAGAAAGAATATTCATGACATTATAGTTCAAATATACATGTGTTCCTTTGCTTTTTTTCCAATTAGCATTGGTTTCATTTCCTTATTTTTTCATTTTTTTGAGCTCAAACTCCAACCTCATCTGTATAAATGGAATGATATGATTATCAGGATTTATGAACCACAAACCTTCCAAAATTAGTCTTTTTTTGTATAATCCAACAGCTTAGCATTTTATTTTTGAAAATGTTGATGTCCTCATTTGTGTTTTTATTATCAATAATCCACTGTTGACATGAAGGAATCCTTTTCAAAAAAACTGAGCCAAAGTATTATTTTGCAATAAGACAATGAAACCAGTCAGCATGCCACTTGAATCTGAAAAATATTTAGACCTCAGCAAGTGGCCATATGGAGATTAGCATTATTATATTAAGTGAGTCCAAGTTGTGTCTTTGTAGTCCTTAGACTTTATGAAATATACTTCTGAGACATGTAATGGATTTTCTGCTTACAGATGTCTTTTATCTTTCCTGTTAAGTGAACATTTGAAAGAGAGAGTCAGGGAAAACACTTTTGAATAGACAAAATCAAAAGGGTTGCATCTCATGTTCTCACAGACCAATGGATATAATTGGATATAAAAGAACCCAATTGTCCGTCAGTTTTCCTTCCTCCCAAAAAGATAATCTTTTATTTTTTGTTCAGTTTTAAACCAGAGTGAATACCTTTGGAAAGGTGAGTTGATGATGATTCATTCACAATACTTATTTTTCCTAATGCACAATTAATTGTTTAATGTCTGATTGGTGAAGTTAGCAAGGAAAAAATGCATTTCATACTAATATATAAAATTCATATTGCCCCAGATGTTGTATAAGAAGAAAAAATATTTAATCCAAAATATCAAAACACATCTGCATTTCAATATTAATTGATTATTGTATAATTACTCTTCTTTGTGTTCACAGATATTGTAGCTAACCTAATTTGTTATAAGATTGGTAAGTATAGATTAGGAAGCTTTCAGGATTACAGCAATAGTCCCTAATGCTAGGTTTACACCACAAAGCCAACTTAGTCATCAGACAAGGATACATTAATGACTATTACATATTTCCCAGTTGAGACACAAGGCTCAAAACCTGTAAAAAAAATCATTTGATTTTTACTTTACTCTGTAATCATATACTGGAATGATGGATTATGAAACATTACATAATTGAGAAAAAATGTTAATATTACTGCTACTTTATACGAAAAGATTGCAGAGATCTGCAGTATCATACTGCAAATGTTTGTTTTTATGCACAGTGAGTGTGTGTGCGTAGACTACTATTAATCGGTTCTGTCATTGCTGTGAAAAATGTATGCACCCACCTTTTTGATCATTCAGTGCTTTGTGTCAGCGGAGGAGTAAAGTTGTATGCTTAAGGGTATGGAATTTTCAAGTAGTAGTAAAGCTCAATGCAAAAATACTCTGTTTAGCTGCTGTAACATCAAAATCAATTCCCCTGTCACTTGTAATAAAATTGATCATCTATGACTCAGTTTAGATTCTTGAGTATAATGTTTGATACTTAAGCTCAGATAGGAAAGTGATTTAAAGGGATCATGACTGTCAGGATCCATCCCTGCCACACCTGTTTCCCTGTTTGGCCACCTGGTGTCGCTGGTCATCCCATATTCTGTTCCCCTAGCCTTGTGTGCTTCACAGGCTCTAATGTGTTCCCTAGTTCCCCAGGTTGCCAAGTGGTTGTGTGGACTGGGTATGTGGCTGAGAACTGAGCTCTCCTACATAATGGGTTCATGTTGTGCTTGAATCTGTAGTGTTGTTAATTACACTCATTTGTGTCTTGCTTCTTTAGTCTTCAGTACTGGGGTAGTTGCTGCAACATGTATCGTCTATCGTTGCCACCATAACAGCTGATGTCACGTAAAACCGGTGTTATCCTTCGATACTTATAGTCTATGTGGAATGCACAAAAAAATGGGCAAAGATAAAGATCCAAGTGTCTTTGACAATGGCCAAATCATTATGGTCAGATGACGGCCTGAGATCATCTCTCAAATAGCAATGTGGGGTACTCATGGTTAGTCAGGGCAGTCTAAGGATGGAAAAGTTATGAACTTCCAACAGTGTGTTGGGAAGCCGTGACTTGCGTGCCCACTGCCTGTGTTCTGGGTGGGTATCAATATGCAAGAATATTTACAAATAGTTACTGTGAGTGTCACGTTGCGTGAGCGGCAAGCAGGAAGAGGAGGCGAGAGCAGCCAGGTTGCGAGAAAAACGGGGTTTATTGCGGGTCATACAGACAGGACAGGTACTCACACCGGGGATTGGACAATGACAGATCTGGGGAAACTAACTGAGACGTGGACTAAATACACAGGACAAGCAGAGTTCAACGAGCAACAGGTGGGAACAATCAGGTAGGAACATGAGGTAACGAGGTAGGCGTGGCACACAGGAGGATCGAACGGAGTGGGGCGTGACAGTGAGGATGTCGCTTTTGGGACAGTTGCCAGACTAACTGATTGAATTAAGTAATTTGCATCCACTTTGTTATTTGTTAATTCACTGCCTCTAAAATATACAAACAAACTGATCAATAAGAAACAGATATCATATCTAGGAAGAAGCTATGTCATTCAACATGACAGTAATAGGGGAAAAAAAACAAGGGGGAGGGGTGGATTGCCCAGTCTAGAATCCGGATTTAAAGTTTTATATGATGAACAATTTTATTGTTCCTAGTTTTTGGATCTGCTGGAGAAAAAAATATAAAAAACAGTGAGTGGCTAAAATTTTGCTGTTGTTCATTTCTCTAAACAAACATGTTTTTTTGCGTGAAGCATTAGTTGTTATGCATCGAAAATCAGATCTGATCAAAACAATAAAAATAAGTATTGATCATTTAACAAGAAAAAAACCCTCTATAAAGCACAAACCAAGATGACAAACCAGCCTCTTTACATTTTAGTTACAAACTTTACAATTTTGAAGAAGTGATGAAAAGAAAATGATCATTGGTCTTTTTGGCATCAGTGACATATGAATATGGTATGAACTGATATGACCAAATCCTGAGTGAGAACAATATTTTGTCTGATGAAGTCAATAAGAAGATTATACCAATCAGTGCACCATATGGGTTTGCAAGGCATTTGGACATAAAATTAAAATAGTAAACTTCCTTATAGAAGTCTTGGTTGCTACACGAATTGTGCGTTACTTGTTTTTAAGTTGCAACTTTAGTACAGCAAAATCCCGTTATAGTGGACTCACTTATAATGGAATATCATGTATAACGGATGAGGTCCCAGCCGTGCGCCTTTAAGAACATGCAGGAAAAGCATCGGATATTGCGGACTCGCATATAACGGAATTTCGCTTATAACGGACATACAATTTGGTCCCCAGCGCCGCTTTTAGCTGTACAGTACTTTTGTTCGGCTATAACGCACATACAGAAAAAGCATTGGATATTGCGGACTCGCATATAACGGACATATAATTTGATCCCCAGGGCCGCTTTTAGCTGTAGTTCAGTTTGGCTATAATGGACATGCAGGCTCCGCCCACAAATGGTAAATGGACTGCATTTATATAGTGCTTTTCCACTCTTACGAGTACTCAAAGCGCTTTACAATACATGCGTCACATTCACCAACCACACTCACAATCACACACCGGTGGCGGAGGCTGCCATACAAGGCGCCAACCAGCTCACCGGGAGCAATTTAGGGTTCAGCGTCTTGCTCAAGGACACTTCGATGGGGTCAGGAGGAACCAGGGCTCAAACGTAGTCGGGATTATTAATAGTCACGCATCTGCTCAGGTAAAGCTGGATTACTACATGTACAATATAATAATCTATACCACAAGTGTGTCTGCTGGGGTTGGCATGAGTAAATGGTGTCCTGTAGTTGTGTTCTGAGCATATAGCAACTCTGGATGTAGTGGTCTTTGGATATAACGGACTGTTTTGCCAGATCCCTTTAAGTCCATTATAACGAGATTTTACTGTGGTGAATATGTTACTTGCAGATGGCTTTTATCTTCGCACTTTCTTAAAGTGAGAGTTTAGGAAAAAATTATGTTATTATAGAAGCTACATCTTATTTTCTTACAGACCAGTGAATATAATTATATTTAAATATATTATAATAGTACCCACAAGGCCTGTAGTTAAATTTTCTTCCTAAATGATAATTTTCCAAATGTCATGGTCATTTTGATACACTTTGAGTTATACATTTTTAACGTTAGCAAACTTACTTTTTGAAGTCCTGGTTGCTACACTTACTGTATGTTTTACTACATATTGAACTGCAAGTTTTATATGAATATGTTGTTTACAGATGGCTTTTATCTAGCCATTTACCTTTCTTAAAGTGAGAATTAAGGAAATCACATTGGGACAGAAATAATTATGTTATAATAGAAGCTACATCTTATTTCCTTACAGACCGGTGAATATAATTATATTTAAATATATTATAATAGTACCCACAAGGCCTGTAGTTAAATTTTCTTCCTAAATGATAATTTTCCAAATGTCATGCTCTTTTTGATACACTTTGAGGTCCACATTTTTGGATTTAGTGTATGAACCAAAGAATAAAGCCATAGTTTTGCATGATGATGAATTGTAGGAGTAAGGTGTGTTATTCAGGCACTCAGTTTTTCATATGGGCCCTCATTTATCAGAATAATTATTTACCAGATGCTTTTGTGAGATACATGTGAAAAAGCTTTGGGTCGAGTAAGCAGCGTCAGCCAGCATCCGTGGTGCATTCGGGGTTAAGGGCCCAGCAGTAATGTGCGTAAACTGCTGACTAAAGGAATCGAACCCACAACAATTCAGAGACAGGTGCAGATCCCTACAAAATGAGCTGCTTTATTATTATAATTTTATTATAATATTACATTATTATAATTCTTTTGCACAATGAAGGATATATTGGGAGTTGGGGAATATATGTGAGGCAACCCACTGACCCTATTTTATGAAAATATATATGCAATGCTTTCCCCCCATGTATTATTTTCAGGATTTATTAATCACGCAAAATTTTCAACTGACACATTGAAAATATATTTAAAAATATATAAACGCACACGCACATGTATGCACACACACACACATACACACACAGGTTTGTAATTATGTCTTTGTGGGGACTCTCCATTCATTTCTATGGGGAAAACTCTAATCACAACCCCAACCCAGCCCTAACCATAACCATAAGTAACCAAACTAAATACAAGACTTTTGGAATTTTTACTTTTTTGATTGCATTCACAGATCTTTGTGGGGACCTCAAAAATGGTTCCCACAATGTCAAAAAAACCCCACAATGTAATATGAACCTAATCCCCCCCCCCACACACACTGTGTGTGTGTATGTGTGTGTCTGTGTGTGTGCGTGTGTGAGAGAGAGACTGTGTATGCGATGATATCGAAATTCTCTTTGGCATGGCTTGATTTGGCTTTGCATAAATTGGAACGTCATCCTGTCCAAGTTCTATGGACTTGAGGTGTGGTGGCTCGACAGAATAGGTCATTAGTTTGAGATGTCCTTCACATCGCTGCTTTGCCAGATAGTTCCTACAGAAATTTGAGGTGTACTTTAGGTCATTATCTTGCTGAAGAAAAATAACTGCCCAATCAGCTGTAATTTTGATTGAATGGCATGTCTTTGCAATATACCGTGAAAGCCATCATTAAGATGGTTTTGGCAAAGTGCACCAGCTTTGTCACAAGCAAGTCAATCCTAGATCTTTAACTCATTTTATGGTCGTGATCAAAGCAGTTACAGACGCTTGCAAAGATTGTGTGAGACTGAACAGCAGTTTCTCAAGCATGTTTTCTTTGTTGTATAACTGTTTTTTTTTTTTTATTCTGCTCACTTATACTCAAGAATAACAAATGAGTGCCTCTGGAAAATTTATTTATAATAATCATAAACCTTCACATGTTAACAATAATCAATGTCAATAATAATAAGAATGTGCAATTATGTCAACAGTACTAAATTACTCATAGTTTTTTGTGCCCTGCAATGGACTAACATTCATATCTGCTGATATTGCTGGTATTGTCTCTTGGTTATTTTTACATGTATTCATGACCTTCCTACCTTTTCCCACCTGTTCAGTTAAATTCTTATCTTATCTTATCTTATCTTATCTTATCTTATCTTATCTTATCTTATCTTATCTCATCTTGTCTTATCTTATCTCATCTTATCGTGACTTCTTATTTCTTATTAAAATGTGCTACGACCAGCAAATTCATTATGGCAAGCCAGAGAAATACAACAATAATGTCTGTTTTGATACGTGAGGGTCTCAGCCCTGTACCTTTCACGTACTTTTCGACCGGTGCTGAAATAATCAGTACATCAACAACACATATATGATCCGCATTTTTACTGCGATTATTAACAAATACTTTTTGGATGACTTTTACTTTCTCCCCAGTTTTGCAAAAAGTAAAATTTATGTATTGCTGCTAATAGGTCCTGTCATCCTTCAGAAAAATATACGCACCCTGCTTTTTGATCATTAAGTTTGCTGTCTTTAGTAGCAGATTGAAGTGGTATGCTTATGGGTGTAAAAATATGAGCAGCAATAAACCACAGTGTGTAAAAGGCTGTATTTGACTGCTGCGACCATCATTACCTCGATCAAAGAAAAGCCGCTCCTGTACCAGGAACAGATCCGGCAGAACTGTGCGATATAAATTATCCTTTATTTTAGAAATGTTCTTCACTAATTAGAAAAATAGAAAATATCGATATGGAAAGAAGTAAGCTACTTAAACCCGGTTCAAAGGGCGTGTAGGTCTGTCAGGACTGCACCCATCTACCTCCTGTGTAATTAAGAATACTTCTCCCACTCCAACGTGACAAATTAATTATCTTTTAAATAAGGTTTCGGACATATACAGACTATCACCAAGAATAATTTGACTACTACAAAGTTCCATCCATCCATCCATCCATCCCTCCATCCATCCATCCCTCCATCCATCTTCTTTACCTGTTTGTTCTTTTCAGGGTTGAGGGGGGTCTGGAGGTTATGGGTGCAAAGCAGGATGGTAAATTATGGGGGGGATGGGGTTGTGACCCCCCCTCCCCCCCAATAAACAGAACCTGCCAATACAACCTCATGGACCCCCTTAAATGGGTGGAGACCGCAGCCCCCCAATGCTCAACCTAAATTTATGATCTTGCTCACAGCTATGGGCAATTTGGTAACTCCAGTTCACCTCAGCATGTCTTTGGACTGATGGGGACCATGGAGAACGCAGAGGAAACCCCACGACGACAAAGGGAGAACATGCAAACTCCACACACAGAACCATGGCGGAGACCTTACTTGACGATGGAGTTAGAGACCTAAAAATCAATCGAAAATGTGAAAACCAAAAAACTACAATAAAAAAACACTAAGCAACCCTCATTAATATGTCCTCCTCCTGCTGTACAGTATTTATGTATTTACTGTACTCACTATTAATCTAGTTCAATGCAGACACACAGGACTTGAAGCGACAAGCAAAAGATATGATAACATATGTTGTAACACACAGAGCAATCACTTGCTAGAGAAAAACTTTACGCTTCCCTTCAGTCATCCCGCATCAACCCATGCGTACAGTCACCCCGCATCAACCCATGCGTACAGTCACCCCGCATCAACCCATGCGTACAGTCATCCCGCATCAACCCATGCGTACAGTCACCCCGCATCAACCCATGCGTACAGTCACCCTGCATCAACCCATGCGTACAGTCATCCCGCATCAACCCATGCGTACAGTCATCCCGCATCAATCCATGCGTACAGTCATCCCGCATCAACCCATGCGTACAGTCACCCCGCATCAACCCATGCGTACAGTCATCCCACATCAACCCATGCTTCTTTCACCAGACGCCACACCTGTGCCTGATGAGTGTGGTGTGTACATTGGGACTTTGTTTTCAGCCTCCTCTTTGGTTGATATATCATCTTTCACCATATTGAGTATTCCTTTTGCGGCTCCCCTGATTCTGCATGCGTCTTCGCCTTGATTTATCGATTTTTTGCTCTTTGTGTCATATTTAGTGATTTTCTCTGTGTTGTACTAAATGACATGGTAACATTCTGCCTGTGCTTCAGTTACACATTTTGCATTATGGTTGGATTTATATTCCTCTGTGTGTCATTACCTACAACAGGATCTACTGTCTGTGTTCTGGACTGCGGACTGACGCAAATAAGTTTCCATGGTAACAAATATTCTGCTTTGTTACTCCTTATCCCATAGAAGCCATTTCACACACATTCTACATTGCTATGCAGTTTGTACTGTGGAAGTACAAACCGAGACTCACTTTCCTTTCTCTAAATTCTGCTCAGCATCAGGAATGAAGTAAATTTACTTATTTTTTTCTTTAACACTTTACTAGAGGGGTCACAAGTCATGTAGTGTTATGTTATTATTTATATACTAATCACAAACTATGTCTAATTACTTGCATAGTAATCACAGGTTCCATCCATTCTCTGTAACTGCTTTTCGTATTCAGGGTCGCAGGGGGTCCGGAGTCTATCTCGGGGGCTACAGGCACATGGCAGGGTGATCACATGTTCGTTCATCATAAATGAATCATGACACATCTTTTATCCCAAGCAAAAACTATATTTGATACTATATTTCTCGATTTTTAAACCTTTGTGAAATATTGAAAGAACCACTGAAGGAATAAATAATGAATAACACAAATGAAATACCGATCTCATGTTTGTTCATCATTAATGAATCATGATGCATCTTTTATCCTAAGCAGTTACTATGTATATTGTATCTGATAATTCTGTAAATCTTTGTGAACCAATGAAGGAAGCAATGAAAGAACTACTAAGGAACTACTGAAGGAACAAGTAATGAATAACACAATTGAAATATTGATCTCAAGTTTGTTCATCATTAATGAATCATGACATCTTTCATCTCAAGAAGCTCATTTGTGTTTGGTACTTCAGCAGTAACTATTAAGGGTAACATTATACTAAAGGCCATGCTTTTAGTAATTCATAATCCATTATAATGCATTATAGAACATTATAAACAGGGCTCTAAATATCTATAAAAAGGCATAGCAAAATATAGCCATGTTTACAATGCATTATGACTCCCTTATGGAGCTCAAATGAATTATAAATGCAGTCATAACACATTATAAAGCATACTTAATGCTTATACCAACCATTATAATGCATTATTAAGATATATAGTGCATTATTAATGAGAGCTTCATAGAGCATTCACAATGCATAATACACATGGGTATAATGTGTTATGCCTTTTGATAAATATTTATAGACATATTTATAATGCTTTATGTTTGCATTATTATTTAATATGAATGCATTTCTAAAACTCTAAGAACATGGTCTTAAGTAAAGTGTTACCCTATTAAGTATCTGTGGCCCCTCGAGTTTATTTTATTAAGGCTGGGTACCCTAGAGTTGACAGCAAAATTGACAGCCTGTTCCAAAGTTTGATGTACAAGGCTGTAAATTGCCATTCATTTTTAAGGGCTATGTTCACTGCTGTAGATATTTTCATTTAGAATTTTTTTTAAACAAAGGCATGCAAAATGAAATAATAAAAAAACTTCTTTTTTTTCAAAATAAAAGAACAACAGACTAAGAGTCATTGGGTGTTCGGAGCCTATGGACACAAGGCAGGGAACAACCCTGGACAGGGCACCAACCAGTAACAGGGCACCAACCTTAGACAGGGCAGCAACCAATCGCAGGGCACCAACCCTAGACAGGGCACCAACCAATCGCAGGGCACCAACCCTAGACAGGGCACCAACCAATCGCAGGGCACCAACCCATCACAGGGCACCAACCCATCACAGGGCACCCACATGCACCATTTGCTCAGACATGCACACCAATGGGCAATTCGTTAACTCAAGGCTGGAAATATAAGGATCATATACATGCAAATTATTAAAAAGGGCTGCAACTACAAGTTGGTTTATAATGGTTTCATTCTTCTACTTGTCATGACAGTGAAGAATACAAAGTTATTTGCGTATCTATTTTTACAGTATTGTGTATGTTCCATACTGGAAAGGTTATGACATATTTTTTATCTTTTATCTAGATGTATGGAATTAGTACATCAATAAATTAAACCTCTTTTCAATTACCAAAACAAATTATAACTTTAGGGAAGAGGCAGGAAGGTGTATGAGTAATATAATATTATTGCAAGCTTTATTTTCCTTTACAAGAGCAGGGGCAAGGAGCTAAAATAACAAATTTATTCCCATGCTATAGTGAATTGCTGAATTGCTCTTTCATCATGTAACATGACATAGAAGAGTTTAAATTTAGTTGTGTTTCGGGGTTTTCCCATCCCCTTTAGTGTGTTATATAGCAGTTTGTGCATATAAACGCTCTGCAAAGTCTTAAGGCCCAAAGTACATGCCAATGAGAGTAACTCACCACAGAAACCACTTTTCACTAATCTGGCTGAAATGCCTAATCAAAATTCTGGCCTTTATTTCTGTGACATGGTGAGGTCACTTCGTAACACAATCCTTATTGGATCCCTACCTGCAGAATACAACACAGGGGTGGAATGAGTAGGGCAAATGACCAATCAGGCAAGCTGACCACAGTGTGCTTATGGGGGGTGGGGCTTCGAGCTCTAATAGAGCGTTTCAGAGAGTTATAGACAAAGTGAATAGAGATGTACAGTATGAGAAAAATAATGTGTTTTTGGAACATTGAAGATGTAAACCTATTCTAGTAGACCCCAAAAATAAAATTATTAAGAGTGGAAATGAGCATACTACGGCACCTTAAAATGGGTAACTTGCTGCAGAAGATTTTGCTTAGACCATATACTTTAAATTGCCTTTTCTTTAAAGGGCTGTTTTGCATGCACCCTATACTTGAATGTCATACTGTTTCAGGCTGTAGGTTAAATATACCCTATTGATTTGTCTAGGCACATGACAGACCAATTTCTTTGCCCTGTTTTACCCCACTCTGAGTTGAACTCATCTGTCAGCTTCCAGAATACAATGGATTGTCCTTAATATGCTATCTCAATGCTGCATTATCAAGTTCCAGTCAGGTGCAATCTAAAGTAATTGATGTGCAGAGATATTAGCAGATGATGTCATTTAATCACACAAATCATCAACAGCTTGGGGTTGCATCATAAATGAAAACATTCTGATGAAGACAAAATTGCTATGAGGCATTGATACCAGAGTGCAATTGCTTGACAGCAAGAATATGACTTTTAATTAAAAAAGGATAGATTCACAGGCTATGTAATGTTTTGTGAACCTAGAGGGGTGAACAATTTGAAGTGTTATAGAAGATCCGTTCAACAGAAAAATCATTTTAAAGGTTTGTGGTGTTTATATCACAGTACTTTAAAGGGAATTTTCAATTCAGAACTAAATAATAATAATAACTATTATTATTATTATTATTATTATTATTATTATTATTGCTGTTGTTACTATTGTGATTAACTTATTATTATGATGATGATGATGATGATGATAGATAGATAGATAGATAGATAGATAGATAGATAGATAGATAGATAGATAGATAGATAGATAGATAGAT
>JAODLC010000002.1:24061584-24083256 GCA_026781145.1 Hippopotamyrus pictus | reverse complement strand
AATGACCTCAGTGACATGATGATCTTATATCAAATGACCTCAGTGACATGATGATCATATATCGAATGACCTCAGTGACATGATGATCATATAGCGAATGACCTCAGTGACATGATGATCTTATAGCGAATGACCTCAGTGACATGATGATCATATATCGAATGACGTCAGTGACATGATGATCTTATATCAAATGACCTCAGTGACATGATGATCATATATCGAATGACCTCAGTGACATAATGATCATATAGCTAATGACCTCAGTGACATGATGATCTTATATCAAATGACCTCAGTGACATGATGATCATATATCGAATGACCTCAGTGACATGCAGTTTTCTTTCAGCTGAATTAATGATGTAATAATAGTAATAATAGATGTACAATCAGTAAGAAATGTAAAGCTTTATATAGTGCATGTACTTGACACTTATTTCTATGTCAAACCTCTTAGATTCATACTAAACCCTGGCCTTCTGAAGCTGCTTCAATGTCATTTGCTCCAAAACAAATTATCAAGGCACTGGATGTAGCAACCCGGGCTCTCAAGTCACACGCATTGATCGTGAGACACACATTTGTACCAGTTCACCCGCTCACACGCCACACCTTGTGTTTCTCACGCTGAGGAGTAAGGGATAATGCCCACAGAGGTGTCCCGTTTTACAGAATTAATGGAGGATGCGTAGGCATATAGAGTGGAGTTTTCCGCAGAGTTAATAGCTGTCCCGAGTTATACAGAGTTAATAGCCACCTACCAGCCAATCAGGAAGTAGCATTTCTTGTTTCCGGGTAAATTCTAAAATAGGTTACATGTGATCCCACTGCAATCACGTTGTTACATGGATGCGCTCACAGCTGGAGTTCAGACAAGGTGGAAGCGGCAGAGCAAGATCCGATGATTGTGGTAGGCAGAGCTCCCAATTCTCACGCATCAACCGTGAGACACACGCTTCGTCCCCTACAGAAGTGATCTCACTCAAAACTTTTGAAGAAGCTTGAGAGCCTTAGTAACAACAGATCTAACATATTTAGAAAATAGTAACAGCCTCAAAGACAACCAATAGATACCATTCAGGTTATGAAAATACACCACTAGTTGTTTTACTTTTTCTTTATTTTATTATCATTGTTCTTATATTTTTGTGCATTATCTGCTTCAATCAGAATAATTATACTGCTTGCATAAGTGCCTACAAAATGGATGGCAAGATAAAAACTATGTGCATATAGGTGAAACAATTCATTATTATTTTTATCAGCATCGATTCTAATTCTGTCACAATTAATAATAACTGGCACAATATGTTGTTATTTCAGCCTCTTTAAATAATGCTGACTTTATATATCAGGCAAGGGTCACTTCTTTTCCTTCTACTCTCAGAATGGCTTCTAAGAGACAAACTTGTTTATGCGATTGATGATTCAAGCGTAATTACTTATTGTACAGTAATTATAATGTCCAGTCTTCCTCAGTTTATTTTCCACTGTGAAACGGTCCTGTAAATATAAGCAGATGTACATTTTAATTTGGTCTGACAGCCCCACCCTTGTCTAGACATTGAATGAGTCTGGAGATCATCAAGTTACTAGAGGAAATTAGTTTTTGCCTTTGTTAGCCTTAAATCATTAGACGAAGGAACAAAGCAAAGGAGCAACTTTATATTGCAACATATAACCAGGTTTTAACTTAAGTGTCTTAATAAAATAACATTCCACCCGACGTGGGCATTGAAGCTGCAACTATAGTATAGTTGCAGCTTTTGAATACATTTTGCTTCAATGGCATTTACAACAAAACTCAACAACATTTTAGATGTAAATATTATACAGAATTGATAAATTGTTATACATTGTATATTACATGTTTCATTTTGTAGGTGTTTAAAACAATATATTTATAAGCACATTTTTTTGTATACCTCAAGATCAGTTGTTTAATCAGTACATCAACTGTCACTGTAAATTAATTATTTGTTTGTTTGTTTTTATTTATTTGTTTGTTTGTTTTTTTAAAAGAACTACAACTGGTGAAACTGAATTATAGGTTCCTCAGAAAACTTGCATATTACATGTATCAGTATCCACAAACGAGTAACACTACATAAATATAACACTACATAAAACATAAATTATTTAAAACACGTACTCCTAACATTCCGAACATTTGTATTTCTTGTACAGCTTCAGCAGCTTCAACTGAAATCTCTAGGTTCTTCTGAATTATTAGAAGTAAGAAGTACTATTCCCCCCATCCATCCATCCAGCCATCCATCCATGCATCCATGCATCCATTTTTTTGTACCCACTTGTCCAGTACTGGGTCGTGGAGATTCAGAGCCTATCCTGGAAACAACAGGCGTAAGACAATGAATAACCCAGGTTGGGGCACCAACCCACTGCAGCAAACAGGATTTTTTCCCCCTAACCAGTTATTTGTATAATACACACAGCATCAATATAATTTTTTTGTCCATTCACACTATACAGAAACAAGTGAAATACTTATAAGTTTGGTCAAGCTAACTAGAGTCTTATTAAACCTCTACATGCAATCCAATTTGCATCGGGAAAGTAGCAACCATCCTGCCCCAACAAAATTACTCTCTTTACAATGTGCCACAAAAAGGAAAAGGAAAAGACTTTCTACTTATTCTGCATGGAAATCGATTCTTTTCTCCTTGCTTGCACATTTGTTACATTGCCCCAAGAGTAAATATAAGGTATTGCATGAAATTGTTTTTAACTCTCCTAATCAAATCACTAATACATGCAGCCACCTAACTAGAATCTTGACACTTCACTTATACCGTTATCTGCGCAGAGTGTTTCCATCCCTAATTGCTGCATTCTGCCAAATGCAACTTTGCCCTGAAATGCAGGAGTTAAACATGATGCTCAGCTTTGTGCTCACATGACTGAAAAATGTATCTATATTGATTGCAAAAAATGCACCAAATGTAAACCAAAAAATAAGTAGGTAGAAGAGGAATATTTCTTAAAAATGATGAAGCAGTTAGTCTCCCTCCCTGGTTTATATGCTGCCTTGTGCCTGTAGATAGGTTCTGGACCCCAAGTGGGCATAGAACATGGATGGATGGATGGATGGATGGAGCAGTTAAGATCAAATGACCTGCTAGGTGTTATATTAGGAATTATTCCTTTTTTGTGACAGGCTGACACAGAAGATATAGGATGTAAAGCAGCTATTAACTGTTCTGGATACCTACCTCTGCATCCAACCCTGAATCTCCTCTGTGTGGCCGGCCATCCCCCCCCCACCCCCCAACTGGTGGCATTCCTGCTATTCCAGCTAGCAGGCAGCATCCATTTTCCATGACAGCTCTCTCCCAGGTTTTGGCCCAGGGGAGAGGAAGGCACTCTCTGCCCAGCACATTTCACTCCAAATAATTGTTATTTAATTACACCAGAGGCTGTATCATCTGTAGTAATTACAGAAGGCATGTCAGCTTCCAGATAATGGAGTGAAACATTATTGCAGCGCTGTCGGATTGCCCTGTCCATCAGAAGGAACTCTCTATATGTCTGATAAGGCCGGTTTGGCTCAGCCTGGCTACATGCCGTGTGACAGGACGACATGAAGGAACGACCACTGTCTGTGCTCTGGAAAAGGGGGCAGCTCTGTGCTCTGAAAAAGGAATGCCTTTTATGTGTATTTTGAGCTGCTGGCATTTCGGGTAACAGAAATAGAATTAAAAATATTTGTGCCTGCAAAAAAAACCCCAACAGATTGTTGTGTGTTGCTTTTTTCATTTGCCTGTTTTGTGGTGTTTACTTATATCCTCTTAAATTATATATTAATTTATACAAAAATGGCAATATGGACATTGTAACTACTAAGCAAAACCTCGAGAATTGCAACACTGATTAAAGCATCAAGCAAAAATCAGACCAACTTTTGGCTTTCAAGTGCATCCAGAATCCGTGAATCGATACACTGAGCGTCTGTTTATGGCACCATGCAGTGCTGGGACACTCCTACGGCGGTGAGTTCAACAGCATGGAAAAACTTTACATTTAAAGCTCCACTTACAGTTGCAGCACAAAGACAGCTTTTTACTGAAGACCCTCTCCTAGTTACAGATTAAAAAATTTCTCATACGTATATTTGGATTGTGAGTGGAAAATAAAATACGCGGTTAAAACCCACAAAAATATAATTGGATAAATCAATGAATAACTAACTAACTAACTAACTAACTAACTAACTAAGCTGGTGCTGTGAGACACCAGTGCTCCTCACAACGTTCTAGTCAATTTCCCTTTAATCACTGGTCAAACTGGTGATTCCATCTATCATTTGTAGCACAGCAAGTTAAACTAAAATTATTTGTTCTTCAAGCATACACCAGTATACACCATATATTTTTAATTAAATTAACAAACAACCTAGACATCAAAAAAACCGGCAAATGATCTGTCTCTTTTCCTAACCCCAATGCAACATGGCTGATGAGGGAAATTTTACTATTGTCAAGATCATTTAAGAATTTATTAAGAAATTCATCTTTTGGACAAGTCTCAAAGGGATTACTGAAACTGCATAATCTAAATTCAAAATAGATTGCTGGCCTATTTGAAATCTTAAAATTTCAAGTCTTAAAAAAAATAAAATCAGAAATGTATTGCCAATCAACTTTCTGCAGTTATTATTTATTGATCTAGGACCAGACATCGCCATTACAATGATCTAGCCTTGTCAAAGTACTGAATTACTTGCTTTTCTTTTCTATTTCTGGAAGTGTCTCTGCTAGCCTACTTTTCGATTGAAATGCCAGGTCGTAAACATATCTTTATGAGGACTGCTTATCCATTTCTATGGGAAAAATGCTAACGTTAAGTACGACAACCTTAACCCCTACCTAACCATAACCATAAGTAACCAAACAAAACAAAATACATTTTTTATTTTTCTGAATGCAGTCACAGATTTTTAGAGAATTGGGTTTCCCCTTGTGGGGACTGAAAAACTGGTCCCCACAACATCAACATAACAGGTTGTTCAGCACAATGTGAGGACATTTGGTCCCCACAATATAATGCATATACTGTATGACCCCCCCACATACACACACACACAGACACACACACACACTGCAAAACTAATTAAGCATAGATGATTATTCACAATTATAACATGACACAAAACGTCCATTCTCATATAACTAGATCAACATGAGTTGAACATCAACAAGGAAAAACAAATAAATGCCAGACAACACAGGCAACTCATACTGGCACATGGGTGCGGTATGGACATACTTAAGCCTAGCATAAGCAAAACATTTTTACCACAGCATTAAGTAACCAGAGACACATAAAAATGGCCCTTTAGAGACATTGCAACTACCCCCTCTACACTCCATTATCCTTCATTTGGTCAATGTGACTTTGCTCATGACCTACAAACCCAAAAACCATTAAATATAGTAATTCCCTCTGTGATGTATGGTTATGACTGCATTTAAGCAAAATAAACACAGCTTTTCACGGACATATTCAAAATTTTACTAAATCCCTGAAGGAGGAACATTACAGCAATCTACCTGAAAAGTCTGTTATGCAAATTGTCAGCAAAGTCTGTCTAGACATCTTACTCCATCCTCTTTTGCAACAAATACCCCATTTAAGGTGTGCCTGAATGATAAAGAAATTATTACGCACTTCCAAGGGACTGAGATGTAGGTTTTGAGCTTATCATTTTCTTCAGTCATTCACAAGCTACCCCAGAGGCAAACGATTATCACGTGGAATCACAAAGGTCAAACACAGAGGGCAAAAGGCTGATATACCGCATTAACCTAGCCTGTGATGTACAGAGACAGTACACGTGCTCAGCTCAGAGCCAAACACCAAACGTGTGGTGCTATTGCGATCTGGTATGGGATTCAGAGAAGAAAGCCAATATGATAGCAGGCTCTAAATCAACAAAGCCACAGCATATTGGGCGATGCTTGAGGCACTACCTACAGCACATTCTGAGCAGGAACAGCCTGAAGAGCCTGACAACTAGGTAGGGAAAAGCACACAGACATGCACAATAGCAAGTCCCAGAGGCCATATACCATAGGTAAAATGTGCATGAAACCCTCAGGGCAGGTCGAGCCATGAGAATTTATACATTTTGTAACTGCAATATAATGTAAATGCTAACGTTTTTACACAGCTTTGATCAAGATGTGTGAACCAAAACAGACAAGCAACAATTCTGCCCAAGTTTACGGAACCGGTCCATGTAACACACAGAAGATAACACTTACTGTAATATATATGCATGATAAATGCAATCGGCAGCCCTTTGTTACGGGTAAAGAAGAAGGATGGAAGGATTAGAGGTCAGTGACTGCACTTGCTGCAGCACCATCAACTGGCATGAAACATAAGGGTACAACAAACTTTTGTAGACAAAAACATGCGTAATTTTGCTGGAAAGACAGCAGCTGTGGATCATGATGTTTGCCTGATGAATTAGCTAACAAAAGAAGCTTGCTTAATGTCTTGAGCAAGAGCATGGTCAACACATAAAACTCCCAATCTAAGCTTAATGACATTCCAAAAAGGCACACGCGTAGATGTCATTGCTAATGGTGATTTACTGTGTGGTAAAATTATCGATTTATACCATAATCTACATAAAATTAATGAAAAAAATCATTATTTAATCATTTAAATTATGAGCAATGAATCTAAGATTATATTTCAAATAAAAAATGCACTCAATCAACCTGAATTCCCACACTGAGTCATTGAATGGATGACTTTTAATCAACCAATAATCAGTTGATCTATTAAGATTTAACCTAGGACTGAACTACCTTTCAGCCTAAGTTCTGGAAATACCCACCCCTGGTATTCATGGATGCTTTGAAAATCAATCAGTCTCTCCATTGTTTTACCATTATAGAGTTCTCAGCAGAATTGTCAGGGCTGAGTCAGATTCCTGTTTCTGGCAGCTTGTGACTGGTTGAAATTGATCCGAAAAAAATCAATATCAATAAAAATTAAAGATTGATTTTACACACATAAATTGGCTGTTACTTGTCAATGAGATGCGTCCATATTTGATTTTCCTTGTTTACAAATCCAAGTCACTTCATATTTAAATGCTCAAAATTTATAATATCACAGGATCTGATAAGCATTTACATATTTATGTACATTTAGATTATATTGAACTTGAGGCACATATAATTCACATTTTATACAAACGTAATATTTCCATATCCTTCATTAAGCTTAACCTGTCACAACATATAATTATTTTTTTGCATCTTACTTCAAGGTCATATATGTGAAGAATGTTAAATTTTTTACGATATTGTATAGTCTTTTACAGTATATGAAGATAACGTACTTACAATTATGTATGTTTTCTTCTTACACATGTTGCTTCATTCACTGTATACATTATATCTCTCTGGAAGCACTGCTATTGTGTATACATATTACATGCAAGGACCTCTCTGAACTACATGCTGTGTATGCTATGGGAAATCCTTGTTAAGGTGTGTCTGAAAGCTAAACTATAACTTGTTTTTGCTAAGTACTTGTGGGACCAGTATTTCAGATTTGGATCAATTGGTGTATCAGTTTCTTACTTCTCATTCTCATGTACTGGATTTTTGTTTGATTAATTTTAATTAAATTCATTAATTCATTCATTTTCTATTGATTCATTTTCTAAGCAAGGATGCCCAGACCTCCCTCTCCCCAGCCACCTCCTCCAGCTCCTCTGTGGGAATACGAAGGCGTTCCCAGGCCAGCCAAGATATATACTCTCTCCAGTGTGTCCTGGGTCATCCCTGGGGCCTCCTCCCAGTTGGACATGCCTGAAACACCTCCCCACCTCAACTGGCTCCTTTCAGTGTGAAGGAGCAGCCACTGTACTTGGAGTTCCTGCCTAATATCCAACCTTCTCACCCTATCTCTAAGACTGAGCCCCGACACCCTGCAGAGGAAAATCATTTCTGCTGCATATGTATCCATGTTCTCATTCTTTCAGTCTCTACCCAAAGCTCATGACCATAGGTAAGGGAAGGAACATAGATCGACTGGTAAATCGAAAGCTTCACCTTCTGGCTCTCTTTACTACAACAGAATGGTGCAATGGTGTCTGGATTACTGTCGATGCTGCGTCGGTCCATCTGTTGAGCTCCCGCTCCCTTTCTTACCTCACTTGAGAACAAGACACTTAGATACTTAAACTCCTCCACTCAAGGCAGTAACCCATCCAAAACCAGGACAGGGCAATCCTCCCTTTTTCCTGTGAGAACCTTGACCTCAGACATGGAGGTGTGAATGTGATCCCCCTGACATTGGAAAACATCCTCCAGTCCCCTTTCTTAAAGATTGAGTGCACCACCCCAGTCTATCAATGTAAGGGCACTGTCCCCATCCATGCAAGGTTGTGGAGACATGTCATCTAAGACAGCCCAACAAAATCAAGAGCTTTCAAAAACTCACGGCGAACCCCATCTACCCCTGGAGCCTTACCACCGGTGAGTTTTTTGACTACTTGTCTACTTCAAAATATTCCTGCCACCGCCTGACTAAATCCCCATTTGAGGTCAACAGTGCTCCATCCCTGCTGTAAGCAGCATAGCGAAAGCCCTGCTTCCCCCTCTTGAGTTGCCTGATTGTTTGCCAGAATCTTTTTGTGGCCGACCAAAGGTCATCTTCTACAGCAGTGTTTCTCAACCCAATCCTTGTGGATCCCCAGATGGTCCATGTTCTTGCTCTTCCCTAGCAATTGGAAGAGAGCAAAAACATGGACTGTCTGGGGGTCTTCGAGGACTGGGTAGAGAAACACTGTACTATGGCTTTTCCATACTCCTCCCATTCTTGAGTTTTTGCTTCTGCAACTGCAAAAGCCACATTTTGTCTGTTAGCTACTTCAGGAGTCCCACAAGCTAATCAAGCAAAGAAGGCCTCTGAATTCAGCCTGTCAGCTCCCTGTACTGCTGGGGTCCACCATCGTGGAGTGGGCGGGGACAAGCTCATTCACAATGCTAGACCTCACCATCTTATTAAAGCAGCCCGCAAAGCAAACTTTGTAGCTTATCTTTGTACTGACTGCTGATAGAATATAACTTGTCAAAACACATGCAATTATGTTAGGACAAACACTACTGCTATAAATAAGTTACGTTAAAGTTACCAACGGTTTGCATTATTTTGCATTCTATGGTGCGAAAAATATTATGCAATTTCATTCTTTTCTTCACAAAAAATATTATGCACTTCAACAACTCATCTGGATCACCAATAATTTCAAGCATCTTAATCTATGCCTCATTTTATTTTTGTCCTTGTTTCGAACACACTTTAATGATATCAGTGAAACGTGCCACTAAAAAATACATGACCATGAAATGAAAGCATATAGGTAAGAATGAGCGGTCAACAGCCTATATCATGGATATGTTAATGGAAACGTATAATAAGAGTACTGTTTATATAGCTTTTTTTTTGGGCTGCCTGGGTCTTGAACTCCATCCCTGAATACTTTGCACCTTTTACTTCATTTGCCCCAAGTCAGACATATTAATTCAGCATATTAGACAAAACAATGAACCTCTTCGAGAATTAATGACTTCCTGTCGCTTTCACCTTCTCACCGCCCACGGTGTGAATGTACGATTACTATGTGCTCTATGTAGGTTTATCCTGACTTTTCCCACACCATCTGATCCAACTCACCACCAGGTGGTGATCATTTGACAGCTCAGCTCCTCTCTTCACCTGATTGTCCACAATATGCAGACATAGATCCTATGATATGATTACAAAATCAATCCTCAAACTGCGTCCTAGGGTGCTCTGGTCCCAGGTGCACTTAGAACATGCTTACGCTTGAACATGGCGTCCATTATGGACAAACTGTGGTTAGCTCAGACATCCAATAACAAAGCAGTACTTGGGTTGAGGTCAGGTAGGCCATTCCTCCCAATCACACCCTTCCAGGTTATTACCCATGTAAGCGTTAAAGTCCCCCGGTAGAACAATGGAGCAGGTCCCGGCTGCAGCACCCCAACCAAAGTCTCCAAGAAGGCCGGATACTCTGAAATGGTGTTTGGCACATGCACACAGACAACAGTCAGAGCCTGTCCCCCGACTAAACTCTAGCCTACAGGCAATGAACTGGGGGGCCAGTAGAGCCACACCTGCCTGGCATTTTTCACCATGGGCAAATCCAGAGTGGAATAAAGTCTAGCCCCTCCCCAGCAGGTTGGTTCCAGAGCCCAAGCTGTGCATTGAGGTGAGCCCAACTACATCTAGTCAGTATCGCTCTACCTCCTGTACCAGCTCGGACTCCTTTCCCACCAGAGGGATTACAGTGAATGTACCGAGAGCCAGTATTCATAGCTGACGATCGTTCTGTCAAAGCCCCTGCAGGTGGACCCATATACTGCCTTTGGGCTATGCCTGGCCGGGCCCATGGGTAAAGACCCAGTCACCAGGTGCTCGAGATCTGGCCCCAAGGCGGGGCAGGCCCCAGTTTACCCACTCTGGGTGGGGTCACATGATCCTTTATGTTGATCTTCACAGGGGTCTATATGAACCACACTTTGTCTGGCTGTTCACTTAGGACCAATTTGTCTTGGGAGAGCCTAATAGCCCCTAGCAACATAGCTCCTAGGATCACAGAGGCAGAAAACGTCCAACACCATAATAAACAGGTGATTTATGGGGGGTAATTAAATTCAGTTCAGCTTAATTTTGATTTAATTTTATTGCACAATTTCCGAAGTAGTCTTTATGCAAGATTCTGTAACAACATCAGAAGTAGATCTGAAACAGTTAAGGTTTTTTTATATATATATTTGTCTTTTAACAAGAAACTGGAAACAGTAGAAAAGAATAAACAAATTGCTGGAATTGCCATGGCTGGGGGGTGGGGTCAGGGCAGGTCTAAGCCCTCCGTGCTGACAATGTATTTCAACAAAAAACTGCAAAATGCAAAGTGAACAGTAATGTACTCGGTAATGTGCTGTAAGTCACGTATCTTTGGAGATGCAATCTAATTTTGAAATCACTATTTATGGTGTTAACCATCTTTGTTGTGCCATTTTTTAAAGCAGATTTTGGAGAACTAATGTAAAGATGTTTAAAGGTTATTTAAAAGTGAGGTGTAAAAGTGAAAAAAGTAAAACTCAATTGAGATTTCAAACAGAGCCATGAGGAAGGGACGAAGCAATGTCATTTTATTAATCTAATTTTAAGATTTCATGAGATTCCCAGAGTGAAGATAAAGTTATGCTTCCTTAAGACCTTGCATAGATATATTTTTCAAATCCATCTGTGCTTTCTGAAGGGTAGGTGAAACATGTGATTTAAGTTAGCCAGTACTGTCTTTTTTGTATTAATAATAAAATAAAAACAGCATTTTTTTTTTCACTGAGGCACTGCGTCTGCAGTTTTGACAAAGCAGATTCTGAAGGATTTTGGAGCTCATCATTGCTCAGTTTAGGCACAGAGGTACCTGAGAAAGTGGGAAAGGCAGAGAAACGGGCAAAGAAAGAAAGACACTATTCATCTGAGAAATGAGGCTTCATAATGCACAGTGGCTGGGATCACTAGTACTGTCAGTCTGCACTGTCAGTAACTGTCTGGTTTAACCCAATGGGAACCAGTTAAAGCAACAAATGAGATATGGACTAAACCAGTCAGTAATTTATGGCACTGTGACATCTCACACAGTTGGTTTTCTGATATCTCTAAAAAAACAGAAACAGATATTGA
This sequence comes from Hippopotamyrus pictus, assembly GCA_026781145.1. Classification (NCBI taxonomy): domain Eukaryota; kingdom Metazoa; phylum Chordata; class Actinopteri; order Osteoglossiformes; family Mormyridae; genus Hippopotamyrus; species Hippopotamyrus pictus. The sequence goes on along the minus strand of JAODLC010000002.1, from coordinate 24,071,487 downwards.
GAGCAGTAAAGGGCATTACACAGGCACATTACATGTGGATATAACAGGAGTTGGCTGAAGCAAAATAGTGTATCGTGAGCATACTTACAAAATGATTGAATACTGTATACACTGACTTGAATGCATCCTGTCCATGTAGCATCCTAGAATTATGCCTGACCGGAAAACGCAGCTGAAATATAGGATGAATAGATGACTTGATTGGCTGACTCATTGTTGGCACTGTGGGTAAAATCTTTATTCAGTACAGAAATTTTTAAAGAAAACCTGCATGGTCCTATTGAAGAATGTGTTCATATCTTGTGTATGCTATTTAATGAAATGTAATTTATGTATAATTGTGAGTCTTATGTGAATATCCTTACTGGAGAGAACATTAATCCTGAATCCTGAATTTTGCTTTTATGTGTCTCAGGGAAGAACTGGTGTTGGAAGTTATCATCTCTCTTCCATGTTGTCCTGGTTTTGCAGTGGTTTATTCCAAAGACATGTATTTAGGCTAACAGGCATCTCTATATTGCCGATGGTGAACCCTATGGTGAATACCCCAACCTTGTGTCCTGTGCTGCCTGGAATACAGTAGGTTCCCCGTTTCCTTGTTCCCCCTCTCTGGTTAAGTGATCAGAAGATATATGGATGGAATCTGCCACGAAATACTGTCCAGTGAAGAATGTCAAAACTATGGGCAAAACATTACAACCTTATGTTATTTAACTCCACGTGGAGATATTTTTTTTAACGTTTTCAATAGTTTAAATTGTGAAACTGTGAACAATAGGAGGAAAAAACATTTGAAAGAGTTAAATTAAATTGTAGGTTTTTTTTTTTTTTTAAGAAAAAGATCAATACTTATGGTGCTGTTGTTTCAGATTAGGCTGCAAGTTGTCTCAGGATGGAGACAGTTGACTGCGATTGATTTGTTCTGCATGCGTCTCACTTTTCATCAATTTGTATTTAATACCATTTTTTAGGGGGGAGGGGGGAAGTGTACTTCATCAGACATTAATCGGAAAATGATCGTTTCTGTTCAAAAAGGGCTCCCAGGTGGGGGAATTTGTGTGAACTTCTGAACCTTTCAATGTCTCCATGGAAAACTTTGTCATGCTGGCTCCTTGCTGAGATTTCCATATTGAACATATATAGGATGATACCTTTAGTCACATGACTGATCTAGTCCCCAAAATAGACTGGCGCCTACTGTTTCAGGACTGTGCAGTGACTAATGATAGGGTGTTCTGGGACTTAGATGAAAAAACTATAGAATTACAGGGAACTAAATGTCGTAGGGATATGTTATTCTAGGTGTTTCATCACATTTAGGACCCCAAAAAATCCCCAAAGGTTAACAGGAAATGATATTAGTCATTTGGGAAAATGTTCATAGGAAGTGTCAAGGTATGAAATCTTGCCAGTGTGCCCTTATCTGCTGATTTAGTGCCCCTTTAAGAATCAAAATGGATCTCTTTGGGCCTTTGTACCAAAGTGCACAACAGGCATATATTATTCATTTCAGAGGATACCTGAAAAAGCTTCTGACAGACGAATGCATCCCTCTAGATCATGTATGACACATTAAAACAATGCAAAGGCTGCAAACGTAACTTTTTTCAATACTTTACTTAAAGCCTGAAGACTGGAGGGGGCTGACGATGGTTGTGGATAGGGTTGCCAGTCGCCGCAAGTCCTGCACCAGTAAATTGCCTGTTGCCAAAGTTGGTTTTTCACCATCAAATGTCTGCCTTTCTCAATTTAAACAAATCAGAAGCTTCACCATCTTGTATATACTGTAGGGTTTAGTTGCATAATGACCGGCAGGCAGTAACAGATGCATTAAAAGAAATCATTGATAATCCATAATAAAGGTGTAAAAGCAAGGTGTAAAAGAACAAGCTTCCTCACTGTTTTCTAAAAAATAGTATCTAAATTACTGTAAGGTTTACCGACTGTGATCCCGTTTTCATATGTAGCTAAATAAAATAAATTAAAGCAGTTTGCAGTTTCTGTAACTCAGATGACCGATTTTTAAGCAATTAAAAAAATATATTTGCTCTGTCGATATAATGATTACTGTATCGCAGTTAAACATGCTAGCCATGTTAAGGGTAATTGGATTTGTAACTGACCCTTCCTCTTGGTTCATTGAGTGAGAACTGGGTTTCATCTTCGTGAGAGTAATTGATTGTTACCAACAAATATATCCATAACTGCTTATTCAGCACTGGGTGACAGTGAGACTGGATCCTACACAGGAAGCAAAGGTCGCAATGCAGAGGACACCCAGGATGGGATGCCAGTCCACTGAAGTGGGCATACTCAAACACACAAAATGGAAAATTCAGAGATTCCAATTCATCTGGTTAAATGTTTTTTGTTTTGTTTTTTTTTTTACTGTAGCAGCAAGTTGGAATACTCAGAGGAAATCCATGCCAAAACAACATGAACTGGATGGAATCTGATTTCACTGTCTCCAGTGGTGCTGATCGCTCCTCAGGCCCTTGGAAGTATTTGTACTGTCTGCGATGCCTGCACAGCTACAACAGCACACAGCTAAACGATGGTGTTGGAGGTGCGGGTTGGGGTTGGGGATTCAGGGAGGGGGGGGGCTTGACAGGTACTGCTCACTATCCAGGAGATGCAGAAGCACAGTCTGATAAAGTACTATACCTCCATAATAAATAAACCGTATCAATAAACAAAGAAAAAACAGCCACAACAGGTAAACAAATAAATAAATATCCAGAACTATCAACCTGAAAGATGGAGGGATGGATGGGGCTTTTATGTTGTCTATCACATATAAACATAATACCTTGATTATTATATCTCCTGTACCCTAAGTGTAAGAGAATTTACTGTGCTATATGTACAATGGAGATGTTGTAGGCATAACAATTGGTGAGGACTTAATGTACGAAAAATAGCCTGCAGCTAATGACCCGGCCTGTTTGTTTACACAGGATTTCTGAGTGTCTCTTGGAAACTATGCTAATCTTTTTTTTTTCCCAAAAGCATTTACAGTGATTTTCCACTTATTCATAATTTACTGACATTTTCACTAAGCTTGTAAAATAAATTACTAAATATGCACTGTTGGATAGTGCGTGAAAAATTCCTTTACTCTCTGTGCTTAGTGGTACTTCGATAAAAGGTGTTACATGACTCAAAGTCATCATTATCATCATCATCATCATCATCATCATCATCATCATCATCACTCTATTTATAGCTGGTTTAGTAATCTCCAAGAGGTAATAAACATCCAACCTACCTTAGAGTTAACTGTTGTGGTGGAAACTGATCTGATTCAAAAGCCTAAAATGCAGTAACAAACTAGCATCACCATTTTACATGCAAATTTAAAACACATAATACCTTTCTCCATAAATCTTTGGTTGTATCTGAGATGCCATCTGGGTTATATGCAGATTTTATCTTCTTAATTATTATTGGAGATACAGATATAAATCCAATTATACTACTGTCACACTGCTGTCACTGTACATTGTCATGATTATATAATCAATACCCAAGTAAAATGGCACCATCAAATTGTAAAGGCTTTTAGGCTCTAGATACGCAAGTGCAATGCGGTTTGATGGGCTTGAAAGAATGGCAGTCTCAATTCTCAATAAGATGATCAACTGATTTAATGGAGTTTGGCTCTTTATGTGTTAAATGGTAAAACATGAACATTAGAGTTGACTGATAAAAATAATAACCGAATTATAGAGCTGCTGTTGGTTGGTTGATCATCTGCTATAGGCATTTGCTGGTCCTGACCTTGCTGTCCCCCACTTACTTGTCAGATGTAATTCGTAGCAATGACCGTCATAATAAACTTCAGTGTACAATTTCCCATCCCAGTGATTCTCCAGGACATATGAATGTGATATTCAGTTGTTCATTTGTTTTGTTAATTTGGGCATTAGCTTATAATGCGAAAACATAGAAATCAGCTTTACCATTTTTTATTAGGAACTGGTCGCTTTTGTTAGTAGAAGAGATGCAGTATTTCTGTTATTCATTTTGGCATATCGTTTAGATAATCAGAATCTGTTTATTTACCAAGTGCACAACTACACTGGAAATTGACCTGGTGATACAGCACAGTATAAATTGAGAGTAAGAATTAAAAAGGTTAAAAATAGGTCAACAAAGGGAAAAAAACAGTTACACATACTGTATTTAAATATTATTTAGTAGCTGCCCAGTATAAGGCTGTGTGTGTTTGCCTCTTATTTGAATGTTCAATAAATGAAATATACTAATGAAAAAGAGACAACGATTGAAATGTTATTTTTCTCATTTCCCCAACAGTCTTGCCTTAACCCGCGGTTTTGGTATTCCTGACATTTCTCCCAGAATCTCTCTCTAAGTCTCGCTATTTATCGCATCTCTTAAGCAGGCTATGCCAGTTTTATGAGGCATTGTATATTGATCCTCGTAGACCAACCCAGATTCCATTTATAGCAGAACATACGATGTGATGACATCCTTTTGGTGGGCCTTCTGGACTGAATATATATTGCAGCAAATTCAAGATACATCAGGATTGGTATATGTAGTAAGTAGTAGTGCAGTACTAGAAATGTATAGTTTTAAGATATAGAAAAAAATGCAATTTCATGCATGAATATACATCATATCTTGCAAATCCTTAGCAAATACCACTTCAGGTTTTGCCTTTTGAAAATTTTGAATATTTTATTTAACTGCCCAAGAGCAAAAATTCAACAGGAACTATACATTGAAGACATCCCTTATAAAGTCTGTTCCAGTGGGATATCCTTCTGCAACATCATGCAGACAAAAGGGTAATATCAGAGTGTCTAAGTTGACTGCTACTATTTTATTAATTTGTTTGCCATTACCAGTCATTAAGCAAATTCTATTTGCACATCAAAAAATGCTGGATAGCCTAACTAAGGGCCCATGTCATCAGCAGTTAGAGTTCTCAGTAAAGCTGGTCTTCTTTAATAGACTATAGCTGGCTTCAATCAAGTTCTCCATGCATCATCACTCACTGCTAAGAATATACTCCCTTCTAAACTCACAGTGTATGCCAGTCACCCAGCTAAATTTGCAGGTTTGTTTTTGTTTGTTTGTTTTTCCTGTATTTGTTTGATTCATCGTAGTCTTTTATCTCCCTTTTTTCTCACCAAGTTTAACTGTCATGCAGAATTAGCATTGCATGGTAAACCACAGGAACGTAGCCAATGTAAACTCGCTTCCATGGCCTGGAGCATTGCTGATTAGAAAAATGCAGCTGACCCTGATGTGCAAAAGAACACATTAAAGAAGGGAAAAAAGCAGAGTATAAATGCCACAAAATCCCACAAACATTAAGAAAATGCAATAAAAATATAAAAAGATAGTTGTTTTTGCAAATTTTTTTTTTTTTGTGTGTGTCATTGCAATTTTTTTTGTGTATTTTTGTTTTATGTTGTGCTTTGCATGCCAGGGCTGCCTTAGCAGAGGGAGTGTGGGAGATTTTCCTCAGCAGAGACAGTAAACAGATCCATGTGAGACAGAGGGCAAGGGATGGAACGAGACCTTTATTTGAGGAAATTGGTTTTACAACACAAAGTGGCAAAAATGGATGAAGACAACGATGAGGCAGCTGCAAAAAGATGACTTTGGGGCTTGGGGGGGAAGGTAATAAGACCCATTTTGTCCCTCGGCCCCAGGGAGATGAAACACAAATGTTATATCACATATAGAAGTGATTGCCGGTGAGAAGGGGCTCTGCCACCTCACTTCAGCCTATCCCCAGAAACCATGGCCTCCATTGTCTTACAGAGACCAAAGAGATCTGCGTGGTGATTGGACAGGCCTTCCCTAGTGGGCAAACTTCACTGATGTACTGCTGTCCTTGCTGTTTGGTATTTACCTGTGTGTTGGTGTATAACTATTTCTGTTACTGGCACTGTATGTGAAAACAAGAAGCTTGGAAGAGCATTCAGCAATGCATGCAAAAAAATATAAAAATAGATAGATAGATAGATAGATAGATAGATAGATAGATAGATAGATAGATAGATAGATAGATAGATATTCCCCATTTCCTAATCCACAACAATGTTTTTTACATATTACAACCAAAGCTATGAAGAGTTAGAATTGCAGCATTCATATATATTCATATACTGTATATTACACACATGCGCACACACACAGACACACATATCGATCATCCATAACATTAAAAGCACTACCAAGATGAAGTGACTAACATCAATTACCTGTCAAGGGCGCCATCATATTTTAGGCAAGTGAACAGTCAGTAGTTGAAGAAGAAGCAGGAAAAATGGGCCAGTGTAAGGATCTGAGTGACTTTGACAAGGGCCAGATTGTGATGGCTAGACGAATGGATCCAAAACGGCAGGCATTGTGGGCTGTTCCCGGTATGCAGTGGTCAGTACTTATCAAAAGTGGTCGTCAGAACTGGACCATTGAGTAATGGAAGAAGGTGGTCTGGTTGGTGGCTGGTGGAGGCAGTGTGACACTCTGGGCATCTTCTGCAGGGTCCTAACTTTCATGTGGATGTTACACGTACCACCTACCTAAACATTGTTGCACACTAAGTACATCCCTAAGTACATGGTAACGGTATTCCCCGACGGCAGTGGCCTCTTTCAGTTGGAAAAAGCGTAGTGTCACACTACAAAAATTGCTCAGGAATAGTCTGAGGAACATCAAAAAAGAGTTCAAGTCTCAATCCAACTGAACATCTGGATGGTCTGGACAAGCAGACCATCAGATCCAGGAAGGCCCACCTCGCAGCTTACAACCCTGGATCTGCTGCTAATGTCAAGGTGCGAGAAACCAGAATTGTTTCCTGGTCCCCATAAGGGAAAACTCAATTTAATAAAATTCTGTGACTGTAATGAAAAAAACGAAAAATGTGAAAGCTGTATTTTGCTTGGTTACTTATGGTTATGGTTAGGGGTTAAGGTTGTCATAGTTAGCGTTAGCATTTTCCCCATAGAAATGAATGGGCAGTCCCCATAAAGATATGTTTACCCGACATGTGCGAGTGTGTGTGTGTGTGTGCATTTCAGTTTCCCCCAACAGTACAAAAACATGCTGACGTTAATTGAAGTTGCCAAATTACCTGTAGGTGTGCGTGTGTGGGTTTGTCCTGCAATGGCTTGGCTCCCCATCCTGGGTTATTCCCTGCCTTGCGCCCGTAGCTTCTCAGTGTGTCCAAAAACCTTTGACTGCAAATAAATATTTCTTAAAAATATCGTGATGTACACATTTTATTTTTTGCATTGTCATCTTCTAGTTTTAATCATTTGCATATTTCTACGCTGCAGAAAACCTGTGATGTGCAAAAACTGCTGCTAACGTGTCATAATAGCTAGTTAGCTAGTTACTTAATATTTATATACATTTTATAGATTTGTACGCATATATTTATTAAAGTCCTTAAATTAAAGAATGCAACTTACCAATGCACAAACAGATACATAAATAAATTTAAATGCAATGTTAATTGGGTAACGCTTTGCATTAAGTGCACTTTCATAATGCATTCATAGAAAATTCATAAGCAGCATGCAAGTACACCTTAACATCTTAACATCCTTTAACATACATTAATGACAAATATTACAATATACATTTTTTTTTTTATTATTATTAATTGCCCACCACCACCCCCCCTCTTCGGAGGACAACTTTATTTTACATTAAATTCAAGAGCAAAGAGTGTGGCTTCTCCGAACTCACCCGTCTTAGTACCGTGAAAAAGAAAAGTAAAAAAAGAACAGAAACAACAATCTTAACAATAACAGACATTAATCACCATGGGGAGAGGGGGAGAAAAAAAAGAAAAAAACAAAGGCGTACAGAAATAATAACACTATTAATGTAGGTGGGATGGAGAAAATGAAGTGTAGGGGAATACAGAATAGAAACATATATACAATTATGATGTTTGTTATTTTTATATAATTTTTGTTATTAATGTATATTAAAGCTATTAAAGGATGTTAAGATGTTTAAGGTGCTTATGAATGTTCAATGAATGCATTATGAAGGTGCACTGTTAAAATCTTAGAATCTTCACCATATCCACAAACACACACTGGTACAGCCTATCCACATTTCTTATATAGGGTATAAACTTTTGCACACATTGGTAGAGAGTTGACTTACATTTTGTTATATTAATTACCATGTATATTTATATGTATTAACTTTGTGTATTTGCTATGTTACTAGTGTATTTACTATAATTTACATTGACTGAGGGATCTGTGCAAGAATTTCAATGTGTTTTACATCTGCACCTGAGCAAATGGCAAATCCTTGAACGATTAATAGAAAAGTAAGATGAACTATATGCTTGACTAGAACAAATGAAGAAATTCACTTCTTTCAAAATAAAATTCAACAAGTTTCAAGTCAGTAAAGTGCTCAGAAATGAGGCTGGGCTGGGCTAACTGCAGCAATAAAATGCTGTGATCTGTGGATGTAAACCTCAGCTTTTCCAGGAGTTTTTTATCCAGGGTCCCAACCATGCAACCAAGGAAAAGCAATGAATAATGGATTTCCAATTGTGAAAGGCAAATTTCCCCATTCCCAATTTAATGAAAGACGATATGAAGAGGAATGCACTGAAAAAGACTATGCAAACCTAAATGACCCTTAGCATGACATAAAATTGAATGATTTTTGTTCCGGGGTAATAAAATGAATGATGATGCCGTTTTTCAAACGGTTTTCATGTTTTAAAGTTGTTTGGAGATTATAAAGAATAATATGAACCAAACTGCAGATACACGTGCGTCCTAAAAAAAGAAGGCCGGGTTAATGCAGTTATTCACCAACATTCAAAAAACAAGAAACTGCAATCAAAAATAGTAAACAAGTGACCAAATAACTAAATCAGCCACATATAGGACTCCAAATGTTCATTAAAACATGTTTTACTGGCTTCTGGAACCAAGACAGGACACCCAAGCTGGAGTGCACATCCACAACCCCAGGTCACCGTGAATGTACAGGTTTCCTTCGAGTGTTACATTTTTCTCCAATATTTGAAAAACACATTAAGGTAAACTGATGTTTCTGCATTGTCTGGAGAATGTGACTGCGTGTGTGTTTGCATGTCACCTACAATGGCCTTGCATTGCAGGTGATCCATCCTTTGTGTCCTGTGCTTCCTTGAACCCTGGAAACTGTGACCCTGGATTAGATAAGAGCTGGATAGGGGGCTGGAACACAAGCAGTTAAAATAAAAAAAAAATTAACTATTTAAACGCTATTGTTTCGGGGCCTGCTATTTTAGAATTTTAAAGGTAGTGAAATCTTCTTCAGCCAGCTGGTGGGAATATATTTCTTCCAGGTCCTGAGATTTTCTCTCTCTCTCTTTCCCTCTATCTCTGGCTTGTTCTCACTCAGAGCCACACACACATACACACAAAAACACGTCACAATCTATCCTCCTGAGTGTGCAGCACTGAGGCTAGAATCACTTCCATGAACCCTGGAAACTTGTTAACTCCCGGCCCCCAGGTCCCCTAATTGGCTTCCATCATTATCTTGTAACCCAGATGAAGCCCCAGCCTGAGGTGTTCTGCCCCTGTGTGGGCTGCTCTCTGCTTCTCTCTCGCTCTGTCTCCCCGCTCCTAACAAGTTTCCATATCTCCTATACGGCGATCCTCTTAAAACAATCACTGCACACTCTCGTTTTGTCTGTGAGGACTCCCCTTGAGCCCTGACCTGTGATTAGAGTCGTGGCATTGTGACACATCCTGACAGATATTTATTTTCTGTTCCTATTGGGCCAATTAAGCTGCTGCCCCATGAATATTCCAAACCTTAGTGTTAACACCAAGCATAGGTGGTTCACTCATTAGGTAACATTGATTTTAATTAGCTCTCTCTCTGTCT
>JAODLC010000002.1:24043399-24055113 GCA_026781145.1 Hippopotamyrus pictus | reverse complement strand
GGGTGAGAAGTAAGTCCATGTTGGTTCTTAGCGGTTTTTGAAATGTACTGGGATCATTCACTTTTGCTGTGACCAAGTCATCCAAAATGCAATGTGACTAACCGTTTGGGGATTTTTTTTTCTTTAGTTAAACAAATTCACATATATGTTTACTTTGTCTTTACTTTCTTTGTGCATGTGTTTACCACATTCCAAAAAAAAAATTGTATTTTTTTGCTGAAACAGGAAATCTTCTCGTAAACCTGAAACACTCTCAGCAGGGGTGTAAAACCTTGGAATATGTATTTGTTCTATAAGTCACTGAAGGTCGTAATGGAGGATTTCATGTAATTTTACAAATTGTTTTTTTCAGTGGTAAAGCCCAGCTAGATACTTACAGCATTATGTCCATATGCAGGGTTATAAGCTATGCCAGGGAGATATTACAGATTGTCACGCCAGCACCAAGACCTGCACACATCTGACCCAGTCACTTCCTGCTCTGTCTCCCCTGAAATCTAGAGTCAGCTGTAACTCTTCAAACCTGATCAATCAGCATAGATTAAAAGTTCACTTAGCTCCTTGTGAAGTATTGAGCATTCCACCATATCAAGTGTATGTGTCATGATCTTCTTCCTGCATTAAACTCTGGCCATGGTTTTCTGGTTCTCTGTTTTTTTTCTCTCGATTTAGTTACGTTTCCAGCATTCCCAGTATTATCTTCCTCCTGCCTTTGGACTCCTAATTTGGATCACACTTTGGATTTGTTTGCGTTTGTTCACTTCCATCTGCTTTTCTAAATGATGCCATGTCCTTGTAATAACAATGAGTCTGGAATTAAAACCTGTGGCTGTTGCACTTGGATCCGCTCTCTGTCCAGTCATTGCATAGATACAGAAACTCTGGAAAGAACACAAATAACCTTCCTTCACTGATCTAAAGCATATTCCCCTCACTCATCAAGTGCTAGATCTGCAGGAATATGTGAACTTTTTTGAGGAAAATGTAGAGCATGGAGTGTACAGGAGCAGTTTACCTCTACTTATCTTCTGCAATACTCCAGTGCCACCCTCTGTTGATGTGACTCTTTGCTTGTGTCCATTTAATGGGGGTATGTTCGTTGACCTTACAAGTTACAATTAGTTTTTATCTAGTTCCTCTAACACAGTGTTGCCTAGACCCTGAATCTAAAACCAGATGTATTATTTAAAAAACATATCAAAAGCACTTCTGAATCAAAATCATACTCAAGGAAACTGAGGCAAAGTAGATTATCTGATTAAGTAATTTTTTAGCGGTTTTTGGTTCCTGACAAAATCCTAAAATTGCTGAGGTACAGTCATTAATTATGGGACCCACAACATTATATCAAGATTAAGACTTGGAATAATGCTTGAAACTTCAAGCACTTTATTAATTGTCGATGCTGTGTAAATGTATATGCACAGCTCATTACTAAGAGCACCCTCTAGGATGTTAAGGGATTTATTTGATTAATTTGCTTATGGTTGAGTTGCAGACAAGCATGATCATGACTACAGCCTGTTTTTGTTTGATTATTTGTTAATCACTATTATATGAATGCAATGCATTGTGCTGAATGTTAATTGTCAGGCTACATTATCGTTTCTGAAATGGGAACAACTATTCAGTTGATCAGCTCTATAGACTACCTGACAATAATACTGTCATAATTGTTGGCATGTTGTCATTTTATCCAGCCAAATCTGACACAATATATTATTTATCTAAAAATGAACATCTACCCACCAGCTAACCCTCGTCTCCCATGTTCATTCATGAAACCACAAGACCGGTGTCCTTTGAAGATATGGAATGTGTCATTAAGTATTTAATAACATCTATATCCCCAAGTGAAAGGTGCATTATTGTATCCACATATGGCTTGAATGTTAATATTATCATTCTACTGCGGAGTTGCAAGTTAGTGAATGTGAACATTTTGTCACACAAACCCTAAAAAAATGATAACACATTATTACCAATGTGTAACATGAGAATACTTATGGAAAATAAATGGCCTAATAAAATCAGGCATAAAAAAGAAGCATTCTCAGAAATGTAATCTGTTTAAAATCTTGACATTTTCATAGCATTTCACAACTTCTGCAATTCAAATAAACAAATTACTTCTGTACAGTTTACGTGCTTCTTTGCCCACTGTTTGACAGCTCAGCTATCATATTTTTAGATTTAACATGCAAGATATACTAATTATATACATTATTTTGTAGCATCCACTTTACTGTAATAAAAAGTGGTTTTATGATGCCTCTTAGTTGATAAAGCGGGTTATCCATCTTCGGGGAAGATGACGATCTTTATTTGTCTCCAGGACCTCCAGTAACTTATATTGGCCTTGAATGTGCCGTCACCTATACTGATCTAGGGACAGTGTGGCCTGGCAGCCCAACAGTATGTGCTGAAGACCAGCACTTGGAGCGTTACAGTGGGAGTGTTTTTCTTTTTAGCTAAACCACTGTCACAGGTTCCTGGGGTTTAGAAAGGAACTGTAGGATGACTCATGCTTTTAGCATTTTATTTATCCAACCCAGTGTATTAATTAATTTTGCTGCCTGATTGATTTGATTTTGCTCTTTTCTTCTTACATCCTGACCACTTCTGAGACAAACTCTCCATCCTATGGCAGCTGTTTTTGATTGGGTCCTTCCAACTCTTTTGGCCAGTTTCCCAGTCAAGGATTAAGCCCAAACCTAGACTAGCTTTGAGTTACAATGGTGAATCTCCATTGAAACGGCAATTTAGTCCAAGACTAGTCTTAATCCTTGTTCAGGAAACCGGCCCTTTGTGTTTTATTCTAGAAACGGCCTCGTTGACAGCTTCCTCTGAATTCCACTTACAACCCGTTGGGACCTGGGAATTGCTGTACCGACCGGTCGGTTGACTCCTGTACCTCCAACGTTATCCTGGCCTTGTTCTGCTTGTTAGCCAAAGTGATTAACTTTAGTGACTGGTGCAGCGAATTTCTGCCAAACAGACCTGCCTTGGATAGGCAGGCCTGTAAGCCCAGCCATTCTTAGATAGATGTATTGGCCTTTGAATCCCTCTTTGCTACTTTGAAGGCAATGATTTCACACACTTTCAAAAGTCACATGAGTCGTTGATACAGCATGAACTGGTAACATCACATTTTGAACTTGCCTGGGAGTCTTTTATCAATTTTTTTCGCCAAATACTTTGTAGAGCCGTTTCATAACTTCATGTGTTTGAATGGAAACCTTCTATATAATGGCTTTCTTGGTTTTGGATTGGTTATCCTGCCAGCCCCAGGATTCTATCACCGTCTACACAGATGGTAGTCCAGTCATTTGTAATTCATTCCTGGACTGAAAGGCAGTGCATGCTGCTATCTGAAGGATTCTTGTGGCATCATCCATGTAGCTCTGCAAGACCAGTAACCTCTGTCCCACTCATGTTCCAACTCTACAAACTATCTGCTTTGCTTCTGATATGATAAGTGTAAAGGCAGCTGTCAAACGGTTGAGAAAAATCAAACATTCCATTTGCTTTCCCCTTTTCTGGCTTTTGCCAGGCAGTTATATACTCCTGTGTTCAAGGGCAAAAATTCACATCCTTAAAATAGCAGTGTCAGATTGTCATTTGAAAGTTGGTATGCCGATGAGCTCATGGGAGTTTTACTTACGCAAAAATGTTCTAAGGGCAGAACAAAAAATGATTGATTCAGAGAGATGACTAATCAGATTATAGAGGAGGCAGGTCCAGGCAAATAGAGGTGGCAGGACCAACCAATCAGATATCTTTGTCCAGCCTTCGGTAGTTGCTTGGACCTACCTCATTTACAATCTAATTGGTTATCTCTCTGAACCAATCGTAAAACTCCCACAAGCTGTGGATGAAAACAGCACCAAAACTGGTGAGCTGATAGGGGACTGATGCCTCTCCATTTGGGGGGAATGATGGTCACTGCTGTTCTCTACACTGATTAAACTCATTCAGGTAACTTCCATCAGGTTTCATAATCGTTCAATATAAAGAAGCCTTATACATTTTGTATGACATGCCTCTTGGGGCCAGGGATCTGGATGATGGGGATTTTCCTATGATCTACTTGAGCTTGCTCAGCTTGTGGGCCGCAGTTTTGAATTGGACTGTTAGCTGAGCTGCGGAACATTGAACAGAGCGGGACGTTCTTCTGAGGATCGCCGAGTTTCTGTTTGATGAGCTATTTCAGCTCTTCCCAGCTTATCTCTAGCATCTTGCTTTTCTTCTTAGCTAAACATATTTAGTTTGGACTTTATTCCTCCTAGAAATGATCTTTCTAATACTACGTGCAGATCTCAATATAATTTTCTCCATACTTCCGTCAGCAAACTCGTTTTTTTTCTTCTTCCACACGCCTTCTTTCTCTTGTATTGTTATCGCTGGGAGTTTCACTTTAATGTTTATCTTGCCCCCCACCTGCAAGGCTGCATTCAGTAGCACTGGGAACTTTATTTATAGTTACTAGGTGTCATTACAATGCATTCCTGTTGACCCCTAGTGTCTCCAATGACATGGCCTCCCCCAGTCCTATGACCTGCCAAAGATCCTATTTAGCCGTTTTTCCCGTGAAGTGGTGGAGCAAATGTAATCGAGAAATCAGAACACCTCTCCTCCTCCGCCGTTTCTTTTTCTCAGAGCCATTTGCTCCCTTACTGGTTTGCCACACCAATCATCAGCTTAACAGCTTAGCTGTATTTGTACTTGTGTAGCTGGTAGCACCTATTTCTTGTCCTGGCAGGAGCTGAAAATAAAAGCCGTTAACTTTTTGTCAGGCACGGATACGATATTGATTTGTGTATAATACCTCAGTAGAACTTTAATGATTAAAGATGGATGAACTGAAAAAGCACCAAAGTGTGTGTGTGTGTGTGTGTGTGTATCTGTTGCTATAACTCCAAATTTATGCTGTATGCTTGTATGAACTTCGAAAATCATAACTTTTTAAACTTCTCTGAGGAGATCTAAAATGCTGTTGAATAAAACAATAATACATTATTACTGTTGCTTGTTTTACAATGTAGCATTTTACACAACAAATACAAATTTTTGTCTCATTCAAAAGAACATAAAAGTAGCCAACATTTCACAATACAATGACTAATACAGAGCAACATAAGAACTCAATAGCTAGTTTAGTTTTACACAGGGAATTTGTTTATCCTCGCAGTGTTCGTGCCAATTTCTTATCCTTATTGCTTTATTATTCACAAACATTCAGCATTGTTTCATGTACCGTTGTGGATAAATCCTGTCAATAAGGTGGTTTTGGGCTGGCTGAAACAGTGTTTTGGGAGAGTATGGTGGCGCAGTGGATGACACAGTTGTCTCACACCTCCAGGGCTGGGTATTTGAAATTTTGCATCGCTGTGTGTGTATATGGAGTTCATGTTCTCCCTGTGTCAAATGTGTGTTTTCTCCTACAGTCAAAATATGTGCAGTTGGACTAATTGGCATCTCTGAATTGCCAGTATTGAATGAAGATATGGCATGAGTGTCGATCACCATTTTTATCAAATCACACTTCATGCTCTCTGTTTTTTTTAGTATCTGTTGCAGAAATCCACAGTTTGGCTTGTTTTTCTGAACAGACTGGATGAATTTCCTTACCACAAGCAAAACAAAGTCCTGCAAGCATTATTAGACGATTGTCATCAAGAATGTCAGTCAAGTTTCTCTAGATATGCTGCAGGTCACAATTTGCATGGTACCGACTATCCAAAATCTGCAAGAATGAAATACGGCAACACTATATAAATACATATAGGTCAGGCCCACATTGTACATTTTCTTTGTTTTGATGAACATATATTTCTGAGCGTTGCAGCTCTACAGTTTGCTGAATCTTTATAAAAACGTATAATTTAAATATGAATCTGATATTCTGTTATTATTAATCTAGTTAGAGAGCAATTGGTGTTTGAAGGGACTTGCATGCTCATAATTAAGGGTTTTGTGTGACTGAAATGTGACTGACGACCTGTTGGGAACCCGCCATGATCAGCACCGATCAGCTCATGGAGCAGCAACAGGACAAGGCTGCTAGCTGGGAACTGCCCCAGCTAGAGGGCAGGATTAACTTCTCACACAAGGCTAAAAGCCAATTGCGAGGAATAAACAAGTGCGGAAGAAGAAGACAAGCCAGAGATCCTCTGGTGAATAAAGAGGATGACAAGAAAAACAGTAACACATGCAAACCCCACCCTGAAGGGACGCCCCCCTCCGAGTGCCCCCCAACCCTCTTTGTTATATATTTCTCTCACTTTCTCTTTTTTTAATAATCCTTGCTGCTCAGGGGGTAATTTCTTCTTACACTCATGTCTTCTGTACCTCCATGCCCACAACACCATGTAACCTTATTCACTGGAAATCACACGGTATCTGTCAATTCACTTACAAAACATACAGAAGAAGACAACTAACCCCATCTCTGCTTTTTAACCAGCTAACACCTAGTTGCTTACACGGTAAGCACGCCTACAAGGCCTCGCAGCCTTGGCACCTCCCGTGGATGTACTCCTGACATAACTAGGTTTGTTTGGTTCTCTTTTTTCTTATTTTAGTCTTATTTTGCCCCTCCTGTAATCAGAGAATTTTCTATTTCACCCCTGATCTTGGAGAACACAAGCAGCTTTTTCTGTGTATCTGGAATCCATGCAATAATAATTGAGTGCACTGATTTTAAACCCTTTTTTTCAGATTTCTGTGAAGTCAAAGCTTATATATCTGTATTACAGTATAATTATTCATTTCCTTCCCACTGAAGCATGATAACATCATTATCCTTATCGAATTTACTATTACATTAGGTTGCATAGAGATTTGTATTATGTGGTAGAGCCTGAGCTGCTTTTTAGGAAATAAGTAATTCAAGCATTTAAAAGACACACTAAATTCTAGTTAACTTAGGAAGAGGCTAGTGTCAAATCTACAATTTAAGGACTACCAGATCAAATACTGTAATTTTACTAATCCCCATAAATATAAATAAGGGGCATTTTAGGGTCATCACATTGATGCAAATCCTGTAATGAAACCATAAGTATATATTTTTTTACTTATGTTTACAGCAGATAATATTGAAACAGATGTATGTTGCAACCACAAATAAAATAAACACAACCACATTTTAAACACAGTAGGGGTTGGGGGAATAAAGGCCAGGGCTAAGTTACATGCACATACTGTAAAAGAATGCATTATAAATTTTAAAACAAATTCCAAAAATTGCTTTGCATATTTATTTTGTGAAACAATTCGTCAGCTATAAAGCAGTTTTTGCGGATCTTTAACCATGCGTCCGAATGTAATACAAATTATTGTCTATAGAGTTTCTAATACTTATTTATATCCCTGCAAAATTCTAAACTAAGACCAAAAGAAAATTAAGCTCTTAAAGATCACAAAGAATATATTTCAGCTTGAAGTGTATAATCAGAAAAATGCAATAGAATAATTCAACAAAATAATTAACCATATTACAGTTATTCAAATTGAGGTATCTCCAATTTAATTTAGGAGATCAGGAAATGTGTGTGTGTGTGTGTGTGTGTGTATGCCTGTGTCTGTGTATGTTTATATTACATTATGGGGATCATAACTTCCCCACAATGTAATAAATGTCTGTTATTTTGACGTTGTAGGGACCATTTCTCAGGTCCGTACAAAGATCTGTGAATGCAATCAAAAAACTAAAAATTCCAAGTCTAGTACAGTGGTATCTCAGTTCTTGAACTCATCATAACTCGAATTTCTTAAAAGTTGAACGAACCAGTTCGAAAAAAAATTACCTAGAACTCGATCTGAATCTCAGAAGTCAAACCGTGAACGCAGACCTAAGATAATTTGTACGCGAGGAGAAATGAGTCACGCGGCATGTCTCTCAGTGGAAACAAAGGGTAACGCTTCAGTCTCAGCCTCGTATTCGCTGTGATAGCATCGTGCATGTTTACACTAGCTGAATACATATATTTAGACAGTAAAAATATATTTGGACAATGATAGACAGTAACAGTAATTATTATTATATAATAAAATACATTTAAAAATAAAGATTTCTTCTTAATTATTTTAATATTAATAATAAACCATTAATACCTTTAATTATAATAATATTGTCATGCCCAGCGGGGACGGAACTGAACGGAGACAAAGGCGCAGACGTCAGGGTATTGGGGAATACGGGGTTTAATTACAGGTAAGGCAGGCAAAACGCAGACGGACAATACAATGACCGGACTGGGGAAACAATCTGAAACACGGACTAAATACGGAGGACTGATGACAACAACCAGAAACAGCTGATCACACAGGGATTCCACACGGGGTTACGGAGGGGGCGTGGTACATGGACGGTGCGGACAATCGGGACAGGACACATTGTTTCGATACATTTATTTTCTTTCTTTAAAAATTACTGTTTTCATAAATGTGCTTACAGGTAGATGTGTTTAGTACAGTATATACTCTTCTTGTTTTATCCGGTTCATTTTGTGTTAAAATGCTAAAAAAAAACATATTTCGGTGTAATATTTTTGGGGCCGGGAACCAATTAATTGGTTTTCCATTTTTTCTTATAGGGAAAGTTCGATCAGAACTCAAACTTTTTAGGATTCGATCCAGAGTTCTGAACGGGTTAAGTTTGAGTTCTGATGTACCACTGTATTTTGTTTGGATACTTGTGATTAAGGTTAGGGCTGGATGGGGTTAGGGTCCTCATGCTGGGATTAGAGTCTTCCTCGTGGAAATGAAAGGAGAGTCCCCACGAAGATATAATCACACAAATCAGTGTGTGTATCTTAACCCCACCCAGCTCTAACCTAAACCATAAGTGACCAAACAAAATAGGAGACTTTTGGCGTTTTTAGTTTTCTGATTGCATTCACAGATTTGTATAAAATTGAGTTTTCTGTTGTGGGGACCAAAAAAATGCTCAACACAATGTCAAAATAACAGGTTTTTATCACATTTGATCCCCATCATGTAGTATACAGCTGACCCCCCCCTTCCCCCCCCCACCACACACACACACACACACATATACATACACAAATTATAATAGCAATCATATACTACATATCGAGTGGCAGTAATTATCTTGTTCCGAGATTTCATCTCCATCTGATGATTCCTAATGCCAGAAGGAGATAAGGCAGAGGCTGATGGCTATTCTGACTTGTGGGATTGACTGTTAACGGTAGATGCAAGCAGTGAGCCAAGGAGAAGGACACAGCAGGCAAGAGAAAGAGAAATCTGTATGAGAGCAGAGGCGGACAGGGGATTGTGATAGCTGGATGTAAAGGGAGACCCAGGCAGGATCAAAGGAGTGAAGTAAAATAACTATTAGCCCAGAAGTATTGCGGTTTCTGGTGAACTCATGAATGAGCAGCTTGTCAGTCTTATGAGAAGGAGGTAACTAAGCCAGGAGGTGGTGAAATAAGATTAGCAGTAGATGGAGGCCAATAAAGTGGGAGCAGTTTATGAAGTGAGAAGCAGAAATCCCTAAGTAGGATCACTACTGTGCCATATGCTGCTAAAGAAGTCAGAAAAAAGCCTGGCTTATCAAGGAAATAGGACAAGGGACCTGACACAAGACAGAGAACAAACAGCATGCAGTGATACTTTCTGGGCTCGTGGAGTTACTCAGCTATGTTACAGTAGTAGACCTTCTAAGTACTGGTAACTGAGTTCACTGTAAGTTGAAATTAATTCTACCTGAGTGGCAGTTCTGGAGCCCACTCATGAGTGTGAGGGTTGCAGCTGGTGTTCAGTATGATGGAGTGACAGGTGGAGGTGATGACATGGAAGGTAACATGCCATGTGTTGCAAAATCTGTAACAGCTACCGACGTACACTGAAACACAAGGTCAGATCTTATTAGACTGTGTGGAACAATGCAGTTCAACAAAGGAAAGAGAATATAGGATTAGTCTTGTAATGCAAGGATACTGTGTTCTGTAGCTTTTGTCTTTCTTTGCAGCTAAAAAAAAGAAATGAAAGATAAACGTATGTGATAAGGTTTTTGAGAATGTAGCTAGGCTTGTAACTGTTAATTTTTCTAATGAACTGGAAGTTGAATTGGAACATTCAATGCAATGCAAAGCGAAGATTTAATCTGGGGTAAATAGGAATGAGATCTGTTCCATAAGTCTGTCTTTAGGTGGAATTTGTAGGTAAGTCAGCTCAATGAGTAATACATGATAATACATAGTAACAATAATAATAAAAGTATCTACATGTGGTACTGTACTGGACCCAGAGCCGACAGAATGTTTTCATGTGCGTCACAAAGTAGTGTGTGTGTTCGTTATTATGAACCATTGTATTTAACCTGAATTTTTCATATTATAGACTTTATGGCAGTGCATTTGTAAATACGATTTGTCCGTTAGATGGACGTTTTTAACCTAGGGACTGCCTGTACACAGTGCATAATTCACTTGGTTGAATACTGCAACGTCTGTATGTTACCTAGCATGGAAGTTAAATATTTGGATGTTGTTCACCAGAAGATGTCAAATAAAAATGAAATTAAATAAATCAGTGAATAAAGGAAGGAAAAGTGGAGAAATAACAAATGATGAGAATAAGGAAACTCTGGACAGAGTTGAGTTCAGATTCAAAATTGCATTTGGGAGCAGCCTAGGAAGCCACTGAGCTGTCAGGCTATGAAGAACATTTCAGGGCAGAATAAAAGCAATGAAGCACAAAAAAGAAAGAAAAAGGTAAACCATTAATTGCACAAAATAAGTTTGGTATTTACAATAGAAATATTACACTTATATGATGATTCATTCATTATTTACTGTTTTCATAGCAGGTTGGAAGTGACAAAATGTGTAAAATCTTTAATATACTAATTTTAAGGATTTTAAGTCTTAACCTCTGGGAAGGCTCTGCTTGCATTTGATGGGAAGCACCACTTCTCCATCTGCTTATAAAAGATATACGCATGCAGGTAAAGTATAATGAGAGTGTTGCAGTGCTGTTTAAATATGCATGCTTGTCCCAGGTCCCACTATCACCACGCCTTAGCTATAGCCTTAGCTTCTCACAGTATGTCCATGACTTTTCTTTATCTATGCTGTTGCAAGGCGCAAATTGAGGTAACATCCAAAATTCACAAGTAGCACATGGCTGACAAGTGTGGCATTCAAGACCAAATAAAGGCAGACAATTAGTTGAATGAAAAATATACATGTATGCATCACGATCATGGGCAGTAACCAACTGCATTCATCACACTCATAATTGAATACAGTGCCATTTAGGCTACCTCACTGTTTTACCCGGAATTCCAAGAAATCCAGCACTACACACTTACATGCGAGCCACTCCCCTACATAAATATAAAACTTCAAGAGAATGGCTTTAAAATTTATACAGATATCACCTGAACTTGCAATTTGTAAATGGTTAAAATGTGTTGCAAATCAATCCATCACATAACCCCTTATCCTGGTTAGGGTTGCATGCAAAACAACTGGTGAAGCTTTAAGTTGTTCAGTTCCCTCCATGTAAAATGAAGAAAAATAACAGAAATCTTTTACAGTACAATGTCGTTTTTCTTCATATTTAGGCTTTTCTTTGTTAGTACAGTCGAACCTCGGTACAACATACCCCGTTTATAACGTTTACACCAATACAACGTTCAAATTTCAATGTCCCGAATTCGCGTAATGCATTATTCCATT
>JAODLC010000002.1:24021831-24037121 GCA_026781145.1 Hippopotamyrus pictus | reverse complement strand
ATCTCCCTGTACTTCCATGCCATGTCATATTGGACTGTTCTTGTTGATTGTTTGTGGTCTTTTGAAGGGCTGTAAGTAAAGAGCAACTTTTTGTAAAGCCGTCTTTCCCCATCATTTGCCGCCTCCACGATGCCTCGATCCCGCCCAGCACTGCATTATATTTTAATTGATTCTATCATATGTGGAATAGAGGCACTGAAAATATGACATTTATGACAGAGGTACCAGAAAAAAAAGTATTTCATCCTCAAAGTCATAGCAGTAAAGAACACAATAAAATTCACAGGCCCCATAATGCACATGACATTTTTCTCCCTCTTTATCACCTTTCCTTATGTTTGATGTTCTATAAAGAGGAGATAATCATCAGTCCAAAACTGACAGGAGTGATACAAACCACAGAAAGGCATTCATGCACAATGGAATACCCAAACTTAAGTACTGAACCACTTGTTAGAAGGGAGAAGGGAGTGAGTGATTGTGTGATTGCTAAGTACTGGAATTTGTGATTATAGAATGAAAGCTTAGTGCTGCTTGTTTTATTCATGTTATTAAACTAGGGCACAGGATTGTTGAAAAGCAGTCTTTCCTGTCATGTTTCTCAATGAAAAGCTGACTTTTCTGTCATACCTGTCATTGTCTTAAACATTCGAGGATTGTATATCTGAGTAGTCACGCTCACTGAATGCCGCGTGCTTTTTAGAAATAAACTGTGATCTCATTCAATCACTTTCCCCCAGAGTCCTCTTACAGTAATACCTGTGACATTGTCTTTAACAAATCAGCAGGCACACAAATTGTTTTTCAGTTTCCAGCTTTGCTGGGACATAAAACCTACAGTCAAAAGCTAATGATTACTAAATGTATTCAAGCAAAGAATACAGGAACCAAGAAGAAAAATAAATCTGCATCATGAAAATGTTTTGAGAGAACACTTTTTGTATAACTGCTTTGTTATGACCCAAAGCTGGGTTGGACTGTTCACCAGGAGAATCAGGTGAACCTTATTTGTTTGTTCTGCTTTGTTGCCATGCTTGAATGTACATAAGCGTTCTATTTTTTTCTATTTTTTGACACAAATACATTTGGCCTTAATATTACTGTTTGTTGGTTGTTGTTAGTCCTATGTGGCCCTGAAAGGGAAAATTCCAAATACTTGGTCCTTTTTGTCCAGGTTTTCCCCACATGTTTATAAATATACAAAATGTACCTTTTACAAAATAATGTAGGTTAACTCCACTCACTATATACAGTACTGCTCACGACTGAATGGAAAGAGCCAAAGGCAGAGAATCTGTGGGCCAGCTATTCATTACGAGTTCTGACAAAATATACACCTGGTTATTAGCTAAAATGGGCAGAAATTTTGTTTTACCCTTTCAGGGGATTTTACAAGAATGACAATGATTTAGATGCCCGCAGATCCACACACATAATAATAGCAGCCACTCCAACAGCACATATTGATAAACCACTGGCTTGAAGCACAAGTTACCCAATGCCATTATCCATTTGCATCTTGATTTCAGCATTACATCTCTCAGTTTTTGCTTTCTCATTTAATTGCTTAAAAGTTCTAAGTTTAAAGTTCTATATGAAGTATTAGAGAGAGGGATATTTTTTCTGTTTACACTGTGTTCTTTTGTGAAAAGCATGTGTTATCTGTGGTGTGGAAATAAGTGATATATCTCCCTGCTATTAAAGGGCAGGAGGCAGGGTTATGTGATTTTATATTCACAACAGCTATAGACTGTCATGTTCCATTACTGGTCAGACAGGACAAAGTGAGGAAAAAAGCACTGGGATAGACTTTGATGGACTAGAGCAATGAATAAATAAAACAGTAGCACTACATTCTACTGTAGCCAAAATTATAACCTTCATTTGATGCCCATGACTACCAATGACGGTATAATTTACAACTCGTACAAATGCTCTGTACTAATGGCATATCACATATTTTTGTCTTAAAATAGGTTATATGTTAAAAGTAGAAGAGTAGACGAGTAAAATAATACACAGCCAAATAGAGACCTTTTTAACCCCTTCCATTTTTAAGCATACTTGAAACTGTTAATAAATATGTCCTTTTATCATTAAATCTGCAGTAAACAAATGAAAAGTTATGCAAACATGCATGCAGGTACTTCAGTCAGGCATTATTCTAGAGAGTAAAATGATATCTTTATAATAAGAGCACAGAGATTATTTTCAATCAAAGTATATTACATTGATTCAGCTGTGGAACTCCATCTAATGCAGCAATTCTGTTCTGCCTTTGGACTTACTGACAGAGACAATGTCAGGGTTCCCTGCACCACATCAGAACTTGACAAGTTACCTTACAGTTAAATGAAACACAACTGGTGGGTTTAGCTCAGATGTAGAATTAGGAATTGCAACAGCACAAAAGGCTTTACTCTCAGGATACTTAATTGCAGGGACGCTATAAGGGAGGGTCAGGACAATTCCAGGGGCCTATGAGTGATAGGGGCCCTTGGACCATAATTGGATTAGTCTGGGCTGGGGGTCCAATACAACATACATTCATGGGGCCCGAAATCTCTAGCAGTGCCCCTGCTTAATTGATCTGTTGAGACATGTTCAATGCATTAAAATCAGAGGTGGAAATTTCAGGTCCAGAAAGTACAAATCCAGACCGTGATTTAGTTTCAACCAACCAGTTGCGCATATAGAGTTAAAGAGTACTCCACTGGTTGGATGAAACAAAATTCTGGTCTGGATTCGTACTTTCTGGACCTGAAATTTCCACCTCTGATTAAAATAACTAAACATATCATTCAAAGCCTGATTCTATATGATAATAAATATGATACTACAGGTCAGCAAATGTGACCCCAGTACGTAATGCAAGCCAGTGATCAGAAAAAAAAAAAAACATATACTGTAAGAACAGGGGTTGCAAGAAAGAGACAAAATCCTGCTGTAAACGAAGGACAACAGAAAGTGAAGCTTGTATGAGTCCAGTTCAGCCCTCTGATTCCTTTTCATTACCCATCAAAGCATTTCAGCATATGTTCCCCAGTATAATCATATTAGTTACCAAAACAACGTGCAAAAGATGATAGATGATAGAATTAAAATGAAATAAGCTACTATTATTTTTGTTAAATATAATTAAAAGTTCTAAAATGAAGGTAGAGATTTGCAGTCTTAATATTTATAACCACTTTTTCCACATACAAATAACACATAAAGCTCCAAATATTCCCAGCAGCTCTGAATCTTGGCCAAAAATGTTCTTGCAGAGGTTATGTGAGGCCATATAAAATCATGTGACTGAGCCCATTTTTCATAAACAACTTATATTGGATTTATAATAGAAAAAGGGGATCTAGTTTAGTTAAAATGTAGTGAGGCACTATTTAAGATATACATTGATGTGCAGTTTTTATCCTCTCATTTTCAAATCAGTTTCCATGTATCAGGTTTAAAAGTATTTTATTTCTCTATAAAAATCTGCAAATAAATGACAGTATTTTAGATATTTTTCATTTTAGATAAATCATTACATATCAAACTACAATTTTGAACAAGAAGAGTTCTTATACTGTTTTTATAAAGATGCATGCTTCGTATGGCACGAGGTACACAAGAGCTTTTTTTTCCTTTCGAGTAATACTGATTCCCCGGGTGATGAGACTCAGTAGCTAATGCCCCCACGTCTAGGGCTGGCGGTTCGAATCCTGCCCTTTCTCTGTTCTTGCATGTTTTGTAGATTTCCCTCAACATCCTCTGGCTTCCAACCACATGCTGTCACGACTGACGGGTTGAAGGACTCAGCGGCTGGTGTAGTGGAGAAACACATAGCAGTTCGTTTGAACTAAAAGACAAAAAAAAAGCTGGCAATAAGTGAGACTGCGAGGGATCAAAACTCGAAGGAGGTAGGGCACAGGTGACAAGAAGGTACGATGTCAATGATCCGACCAATGAAGACTTCAGAAATGGGTACTTTTATACATAGACTCATAAGGAGCAACAAACACTAGTTGTGGTTCATCTGGGCCATGTGAGCGAGGAAACAGGAGGGTCAGACGGACATTGGCCGGCAGGGCTTGACACATGCAGTTAAGTCAATAAGTCACTCAAAATCTCGCACAAGCAGTTATTCATTTTATATGATTTTGTCATGTTTAACATTAATTGTTATGTATTTATGTGCTGTTTATTGTGTTATATGACTATATTATTTACTCTTACTTTGTCTGTATTGTCTGATTCTGTTCCTTGGTAGCTGGTATTTGACTCCGTGTGTTCAGCCCCTGCAGCCATGAGCGGAAGCACCCTGGCCGGCAGAGTGATGTCAGTAAGGTCAGGGGAAAATTTATTTAATAAACACCAGATATAAAATGTATAAAATCAAAAAGTTCCACATATGTGTGGTTGCGAAGTTATTGTTAATATCCCATCTTACTTAGGGGATATTTGTATAGATATTTATACACTAAGAACAATAACTGACAAAATTGCTCTCTCCATAACTGAGATATCAATACATTTGTTCAACCAAAATGGACAGGTAACTCTGACTCAGATAATTACCTAAGCAGGCAAATTCAAAGTGGTCACAGGATGATCTGATGAGCAAAATGTACCAACAGTCATCTTAGTCACTACATCTCAACTTGATTAGACACTTATAGTAAAATCGAGACCAGTATTTTCCATCACAATCAGCACAACATGATGGCAGTTCTTGAGAAAGAAGGGCGGTAGTAGGATTTCAGACAATTATAGTACCTATGGGAAAGCACAAAAGAGTTGCTTTTAAAATGCATTTCAGTTGCCGGTTTGACCACTTACACTTGCTCATATGCTGGAGTATCTTCGTTCCACATGCAGCATGAACTCAAAAGTTGTATCCAAGAGTAATTTTAGAAAGAAGGGGAAAAAAGAAATCATGGACTGTTTATGAAATGTATGTTATGTCCCTTGGCTCATAGGATGTGGCATATGGTAGGAACACTTTTCCCCCAAAATTGTCAGCCTCGCTAAGCACAATATCACTCAAGTTCACCACAATAAAGGGTTTATTACCAGATGGAAGCACCCGAAAGTTGGGGGTGGCTAAAGTCAATACAACAAACAGAAACCTGTACTAAACGAAAACAAAACCAGACTCTAAATAAATGATAAAACCCTATATTCCCTATTTATCTATATGTATAAGAAGGAGTGGTTCCTTTCATCTCTTGGTCGGTGAACCTTCTCATCTCCTTGTTCCTTGTCTCTAATCTAGCCACAGGAGTGAACTAAGTTTCATCTCAACAGTAAATTGCAGCCATTCTAAATGGAATTAAGAGAAAGAAATGGTGTAGAAATATAGACCGGGAATGGGGCATGACACACATATGCCAGTCTTCGTTTCATGTTAATGTAGTGTTAATTTGGTCACCCTACCATTGCCTTTGCGTTTATCCTGCTGTTATCACCACTTGGGTAGACAGCTTTCCCTATCAAATTATAGATTACATTTTTTTATGTTTCAGTGAAAACTGTAAGTTATAATGCAACGTGTGGCACATTCTCTCTTCAGATTAGAAAATGTAACATCAGAATTTGTCTAAAGGACCAAAAAGGGTAAACAGAAAATGAAGATCATAATTGTACTTCAGTGTTTTATAACTTCCTACAGATGGATAAGAGGCGATTTTGTTGCGTTTAATAGTGTTCACCAGATTTCCCATCAAGCCGCACAAGCCATACTTTGATCGAGGCATCTGGCATTCAGCTTAAGCAATGTTCCTGGTGATTTACTCCATGTCCGACTTCCCATTTTAATTGATATCCATACTGACAAGAGAGATTACTGCAAATTGTTGCAATTGGGTTTGGTATAAATAGGCATTCACCTGAATGTGGTTTGCTAACCGATGTAGTTGCAGTGACACGTCAAAATTTGACAACTTCCATCTGAGAAATCTGACGCCTTTAATCAGTGAAAATATTTTGCATATGCCAGTATTTTTCTATTTCTATTTTCTATTTGTTGTGCTAGGTTGTGGTGAGAGCTTCTTTTGCGCACACATGCACACACACACACACACACAATACACACACAGGTGTATAATTATATCTTTGTGGGGACTCTTCAGTCCTTTCTATGGGGAAAACTCTAATCCCAACATGATGACCTAAACCCCTACCCAGCCCTAATCTTAACCATAAGTAACCAAACAAAATATGAGACCTTTGGTACTTTTAGTTTTTTGATTGCATTCACAGATCTTTGAAGGGACCTGAAAAATCATCCCCACAATGTAAAAAAAAAACAAGTAAATTGTAATACTAACTTAATATACACACATCAGTGGCACCTGCTAGTCTTTCAAACAGGGGAAGCTCATATTAGGCCTACATCATAAAATTCATTATGTTATTTGTACATGAAATCTGCCCTCTGTTACTTTGCAGACAATGGTCTGTGACCCTGTCGTACCAATTGGCCGTTTCACATGACACCTGGGCAATGCAAGGAATAAGGGGATTTTACAAATTGTCAAAACAATCAAATAAATTGGACTTTCAGTGCAAGGAACTAACTGCAGAATAATAGAATAATAGGTCTTCATTTTTTCACCAGCTAAAGAAGAATATTCCTACAGTATATACTTTAAGTAACTAGCCTTGAGGTGTCTCTACATTGAAAGGCTTAAGATCATCAGTACACAAAGTTTATGAAACACTTACATAACAGTCCACACTGCATTTATAAAATCATAGAAATTTCTAGTTTATTTATCGAATATTGAAAACTTTACTAAGAGACCTGACTCTTACGTGGGGAGTTTTTCTTGAGCTGCAGGCTGGATATTAAAATCTGAAAGTATAAGTTACAAACTTCAACCAAAAGACATGGGTGTGTCACATACTGTATGGTGAGTCAAAAAGGAGCGACGAGAAACAAAGCTAGAGAATCAAAATGGAGAAGAAGTAAAGACAGACACATGGAACCAGAAACAGAGAAAAACTGTGAAAGATTCACTTGCAAACTCTCAGTTGAAGCAAATGCCAAAATTTGGTGAGCCATGATGGTTACGAAGACTAAGCACAGAGCACTATGGGTTGACCACTCCCAAGGTGACTGCTCCCTCTGCACTGTGCGAGTCCTGACAACTTAGCTATGACAGGTAGATAGATCTATGACTGACAGACAGAAGGACAGTGTTACGTGCTGAATGGGCACAGAGCGGAGACAGAGGAGCAGGAGTCCCAGAAGTCGGGAAAGCGAAGGATTTATTGGGGAAACAAGGGTTTTACTGGGGAGACAGTCAGGCTCACGGGACAAAACAGGTAGTAATGTCAATGACAGGACTGGGGGAAGACAAGCAGGGAGGTACTTACATACACCAGACTACAGTGAATAAAACTCGACACAGCAGCTGACATGGGGATTCCACACGGGGCAGCGAGGGGAGGGGGCATGGCACGCGGGGATCGGACGAGTGGGGCATGACAGACAGACTATATGGAGAAAAGTACTGGGACAGACCTCTTACTCATTAAATGCAGGTCTTTCATTTAGATCCATTGCCACAGATGTATAAAATCAAGCACATAGCCATGCGGTCAGATTTACATTTACATTTACAGCATTTGGCAGACGCCCTTAGCCAGAGCGACTTACATAAGTGCTTTAAGACTCTACAATGAATTTTTCCTGATACTAGCTCAATAAAACCAAGGCTATGAATACCATCGATCTAATACTCTGTTGGGAAAGTACAGGTTTTTTTCTTTTTCTAATTCAGGTATTTCTGGAAAAGGTGTGTTTTAAGTCGTCGTTTGAAGACATTCAGTGTTACAAACATTTATGAAAGAATGGGTCGCTCTTAAGAGCTCAGTGAATTCAAATGTGGTGCTGTCATAGGATGCCACCTTTACAATGAGTCAGTTTGTGAAGTTTCTTCCCAGCTGGATGTTTAACGGTCCAGTGGTAGCACTGCGAAGTGGAAGAGCATGGGAACAGAAACTCAGCCAGAAAGCGGGAGACCACATAAAGCAACGCAAAGGGACTGAGTGTGTTGCTACCCAATAATTTATATCCTTATCGATATTTCATTAGAAAAAAAGATTGAAGTCCAGTAGGGAAAATATTCTAATTTCATTGTATTTTTATTTTGGAAGTGTTTTGTAAATTATTCTAATTTATGCAGTTGCCAAGAGAGAATTGTCCAAAGTGGTGTGTGATGTCATCGGTATGCGCGAGAGGGGGATATCCTAGGTCACACTGTCGTGAGCGTTCTGTGCTTCTTGCAAACTCCAGCGCTGAACTGGGAATGATAAAGTAGCCAAAAGGAGGACGGAACTGTGTCTGGGAGGGCAACAAGTGCTGCGTAAATGCTGCCAGCACTCTGTTGACTCAATAACTGCGGAGATCCAAACTTTCTCTGGCATAAAAACTGTGTCCCGGGAGCTTCACGGAGTGGGTTTCCATGGCCGGGTAGCTGCATGCAAGCCTCACATCACCAAGCGCAGCGCCAAGCGTCAGATGCAGTGGTGTAGAGCACGCCGCCACTGGACTCTACAGCAGAGGAAACATGTTCTCAATCACATTTCTCTGTCTGATGGATGAGTCTGGGTTTGTCAGATGCCAGGAGAACATTACCTGACTGTCAACTGTAAAGTTTGGTGGAGGAGGGATAATGGTATGGGGTTGTTTTTCAGGGGTTGGGCTAGGCCCCTTAGGTCCAGTGAAGGGAGCTCGTAATGCATCAACATACCAAGACATTTTAGACAATTCTATGCTTCCATCATTGTGGGAACAGTTTGGGGAAGGCCCTTTTCTGTTCCAGCATGATTGTGCCCCAGTGCACAAAGTAAGGTCCATAAAGACATGGTTGGGTGGGTTTAGTGTGGAAGAACTTGACTGGCCCATCCAGAGCCCTGACCTCAACCCCATCAGACACCTTTGGGATGAACAAGAACGGAGATTGTGAGCCATGTCTTCACATCCAACATCAGTGCCTGACCTCCCAAATGCTCTTCTGGATGAATAGGCAAGAACGTCTACAGATACATTCAAAAATGTTATGGAAAGCCTTCCCAGAAGAGTGGCAGCTGTTATAGCTGCAAAGGGGGAATCAATTCCATATGGATGCCATGAACAGGATGTCATGGAAACTCCTGTAAGTGTAAAACCTTTGTCCATATAGTGCAGACAGACAGACAAAAAGACAGGCAGACAGACAGATAGATAGATAGTCAAAAAGGGATATAAAAGCCATAAGGAAAGGTGATTAAGTAAAATAGGACAAGCAAGGCTAAGGGTATAACACAGGCAGGCCCTTGGGTCAGGAGCCGAAAGTTAATCCACTGCTCCGGGATTGGAATGTAAATCACAAAGCTGGGGAGGATGAGGGAGGGCAGGTGAAGGGGACGAGCGAGGGGGTGTCAGTTTATCATACCTTCACTTATTCAGTTAAAGGAGGGATGCGACCGGGGAAGGGGATCAAGCGTGCATGCATGCAGAGGGGCTTGTCGTGTTCATTAGCATGACAAATGTTCTGTCATCTCCAGAAACATCCTGTGTTAGAGGCCTAATCATTTGCATGAAAATGGAACAGATATGAAACATATCTGTCTGTGAGACGCAGTTACCATGCACACTCTGTGGAATAATTCTGATTATAGTTTCTCCTAAAACAATGTAATGTGGAGCTATGAAATGGCGTTGACAATTTTAATTTCTATATGAATTTGCTTGTAATATGTAACTGTCTGCTTTATTTAGTACAATGGCAATACTGATTTTTCCAAGGATGCTTCAAGGTTTCTTATACAACTTATGTGACGGGATGGGGGCAGGTCATTGAAGCGTCTATTAGGGATAAATACAGATTTGCTGTATGTCCAACCCTGACCTGGACAAATGTTCTTTCACAGCTAACCTTTTCCAGAGACAGCATATTTAACCATTGAATTTATAATAACCCCCTGATTAAATGCAGGCATTTTTCTATTAAAAGTGACATCTTGTCAATTACAATCCTTGTAAAGAAAGTCATTGCATTTTCTGTGAGAAGAAAGGTCAATAGCTTTGTGTAATGAGTAATTGACTCAAGGTGGTATGGTACATACTCTGCACTGACCAAGTTTCAAATGTGATTTATTTCCATATTATTGTCTACCTATCATTACTAATGTGTCATAAAAATGACTCTGATTGAAGTCGCACTGCTAAGGTCAATACATCAAGAAAAAGGAAAAGATGAAAATTGAGTTTTAATGGAGAGGTGAAGAGAACAGAGGTCTATACGTTTAAGATTTTACAAATGTGAAGATAAGGACTAGTGAGTTGTGAATGAGAGACATTTGAATGAAAATGACCGTGGTGAAGACATGACACGCAATGTAGATGCTATAGATGAGTTCAATTACTGGATCAGTACCAATACAGGAATTAAGCTAAGTGGTAGTAGTGAGTGATTTAAAGTCAGAGAGACATTGGCAAACTATAATAATAATAATGATGATGATAATAATAATAATAATAATAATAATAAGAAGAAGAAGAAGAAGAAGGAGAAGAAAAATTGCTATTATTATTGTTATTGTTCTTGTTTGTTGTTTTTGTTGTCTCTTGGTTGCAACTCACAGTTTGTGAAATAACAGTTTATTTGAAATTCTGTTGTATTCCTGTTTTCACTGTATCTTATACCTTGATTTTTTGGTAATGCAGATTGCTATTTTTTTTGTTCTTTTTATATCCTTGGTTTTCCTTCCTGACCTATGACCAGAAAAGCACGAGTGCCTCGAGGGAGGAATTTATTAAAGACCATTAAGTAGGTGAGATTTGGTATTGATGCATTTCAGAGAGGACACTTCTCTGAAGGAGCCTCAGTCTATTAGATTCTACATTCTTGAGATATTACATTAATTTTAAATAATAAATAATCATAAGAATTTGTCTTAAGCAGCATATATTTTAAAATAAACATTTGTCACATTTTCTGTATATTTATCCATTGATTTTAACTTATCATTTAAAGGCACTGCCCATATATTGTATTATCTCCCTAGAAAATAAAAGAGCTTCCAAAAATATCTAACATCACTGAGTTCGTAATTATGTTCTTTGCTGTCGTTAGTATTGCTTGGACACACAGCTCTCTGAGAAGATGTCAAATGAAGAAGAAAAAGCAGCATCGATGTGGACGGAACCACCACGGGGGTGTTCATTTCTTAAGAGCCTGTCCACTTAAATGGCTTTGCAATTAATGTCTGTAGACTATGATTCATTTATTTTGACAGGAATTGTATTTACTTTGAAAGCCTTCCAATACACCAATGAGCACTTATAAATACATATGATTATGAAGGGACTTAAGTTTTCAGGGCTCCCAAAATAGCATGTGCATGAATATAAGCTTCACGTCTAGGGAGACATCAGCACTATGGAAAGATTGATGATACTACATTGTAGAATTTAAAGTTCTGTGAAATGGAATCACAGCAAGAGCTTGTAGTAAATTTCTACATTCTCCACCAACAAATCCTTCAAGAGAAGGAATATGATATTGCTCCTTGGAGTCAGCATTATATCTTGTCATTTGAGACATAATCTGCTTCACATAGCTCTTCACCAGCACATCTCTAGTGAATTTCTGATGCAAATAAGTCAGTTGATCCACTTTTTCAGTCTAAAATTTGTTAAAGCTTTCTTAATGTTTTGTAAATTTTGTACAGAAATCCAAACTTGACTTTCAAGATTCAAGATTCAATTCTTTACTGTTGTGCGTGACAGTATAATGATTTTGGGACTTCAGCCCCTGAGTGGGACAAACAAAACACAAGGCAGGACAAGACATATGAAACTTAACAGCATGTACAAAATACGGAATAGTCAGTAAAGATGTGCAAATTAATGACAATGTGCAAAGTACAATGGATAGGTAGTATATGATAATTGGTGGGGGTTAGGGTGCCAGTCCTTTGTGTGAGTCCTATAGTGTCAGGTTCTGCATGGTTACCATATTGGGGTAAAAGCTGTTTATAAGTATGGTGCTGGTGCTGAACGTAAGGCTAAATGAATGGTGGGGGCCCAGTTTCACTATCTGGGGGAGGTTGGTTAGAAAATCATAGACCCATGCACAGATGGGCTGGCTAAGACCCAGCCCAACTAGCCTGCTGTATGACCCTGGGTGTTCGAGGTGGGTGAGATGCATGTAGAATGGTGGATGCGTTAAGTCTGTAGGCATATTGGTGCTTGTCCTGGGTGTTTGGAGCTGTGGATTTGATGTGTGAGATTACCAGCCTCTCCAAGCATTTGGTAGTAATGGGATGGGTTCAACTGGTCAGAAGTCATTCACTTCACTGGCAGTTGGATGTTTGGGGACTGGAATGATAATGGCAGATATGAGATGAGGGGGGACAGTTTCCCAGCGATAGGGAGAGGTTGAAGAGCAATGTGAAGACTGCTGTTTGTTGTTCTGTCCAGTCCCTGAGATCTCACGCTGGTATTCGGTCAGGTCCAGAGCTTTCCTTGCATTTAATTAAAACCTGAAACATGTATCTTATAGCACTTTTCCACTAGCATACAGGAAATAAGCTGCACCTGAGCTGCACCATGAAAGGAGACCAGTTACAGCAGGACTCTGGCTCGCTCCAGTTTTCCACTGCAGGAGGGTCGCCTGCATGAAGATGTTGCCTAAGAGACACTCATTTACTGTTCACACAGTGTAAGTCATAATTTCTGCTTGGAAGTCTGAGAAACAGTGTCTAGTGTTAGCATTAAATGCTAGTGGAATTAACATTCGCTTGTGTGAATTTGCATTATGAATCCATTCTATTCAGCTATTCTATAACACTTTTTTAAGTAGGTGGTTGGAAATTTTCAAGTTGTGATATTATTGGGAACGCATCAATATATCACAAAGTGTGATACTACCAAAAGTGAAAAATAGGGATGTAACAAAAAATACCTGGAAACCATCGTCGGACTGTTTTGATAACCAAAATATCACGTGGTTATTTCGCTCGTACAAACTCCGTCTCAAAAAATGCATACTAAAAAAGATGATTGTATGCAGATTGTGAGGTGATGTCACGAAGTAACAAGGGGCGCAGGTTGTTTTTCTGCATAAATGGTTGAGGCTTAAAAGAAAATTTGATACATTTGATTTTACAGCTTATGTGGTGTGATAAGGTTTTTTTAACTAACTAAAGGAAAAGGAAAATGAAATGTTTTAAACCACGATAAATTGTTTTTGTTTTGCGCTACATTGACACTTCTGAAGATTTGGATATTCCTGCATGTGCTTCGCCGAACAGGGACCAACTGAACGAAGTTCATAGCAGGATGGCGAGCTGGACCCATGGAGCAACTGTGAAGGATGAGTAGAGGGAGCTTTGAATTTCTTACAACGTGTGCAGTTAGGATATGATGGACTGAATTAAACTGTATATTAACCTTTGGACATTGTTATGCCTGAATTGAACAGTATATTACACGTGCACTGTTTTCACATATTATTTAGCGTGTTAGTAAGTATGGGTGTGGCCAATATTTCACGCGGTGAAAACAGACCCGGCGGAAAAATGGCAGAAAACACTACTTCAGAATTGCAGATTGTGTTTTGATTAAAAGGTCCAGCTGCTGCAGTAATAATTCATATTTCATAAAGGAACTACTGACTGCTTGTTTTTGTTTTATAATTACATGCACTGTTCAGTCATTCATTGCAAAGGACAATTACTGCTAAGTTCTGGCAAAGGCTTAACGTCATAGCTGGATATTTCACTAATGAAGAAAAGCAGAAGCACTTTATGTTAAAAGGAAGAACTAATTTGATATAAATAAACAAGTTGATCATTAATTATTAAAATAGTAGTTTTCTTTTTAAATATCGTGATAATCATCGTATTGTGAACATTTTATCGCGATATTATCATATCGTGAGTTTTTGGTATTGTTACATCCTTAGTAGATAATATATAGAATATGTCCTTTTATTCCTTAGATAATCCATGCATAAAGATACAGAATCAATCAGATGGCCATGAAGCAACCAGCTCAGTCTGATCACGCTCTCAGCCCTGCTGGTAAGCAGGGCCGTGTCCGTGTTGAGTATGGCTCAGGCATTCAATTTACAAAGGAAGGTATGCCTGTGGTATGTCTCTGGTATGCGGTTCTTGATGACAGTGGAAAAGTGCTATTACATTGTGAGACTTCAAACAAGAGCTGAGTTCTTGCCAGACAGCGGGGGTGAGGGTGGGGCCTCTCTGGACCTACAGTCCAAAAAGCCACAAAAGGTGCTATGGTCATTTACAACTTGAATATTACTGCTTGGGGAGGGAGCGTTCTCACTTGTGTAGGTGGTGAGGCGTTGGATGCCATACCAAACTTGTCTGGGGTAACCTTTTTTAAAGTAGCCTTCAATCCTTTGATTTTACATAGCTTTGGTGTTCTTAATGCCTTTGTTCAGGTTGCATGTAACAGGACTGGTCCCAGTCTTGCCTT
Organism: Hippopotamyrus pictus; assembly: GCA_026781145.1. NCBI lineage: Eukaryota > Metazoa > Chordata > Actinopteri > Osteoglossiformes > Mormyridae > Hippopotamyrus > Hippopotamyrus pictus. The sequence continues at coordinate 24,022,639 of JAODLC010000002.1, read as the reverse complement.
CTTCATTCAATCATCTCCCCATTTGGCCAGTAAATGTCACTGGCTACCCCGCCTCCCATTGCTTTCCAGGTCTGTCCTTCCACTATTGTCATTGGCTAAACGGGCTAAGAACAATGGGCTGAGAACTGAGCTCCCCTACCATCATGGTTGTTGGTTGAGTTTTGCTTTTCCCCATTGTTAGTTCTTCCATTCATGTAACTTCTCTTTTGATCCTTCTTTTTGTATCTGTTTCAGGTTATCCTTGTGTCTACCTAGTATTGGTATATTAGCTATGTTCCCTGTATCTCCTGTGTTGCCCTAGTCCCTAATGATTGATTGTGATTACTCTCACCTGTTCCTTGTCCCCTAGTCTTTCATTTTGTCATCATTAGTTATAGCCCAGATCTGCCCTCTGTTAATGCCCTCCTTATCATGTGTTTATAAGTGCCTGCTTCTCTATTCCCCTCTATTCCCCAATCAATCATTGGGTTTGATTCCCGTACTGCTGCGTTAGATTCCTATATTGCTGCGTTTGTATTTACTGTATGTGTGGCCTGAGTTGCTGCTCCTTTGTTTTTTGGTGTCTCCAACCAAAATGTGGGGTGTCTCTTCCCTCATGACCCACCATAACAGCCTGTCTCGGCATCACCGGCCCTCTGAAAGCTGTGTCATGGGCCCTCAGCATGTCTTGGACATCTTTGGTTTAAAGATCTTTAATGATTTTAACCCTTTCAGGCTCAAATTAAGTTTTAGTTGCTAAAGGACAACCAAGTCCTACAGTGGTACTTCTGAGTAAAAAAAACTCATAAAATATGTATCTGGGGTAATA
>JAODLC010000002.1:24006959-24019983 GCA_026781145.1 Hippopotamyrus pictus | reverse complement strand
TATATATCATCCTTATCCTAGTTGGCCCTTACTTAAAGGGATTTTAATGAAAATACGAAAGATGTCATGGGGTGGCATAGCACTTGACATACATCATCAAATCTTTCAAGTGACATGTCACCTACTAACACTTGCCCTTCCTGATTGTCATGAATTTATCTGTATATTGACTAAGGAGCTGGTCTTTATGCAGGAAACATGCAGGTTCAAGTCCCAGATGTTAATCTGCCCTTATAATTGTGGTTAATGTGGCAGTGAACTCAGACCTCTTCAGTAAATATTCATCTGTGCAAAGGGTTACAGTGCCAGATTGTAAGCTTTGTGAATCATTATACTGAATAGTATGTGAGGGCATGTCCATGTGGATTGCTTTCATCAGTTTATATTGAAACTGTAATTCAGACAGCTGTCAGTGCAGTATATGTATTGGATGGAAGCGAGAGATTGCTGTATTCACAGCTTAAAAATTATAGGCTTCACATAATAAGCACATTTATACTGAGCACATTTACAAATCATTAATAAGGTTTGCTCTCTAAGGCATATGATTTTACAATCCAAAAATTACGAACCACACAGGGCAAACATTTACATGTATAGATGGCTTGAAAATATGTGCATATGTTTAGGTGTTTATTACTAACCATAAATGTATTGTGGGATTTGTAGGAAAAACAGCTGCACTTGTACTTGAATGCACACTTGTGAAGCATTATCTAGCGTCACTTGCATGTTGCTTGTGACAAAAGTTTCAGCTAAATAAATTAATGTAAATGTGAAAATCCCCAAGGCCAAAGGACTTACCACCGTTGATCATCCCCACACTGTGTCTTGCTACTGTAGCTTGTTGTGGTTTTGGGACAATCCCCAAGATTTATTTTCTTTTCCCCCACAGAACATGTAATCATTATACTGAACAAACCAGTGGTATCTTACATGTTACACCCCATCACCATGTCCAGTGGTACGGGCATTCTGAAAATTCTACTGGACATTACTTGAGACTTCTACAAAGAGCAGAATGAGATAGGAAATGCTGTTTAGTACCATGTTATTAGCTAGAAATCTTTTAAAGACGTTTAATAATGAGCATTTTACAACATGAGGCGAAGCTTATATTAGGTTTTAGTGATGCAGTAAAAATCTAATTATTAACACAATTGATCATTAAAATATTATTATAAGTCTAGAAATAGTGTCTGTTGTACAGTATGTACTGCAGAACTCAAAAAGCAGATGGATGTAATTAGAGCACACTACAGATAACACAGACAATTGACAACTGACTTGACTATTCAGTCACTTTAAAAACACAATTAATAACAATGGTCACATGTACAGTTGGTATATTAAGTGTATCAAAAACTTAAATGCTTTCTTATTCTGTTTCTGTTTTGTAGACACCTCACCCCATTTCATTTACATTTTATAAGTGTGTTAACTTAGAAAAGAATGTTTTGATTATTAATATTCATCAATATATGATTTCCCCCCCCCCACACACACAATTTACACTCAGAAACAGGGGTGACCAGGTATCAGCAACACATTCCTTGCCAGCAGAGTTAAAAAGCAAAGCACATATATTAATTTAAACAAGGTTATCGTAGTAATGCTGGACTTAGGAAAGTCCACACAGACACCTGAGACGTTCAGGCTATCTCTGCATTTACAGTGTTTTCCCCTTTTGCACAAATGGTGACCTATTGTTTATTTATTTTCATCTTTTCATTTTCTTCCAGATTTGTTTCCTCAGTAGGCAAGAGAGCAAAATATTCTATAGTTTTAATGTCTACAAATGTTTAACAGGGAAGTGTTTGGTCTGCCTGCATTCTTTGATGGGAGCTCCATGTTTAATTCTCTGTGAAGTGTGAAGCCTGGCAGTCTAAGTGCTTTTGACAGCTCCCAGCAGGTGAAAGTTTAGAGAGCTGTAGGGATACAGATTTCAACAGATTTAATGAGGATGGTGGTAAATTTCTGCTATATGGAGCTCAGCATTTCCCCCCTACACTCACCCTGGCCACTTCCAGGCTTTTCAAGTCTCTGTAAATTTTAGAATTGTTTGCCGTTTCTGAAAAAGCTGCTGACACTGACTCACTAAGCTGGGCACCTTCTTTCCAGTTGAGATATCAATCCAAATGATTACTAATACTTTAAAATGATGAAAACTCCAAGGGTTTCTCTTGTTGTTGTATTCCACGTCTTATCCGAATATAAAATGGTTAATGTCATATCTGGCATCATTTGCGCTACATAGTTTTGTGTGTTTAGTCCAGTAACACAAAGCCGTGATTATAACAATATTTCATTTAAGAACCAGCAACACTGGCTTGCTAATTATGTCTAGAAATGAGTCATCAATTATTTTTAGTGCCACCAATATTTCTATAGTAATACACAGTTACTATGTCAACGCAAATGAAGGAATACTCTCCAAGTCAGAAATATCTGTTGCTGTACTGAATAACTCGATCCATATTCCAAGTCCTTATCCTGATCAGGGAGACCTGGAGTCTTGTCCAAGCAGCATAAGATTGGGGCACACCCTGGATGGGTACACACACCATGATAAATTTAGAAAAAACAATTAGCTTTGCTGCACGTCTCTGGACTACAGGAGGAAACTGGAACACCCAGAGCAAGCCCACTTGATATGGGGAGAACATGCAACCCCCACAAAGCAGAGCTGGGATTTGAACCCTCAATCTTGGAGGGGAGGAAAACAGCACCACCCACTGGGCCGCCTCGTTACCCTGCCACTAAACAGCTCCTGCCCAAATTTGTAAAACGATTGTTATATTTAAAGCTACTTATAATAAACCATAATGAAAATACTTGAAACTGCCAGTACTTCAGTTATTCTGTAAGTATAAGTAGATGCTGCTCAGTATAATTTTATTAATATCATTAGCACATGTCTCGTCAAATTCTATTAAATGCATACAGTCAGGATTTTTATGGTATATTTATGACCACATATACAATGACATTGTAGCGGCTTTTATGTGTGCCTCGTCGTTAGACGGCTAACCCATCTGTAGAGCCGAGGTTTGGACTCACTGGCTGGTACTTAGTGGTGCAATGGAAATGGCAGATGAAACACAGAGAACTTAGTCTGTTAACTTAGCAGTGGACCATCTCTTTAATGGCAAATAGAGCTTTGTCTACAAGCTACATTTAGTATGTAAGAGCCAAAAGGACAATTCATCGATAACCCTTAATAATTTATAAAATAATAATGAATATTATTATTACATGTTACCAGAACATATAGTGAGCTGTATTTCGGACAGTAAACAGATACTGGCAGGAATGTGAGTGTGTGTTGTGCCACGCTCCTGGACCTTGTCACACTGCACAGATTTATCGAAAGCACTTAAGTTCAGAACCTTGAAGCGAACCACATATGAAGTGGGGATTGATGGGTGATGTATTATCAGAAGCTGTATCTGTATTGCTCCAATTTATCCACTGCTTGCTATCTTCGAAACATCCTCCCCATTAACCTTAGATGACGACAGTGAGTGAATGTGTGGCATTTTGCCAAAGTGTGTTGCTCTTTCTCCAGATTACCTTTGCTGCCAGTTACCTTCACCAGCGCCTCTTACAGAGCTATTACTGGTCAGCTGCCAAAGACATGCAAAACCTGCCTAGCTGGACATGTGGAATTTCTCTGTCCAAACAACCATGATCTTCCTACCCCCTCAAGAGAATTTCAGCTTAAATTCACAAGCAACAAGTATAATTTACCTGTATCTTTTTTCTCATGTGCTTGTCTCTGTCACAGTGTACCACGCTCTTCCTCTCATAATAGCATATTTCTTCAAAACACAAAGCTGGCACTTTTCTGAAGATATTTTCATACAAGAGGGGGCATATCAGTTTTGGATATTAGTGAAAAAAATATTTTCTAAATACGCATATGAAAGAACATGACAAAAAGACACAAGGAAAGCTCAGTAATCCAGTGCAAATCTCAGGGTTAAGCTCTGCTGTTATAACTGCCAACAGGGATGCCAACCGGAATTACTCAACTAAAAATATCCAGCTTTTTATTAATATACCTTGCAAAGGTACAGGCAGATTCTAAAGAAACAGACAAACAAATAAGTACATTGACAAACCAATCAATAAATCAGTATTTCCATCAAGCAACCACTTGATTGGCCCACAGTCAGGCCCTGAACATAAAACATAATGCTAATGGCAGTAGTAGTTAGGAAACCATGGGCATCGTTAGGTCTGATCACTCAGGGCTATAGCCCCGAGTATTTTAACCCTGACGCCAAACAAAGTCAAGCCCCAGGTAAACTTGACTTAATCCCTGATTTATTTCAATAGCTAGAAATGCCCCTGCTGGGAACCATTCGTTCTGCAAATCTCCTACCTCACCATCATGAACAACACGATCTTCCCAAGTAAGAGACTTATTCATAAACATGCATGCAGGATGATAAAAGACATGCCCGCTGTGCATACACTGCGCATTCAGATTATACACGGCGCGGTGCAGAATGTCGCCATTATGCCATCGACAGAAATTGGCTGTAGGTTTGTATTATTAGTGCCTGACGTTCACATCTAGACTGACTCACGTCTTTGCTCTAAGCTATATGTGTCCTGTTGCTTTTATTTGATACCATTCCAGACATAAAACTCAATGATCTTCATTTATCAGTATGTTGGAGTCATAATCATTTTTAAATTTTCTGAATAACCTCTTTAATATAAAGACCACTCAGATTGTAATATAGACATCATTTTATTAATTTGTAGCTTAGGTATTTTGAAGATGAGTAATGTTAAAATTTTCTGTCCCTAACCTTTTTACCAGCACTATTAAAATACTTTTCTAGTATTTCAAAACTAAGAATCAGGAACAAACAGAACTCAATAAACAATTCGGGTACCTGGCAACCGCTACAGAACAAAAGATGGTGTGTTGCTTATCTCTGCATTGATATGGGGCTTAGTGATTTCCACCATTATTACTGAAGCATAAAGGTAGCGCAGGCTGCATCTGGTTTGACTGGGTTCCAGCTGCTGAATATGACAGGGAAGTCAGAGAGTAGATTAGCACAGTTTGGAGTAATAAAATAAGTAATCCCACAGAATCCATGCAAACAGTTGTTCAGCCAGCCTTAATAATATATTTGGCTCTCCTATGGAGTGTTCCTAGATACTACACACCATCTGCTGCTGCATATTTTTCTTTTTTTTTTAATTGTATTACACTTATGGTTTCACATATAATTGTCCGCTATCCTGCTGACAGTCACTGTCATTCAAATGTTACCAAACCATATACTAACATGAAAATATGTTGAGAGCTGCTACACATGCATGACGGTCATTGTTGACTGGATGAAATGTAATGAAAAAGGTTAATGGAAATGCCTCTGCAATAGGTAGTGAAATAATGTTTTGCTGGAAATGCGGTATATCACACTAAAGCCACTTACATTTGTATTGTACTTGTACAGAACTTTTTATCGTCAGTGAGTTTAACGTCTTAGTATTGTTTACGCACTCGTTTCAATGATCGCTCGCTCAAAACTCTTTGCAGTTATACCTCAAGATGGTGACAATGTATTTGCAAAATGAAAGGCATCATTAACATGCCCGATCGCATCTCTGTCATCTTAGGTAAATTCATCTGTAGATAACAGGCATACAGTTGACACCCACCAGTTTCATTCCTCAGCTAGCATCTGGTGCTCAGGGAGCCTGAGACAAATGCATTTGTGAAAGCTGTAAGAGTGGCTCATGTATGTCTTGATGATGTTAATCCAAAATAAGATTAGCGTGGAGTCCTGCATAGGGCAGAAGAACAACTGGAGCATGCTTTCATAAAACACAGCCTGATGTGATAAAATTATGGATTTCACACTTATTTCCAAGAGATGAAAATTCCGTGCTGTGCTTTCCAAATCAGTTTTTCTATTTATTTTAATGTTCTGTCATTTTCTATGACACCTTCCGGGGGATATCATATACAAAGCTGAACATAATTCAAATCATAAAATACATGTACAGGGCTCAGGATCTGCCTGGAAGCACAAGATTTCCTTTAAGTCTCATTTTACAAACAGTGATGTGTCAGAAACTCAAACCAAAAAGAATATGAAGACATAATAATAGTTAAGAAATGACAATTAAATAATAGTAGTATAGAGTTTACCTTATTTTGAATTTAATATACCTTTTTTTATCCATAAACCTTATTTATTCATCCATCCATCCATCCATCCATCCATCCATCACTTATTCTGGTCCGGGTAGCAGGGATTTTGAATCTATATTATTCTTCTTTCTTTAATTATCTAGCTAATACCTGTGCAACCCTTGCAATGAAATATGAGAATATTCTTTTATCATTTTTCATTAGACCCTGCAAAAATTCAACACGTTACAAACACCAAGGTTAAAATGAAATGTCACAGCCAAGACCCAGAGCACTCAGTTAAAACATGCTTATCAACTTTCACAACCAGCAGAGACCCCAGACAGAGAGCCTTGAACCTGGCTGTCCATCCCGCAAGCCAGGATTTCTGCCTGCTGGTTCCTGAGACTACTGGGCAACATATTGCAGGAAACAGGTAATCAAAGGGGCTTTGGGCTGCTGAATGGATGGTCGACTTTAGGATGACTTGTACAGGAGGTCGACTCGAGTGCAGAACACTGGAAAAGCAGGAACTGCTACTTCAACATGGGAACCATGAAGCGGGGTTGAAATACAAAAAGGTAATGCAACAGACTAAAGGGGAGCTTAATATCTGGTTGAAACAAGTATCCGGTACGAATAATTTGGTCTTTCTGAAGCCAATTGCCATCAGATCATTACTGACATTATCTGTGCTCTTTCTTTCTGTTTGCAGGGAAGCAACAATGCTTACTGTTTACTGTCCCTCCTACATAAACGTTAACTACACATTATTCTCCTTGCCAGATACCAGTGTATGTATGAGTGCTCCAGAATCCCTGAGTGATCGTTTTGTGTTTATCTAAATTACATACAGAAAAACCCTATTTCATACAGTATGTAAATTCTGTTGTGTGTTTTCTTTTATCAATTTTAAAATCTCTTGGTTTGTTGCACAGATCTGCCTTGCTCCCGTAACCCCCTGGATAGGCTCCTTAATAGGACAAATGGTTACAGAAAATGGATGGATGAATGGATGGATGGATGGATGGATGGATACTGCATCAACTATACATAAATGCGCATTTAGATGCACATATGCTTGTGCAGTATCTATATTTTTTATAATGTTATGACATTATACTGCAGTATAATATGGCATTTCAATAGTGTTTGTATCGTGGGTATTGCATAACATGCATGATTTTGGCTCTTTCATATATAGATTATGGATTGTATATGTATTCTTCGTGCAACATACTCAATAGTAGTCATAGGCATTCTTACAAGATGTTTTATATGGGAATATTCACAAAATTGCGAATTTCCCAGTTAAACTACCCACCCACATCCAGTATGAAGCCCCATTCATTATGGATACGGATTTAAGTCATTATGTTAGTTAAACAGACACAGATACTGCCAGTCCTGTGCTCACCCCTACAACAAACTTTAGACAAGATGCAAGCTGCACTGCACACCAGCTGAGGAATTCCAGCTAACCATGACCATAAACATAAGATGCCAGCAAACCAAAGCCGTGAAACTTGAAACAAGATCCTGGAAACCAGAACCACACATGTGGTGATGATGCCTGAAACCCTGACCAATAAAGGAAGATAAGATGCAGACAAACTAACCCCCACAAAGTCAGAAACTAGGCTCCAAACCAAGCACTGAGCCATAGCCTCACTGAGCCGTGATGACTGAGCGCAATGACTGAACACTGAGCCGCGATGACTGAGCACTAAGCCGCGATGACTGAGCGCAATGACTGAGCACTGAGCCGCAATGACTGAGCACTGAGCCTCGATGACTGAGCACTGAGCCGCGATGACTGAGCGCAATGACTGAACACTGAGCCGCGATGACTGAGCACTGAGCCGCGATGACTGAGCGCAATGACTGAACACTGAGCCGTGATGACTGAGCACTGAGCCAAGTACCTCTGGCTTACAACAAGATGAAACACACTGAATAACCTGTTAACAGAAGAGTTCAGGCATAAGAGTGAGGACACACACACACACACACACATATATATATATATATATATATATATATATACTGTATATATACATACACACACAAACACACACACACACACAAATGGAGCACTGCTGTCATGTCATAAAATAGCACGTGCATGATGGACGCAAAGTGGTTTTGCTTAGGGGTCCACCAATTATCGGCCTGAGTAATTATCGGCGCCGATATTTAGCATTTTTATGGTTATCGGTATCGGTCATTTCATCCACCGATAAATATATATTATATATATTTTTATAAATATATACGTGGAATCTCCAGGGAAACCTCAATGGGTTTCTACCAATTTCTACCAAGCCTCAGCCATCACAATCTCAATGACAATGTCACTATTGCAATGGGAAATTTTGAGAAAAACAATAAATAAAAATATGCTGACAGCTACTTTGGGAAACATTTCCACTTCCTAAAGCAACATGCAAATACACTGTGTGCCGCCTTTTGGAGTGGGAACACACAATGCATGAGAGATTCGTTCATAAGCATCATTTGCCACTTTGGTACTAAGATAAAAGTAATAAGTATATCCATCCATCCATCCATCCATCCATTTTCTGCAACCACTTCTCCTATTCAGGGTGCAGGGAATTAATATATCATAAACCGAAAAAGCCAAATGACTATTCAAAGCTAATTTTTAAAATAACCTTCTTCTGTAAATGTTCTGAGCTGCTAAAGCAGTCATATACAAACAAAAAAGGTGCCGTAAAGCTGAAAACCATCTAAAGAAATTGAATGATACATGCTAATGCTACATTAATTTTAAAACCAAGCTCTCATATTCAATTTAGTGGTATGACTATCAATGGAAAAGAACCCATTTAGGTTAAATGACATTTTGTTCTCGGACATGTTTGGACAATTGTAGGTGTTAATATCTTAATTAAAGGCTATGCAATTTGGGCACTGATAGTTCGAACGCACATTCTCAGGCTTGAGGAAACTCAATTTATTGTTTATGCACAGGCAATTCAGGCTCATTTCTTGAGACAGAATACCTTCTGATATCCTGAAGGGAGGTGTGTCACCAATAAACAGTGGCTAAAAATAAGATACTTATTAAAATTCAACATCTGAGCGAACAAAGAGGGAAACGGTAAGATCACGGCACGGTGAGTACATAAAACAGCACCGTCCTCTGTAAATCTTTCACATGTAAGTGACAACCTGGTGTCCAGTCATTGAGTATTTGCATAGAATATGTGTATTCTATATTTAAAATATATGTTTATGTTATCAAGTCCAGGTCAGAGGAAGCCTACTGTACAACCACAGGGGAACATCCTGGATGGGATCATGGTCAATTGCTGGGAGCGCAACCACATTGACACACTATGGAAAACATAGGACTGTAAGAGGAAAAGCGTTTATGCTGTGTAAATCTTATAAAACAACATTCCCACTACTGAGGGAGGAAACGTGATGTTATACACACAGCAAAGTTCAGCCTAAAAAATCAAGATGTGAAATGTAACATGCAAAACTACATAAAACAGATATGCTCACTCTTGAGCATTTATCGCAAATATGCTTACTTAGCGTACAGCAGTATTTGTAACAGTATATGTATACTGAAGCCAGGTGCACAGTATATATGGGATTTTTATCCTAATCAGACATGCATGATAGCTGCAGCAAATGAGAGAGGATGAAGCAGCACTGAAATGTTGACTTTTTTTTTCTTCACTTCATTTTTTTCACTGGAACAATATGGTCACCATATCATGTGCTCTGTCTCCTCTTTCCATTAGAATCCATCCCTTCACATTCTCCCCTGCTTGTGCTCATTTTATGGCATGGTGCACAAAATGAAAATTATGCAAGGAATGATGTTTTTGGACTTGGATTTAGATTCTCTGTTTCTATTTTCTTTACTTTTAACTTGTTACATCAGCCTTTTAAATTAGCTGATGGTTTGTCATAACTGTTGTAGCTAAATGCATGTGTCCTTTTATTTATGAATGTGATAATTAATAATCATGCTTTCCTTGTTCCACATAATATTATCAGTAATCACGTTTGTTTCAACATCACATATATTTTACTGTATTAAAATTTGCACTTACTATCAGATATCACAAATCAAACCCATAGGCGTCTGAGAAAGTTTGATATAGGGATATGGAGGGGTGGGGGACAACTTATTTAATTAACAAAGGTCTATTCACTGAGGGAGGTGCTACATTAAATACTGGGGGTACAAACTATTGCCACAGTTTCTTATTTGTAAAGTCATAATCATAATCATCCCTCCATTTACACTTGATTGTATATGGTGAAATTCATGATGTCAGCAGGCTGAGACGGTCAGCCCAGACGTCCTTTATCCCAGCAACATATTCCAGGTCCTCTGTGCAGAAACCCAGGCTTTTCCAGGGCAGCTGCCAAATGAAATCCTTATAGTGTGTCCTTTGTCTGCCCTGGGGATATCTTCCCAATGGGGCATGTCTGGCACAAATCCAATCGAGCCCGACAAGGAGACATTCTTATAGAAATGCCTGAGTCACCTCAGCCATCTCGTCTAGATGTTGAGGAGTAGTAGTTCTACATCAATACTCCCCAAGATCCCTGAACTCCTTACCCTAACCTAGAAATCCTCCAGAGAAACCTCATTTCAAGCACTCGCATCTGTGACCTTGTCCTTTCAGTCACTACACAAAGCTCATTACCATAGAGGAGATTAAGGATGTAGATTTACGGATAAACCAGCACCTTCATCCACAAATTCAGGTTCAGCATAACCAGACAAGTACATAACCCACAGAGCTGTCACTGTTGATGAAATCCTCCCCCAATACTCGAATGAAACCCCAACATAGTTACTCTTCAAGGCAGATAAGTCCCTCCCCCATTCCCCCATTCCAAGTGAGTACCCCATTTTTTTCAGTAGAAAACAGTGGCCTTCTATGTAGAACACTAATTCTATTCTCGTTTGCTTCACACAGAAATATTTACTCTTTTAGCAGGTTAATTGTGTGCACACCAAAGTCCATGGTCAGATTAGACCAAGAGGATGACATCATATGCTATCATCAGTGCTGTCACCCAAATCCTCCACAGTGGACATAGTCTTCTGGAACTAAAATATACACTTAATTTTATCCAAATATCTTAATGTGTAAATAGAAAAATTTTACTCTAATTTTTTTACGTTAGCAGGTTAGGGTAGGTTAATATAGTAATATTATGCAGGATTCATTTGCTTTACTTGAGCAGCACAAACATATTGGGATTTATGTATATGTATTTCATAGTTTTCTCCAAAGCAACTTTTGGGTCAATGCAACTACTATACGTGCATTAAATACCGAGTAAAGTGTATTAACAGAATCATATTTTTAGCAAGTGGAGTAAGCATCAGAAATAATATTACTCCATTACGATATTTCTCAATTACAAGTTCACTACATAAAAATAGTGCACCAAAATCACAGCACCAGTTTATAAATTAATAAATCACAAACAATATCAAACATGAGATAATGAATTATGCTAGATTTTCACCAATTAAAATTACCATACCTTGGAATATTAGGGGATTTATAGTAATTAAAACTAGTTAAACTTTCCTGGTAAAAGGTATTTAAAGAGGACGTTTAAGTTCAGTTCAAGGTGATATCAAGCTGACATTTTAGATGAGATATATGGGAGCAGCTGGCAGGTAATATTTTAATCATAAATTAAAAACAAAATCAATTAATGCAATAATTAATGCATTAAAAAATACAAATCAGATGTGACACTCAAGTCTCATTACTGCAAGATCAGTATTTTCAGAGTTCTCTTGCCCTAATGAAGTTTTTTTTTTTAAATTTTGCTTTGCCTGAGTCAATATGTCATTTTAGCAATATATTAAATACAAAATATGAAAACAATACAAATAGGAATCAAATCAATTTTGTTCTCACTATAGATTGATTTAGATTGTTTCTTCCTATTTCTTTTTTATTCCATGTATCCTTTACTTCTACATTCAACAATTCTGCATGTCCTCGATTCAATGACGGCAGGGTGTAAGAAAAGCCTTTCAGTGGGGATAAGAGGAGCTTCTTTTCGCTCATGTCCACGTTGCTGACTTAGCAGAAGGGGAGTTAAGTCGGATGAGTGGGTCTCACAGGGCCAAAAGAGTTCAATAAAGAAAGACAGACCAGATGTTAATGATTATAGATTTCAGAGGTTGGAGTAGAATATTGTATCAGTTGTTCAAATCCAATCAAAATTTTTAAGCTTTTGTATCATGTAAAGGCTTAAACATGTTTTCATTAAAAACTACCAGTACCACTAACCAAACTATCAGTCTCTCCCTAGATTCTTCTATGTTTCCGCTACAACACACCACACAATTTTGGAAAACAGTTAGCATTCTAATATATCTACATATTTATGGTCATATATCCTGAATTAATATAGCATGGGGAGTCAGCCTGTTGTATGTATAAAACAGAATAGAACAAAGGAGACAAGGATGTCAAGATGGCTGATTCTCATGTATATACATAAATGAAGTGTCACACAATACATTAATTTTTCACACTATACCAACTTGTTGAAAAAGAAAACATATTTTACACCTTTTCTTCTGAATGAAAACGTGTCTGAGCTGTGAAAGAGAGGGTAGGAATATCTGCATTATTAAATTAGATTACTGAGATGAATTGTTACAACTTAACTTGAAATGATATCACATTCTCCCCTCTGGGGTACAGTATATATTGTACAGTGGTTTATTTTTATACACAATACATTGAAATGTTGGTATCAGACGTAGCATACAGTGTTTCCCCTAGGTTTACAGCTTTTTTTTTTTTTTTTTGGGGGGGGGGGGGGGGAGGC
>JAODLC010000002.1:23992534-24006859 GCA_026781145.1 Hippopotamyrus pictus | reverse complement strand
TTCTGGGCTTCTGGAAGAACATTTCTAGAGCCTCTTGATATGGGAAGTCAGAAACGTCTGGCCCATTTATTGAGATCTGCATGCAGGCTGCAAGGCCTACTGCCGATGTTTGTCTTGACTGCAAATACATTAACTGTTAGGCTTTAAAAATGATAGCTGATAGCTTAAAATAGTGATAGTTCAGAGCAGAAAATCCCATTGTGAAACGTATTTATTACCCTGTTCATGGTTGAGAAGCCCCTCTCACAGTTTGCACTGCTGACTGGGTGGTTGACGCGACATAATTTTCGACCCGGGTGGGAGTGTGCTCACCTGTGTGTGCGCGACTGTGTCAGTGCTCGTGCATCGGGGGGGAACTCCGCCACACGCGATACAGAGCAGAGGAGAATTGTAAACGCGCAACCGTGTAGAGACAGAAATGACAAGCTGTTGTGTAAATAAGATAAATAACATAAGGCTATTTAGTTTGTTTAATAAAAGAACAATGTATAGACCTGTTTTATAGGAAAGGTAACCTTAAATGACTTCTGTTGTGATCTGGCGGTATATAGAAAATAAAATAAATAAAATTAACATGACCTTCAAGGGGGGGCAGGGCACACCCCTAATATAATGGTAGGGGAAACACTGACATAGGGGTCTTTAATCTGGCTCCATTTATCCATCTGTAAAAACAATGTATCTAAAAATATCACCTGCACCACATTGCTTGAACTCTTTGTGTTTTTCTCATGCTAAAGACAAGCCAGCTTTACGTACCATTCCTCAGGTCCAGTATCATATGGTGATCTAAATGCAGTATATGACTGTATAAAGGGAGACAGATGCAATTTCTATAATGTAATCGTTTTACCTTGCTTAAAAATTGTAAGAAGCTGGTTTCCAACTAACTCTGACAACTAGGAGGACCCTTGCAGTGCGATAAGTGACTAAAGAAAGCAGGACAAGAACCCTTATCTAAATGGTTGTTTTATAATGCTCAGCAGCATTTTAACCCTCTGAGGTTAACCTCTAAAAATATCACACATTAGTTAACCTGAGGCTTTTCACCCCGCAGTAATTTGGCTGCGCATAAATTTTTTAGCATATTTTAGCACTTTCTATAGTATAGCATATATCATATTTTCTGATCTACCACTCTAAGTCCACCAATTAGGTTTGCCCCACTGTAGCTAAGGTTAGGGTTAGAAAGCTTATGGCCACTGTGTGTGTGTGTGTGATTGGGGGGGAGGGGGGGTGGGATAGTGTTCCCAGGTTAAATTAACCTTCTAGGAACACAAAAATGATAATCACTCTATCAAACTTCATTCACAGATTTAAATTTGTACAATAACTCTGCCTCCTGACATCATCTTCAACCAACAGACTGAGATCACCTACTCCTCAATAATAGGTTCAGAGCCTTTTGTTTTCCTCTGGTCACTGGCAATCTCTGTGTTGACAAACAGGGAAAATTACTCTTTGAATGTCAATGAAGGAAAAATAGTACTCCAGGTGTTTTCTCAGAAACTGGAGCTGACAAAATTAAATATAACCAAAGTCATTGTGTTAGAAGAAATATGGAGTAAAAACTTCTGATTTTTTTTCCCCAAGCAAACTTGAAAGCTCATTTGAAATTCACTGTTATTGAAAACTATTAGTTAGTTGATAAGAACAACAACAACAATAATAAAAGAATAATAAAAAATAACAGGTTTGTACAGTATGTCCCTGTACTGTATATCGTCCCCCATAATATTGAAGTTTAAGAAGTTAAGCACCACTGCTTCAGAGTTATCTCTGCTATGCCTGGTATGTACTTACTCAAATTCCTTAACTTTACCTTTTATCAATTACTTAAATCTCAGAGTCAGACTTGATATGTGGAGCTGCTGTCCAATGAGATTAGATGCCAGGCCATCGCTGCCACTGATGGGTTCGGCCCAATCCCAGTTGCACTCTAGTTATCCCTGTAACTGTGTGATAGCATTTAAATGTTTGTCAGATCTGAGGCTCCTGCTGAGTGCGGCTATTATTTTTATTCTGTCAGAGCTGTCACTCTGAATCCGGGGCCATGTCAGCCGGGCTACCGTTCCCTACAGCAAAACGAGAAAGGGTCCACTCCTGCAGCACTGGTCACTGTCTTAGTATTCGTAGTATCACACATGCCTGTGAAAGCATTGAAACAGTAGTAGCAGTAACAGGAGTAGTTTTGAAAATGCATAGTAATAAACACTAGCTGCAACCACAACAGCAATAGCAATGACAGCAACAATGCTACAAATAATAACAATAATACATTAATTTATTCATTTTGAAATGCGCATCCATACTGGTTAAATAGCTGACAGAATGCTATCACCACAACTCTGCTAAGCATATATTAAAATTTGAGCGAGATCTCACAGTGAACCAGAGGTGTGGTGCACAGTGCTATGCACCATGCCACCCTATATTTATTTATTAGAATTTGATGGTATTACAACAGCTATGTGCATCTCATGAAAACAACTGTCTAGTAATGAGTATTGCAATAGGAGTCAGTAAATCTCAGATAAAGGTAAATTCAATTATAACTCAATTGTGGTATTATAGTCCTGTACTTTTCCCATTTTCTTTGATTTCAACAATAGAACTCATTATTAAATAACTCATCTGTCTTTATCTCTTTGAGCACTGCTTTTCCTGTTGACGGTTGCGATGGTAATGTGCTAAATCAGACTTCCATCAGACCACACTTCAATTACCAAGGCCTCAGACTCCGGCTTGTTCTGGGGGACGTCCAGACATTACTAAGTCGCAGAACCTCCGGTACATTCTGGGTCTACACTGGGGCCTCTGTCCAGTGGGGCATGCCTAGAAAAGCTCCCTTGGGAACTTACCAGATGGTAGCCTTATAAGATGCCTAAACCACCTCAGTTGGTTCTTCTCAACCCAAAGGAAGAGCAGCCCGCTTTTGAGGCCCCTCAACTCATCACCATGTTGCAAAGAGTAATCCCAACAACCCTACAGGAAACGTTTATTCTGACTGCTTGTACATGCAAATTGTGCTTTTGGTCACTACCCACAGTTCACGGCTGTAGTTAAGGATAGAGACACGCATTGACTAGTGAACCACAAGTTTTATCCAATGACAGAGCTCCCACTTCATTACCATGGACCCAGTTGTGCTCTCTAAATTACAGGGAGTCCCTGTCGATCTTCTTACCATCGCTCTTGAACCTGATGTATTTAAACTTATCCTTTAAGGACAGACCCCACCAATTCCGCCTCAAATTTGAAAGTGCTGATACTCATTCCAGCTGCATCACGTACATGACAGTGAACCACTTAAGTAAATGCAGGAGGGTCCCAGTCGAATGAATCACAGCATCATCTTTAAATAGGATGGATGTCGCCTCTAGCCCTCCATATTGGACAGCCTTCCAGCCATGTTTGCACCTTCATATCTTGTTCATAAAAATCGCAAGCAGAGGTAGACACAACTCATGCCGATTCCAAAGGTCAGCATCTGTTCCTATGACTGTAAATGGCCAAACAGGAAGTAGGGCACCCAGTACCCCTTATCTCAGCAGCACCTCACAGAGTTTATGTTGGTCATATGCCTTCTTAAACTTTACAAAACACATGTATATTATATCACCATATTTTCACAAATGCTGTCAAGGATTCGCAAGGAAGGGACTTCAGTCCATTATTCTTCCAGTATCTGAGGTTAAACTATCAGTTGCCGGACGTCACGGCCTGCCTGTACACTGGTACTGTGAGTGCTGGCCAGAGTGGAGGTAGAACCTCTCCGTTCTTCCCAGTTGATTATGGGGTTCGCCAGGGGTGTGTTCTTGCTCCTACTCTGTTCAGTGTTTGTATGGATTGGGCGTTCGGCAGGGTTGTGGGGTCCAGCAGCAAAGAACTCAGTGCACTTTTAAGTTTCGTTTCTGGGTCTGAAGCCTGTTATTAACCTGCTCACCTCTGTACATTTTATTTTTTTATTTGTTCGTTTATTTGTTTTGCTGGCATCATGTCTTCAACTTGGTGGTTCTGGATGCCTGAAACTCGTCTCCGTCTCTGTGATTCTGATTATTGCTATCTTGTTTCTTGATCTGTAGTCTTGGTCAGCCAGAATTCCGCAGCTGCGGTGTTGGCCTGCTGGAGTTACTTCTTAGCTTCTTAGTTCAGATTTTCTTGGGCGTATCAGAAATTTAATAGTCATTTACTTGCTCACTATCCCCTATCCAGGAAAATATATGTAGTTGATTATACAAGGATTTAGCACTGAAATACCACAGCAGTTATGACCACTGTATTCCAGGATGTTCTATTTTGTTATCTTGGCAACCTTTGGCAATTATTCATTCCTGAGGGAAAATTGTCTTTTCATCTATTTCATCTTGCTTTCAAATGAAAAACACAGACACAGGTGAGAGGAAGCTTGAGGGTCACCGCACAGGACTGGCCAGCTTCCCGTCCCCCTGGAACAGTTAGGGTATAGGGCTTTGTTCAAGAGTCAAACATTGGCATCACTCAGCCAGCCACAGGATTTGAACTGGCAAACTTTCAATCACTGGCACAGAGTGCTAATCTCAGACCAGTCCAGCCATAGCATAAATAAACTAAAGGCTATAGAGTGAATATGAATATGTAAGGCTGTCATTTATTTAACTGTTAGTACTGTAGTCACTGGAGAGATTGTCAGTATCATTATTACTTCATCCTCATTTTCAGTTTTCTGGTTCCTGTTCCTCCTTTACCCACTTCTTTATACCTAAGTCTGTTTTGTAAACTTCATGCTGGTGCTTTTTACCCAGTCAGCAGACCCAAATTCAGGCAATTCCTGTACTGCCCAATGATATATTCAAACACAATTTATTACACACGTCTTTTAGTTTAAAATATTGTAAGTAAGCTTTAAAGACATTTTGTCTGGCACCTCTGTCCATGTCCTATGAGTTTCGTCCCTGTTTGGCCTGCAGGTGTTGCTGACCATGCTGTTCCCACCTCCGTCTTTTAGCCCTTTAAGGCCCGAGACTTTCTTGTTTCTTAATGTTTCCCAGTTGCAGTGCTTATTAATTGTAATCCACCCTACCCGTTCCTTGTTGACCTGAGTTCTTTTGATTGGTTAATTTGGTTATGATTTACTCCTGTCCCTTGTTTGCCCTGATTCTCTGAGCGTACTTAAATGCCTACCTTCACTCCACTTGTTAGTCAGTCATTGTGTCTAGTAACTCCATGTTTCTCTGTTCCATTGCCTAGTCCTGTTCCCTTGTTGCATCACTGTATGGTTCTTGTTTTTCCCATTGCTTTTTCATCCCCCACAGTCCTTTATTTTGTGCCTTCCCCAGTGTTGTTAATACTGAAATACTGAATGCTTTGCACCCCCACACCCCCCACCTTGAAAACTCTGTTCCTGTAGTTTCAGAACTATAATCACTTTAAACTTACCTTTGTAAGTTATCTTTGTACATATGCAGGAATGTGTGTGTGTGTGTGTGCATGTACATACTACATTCTCTTGAACTACAGTTTTTATAAGTATTTACAAATGCTAAACACTGTCTGCTATGCACCTTATTATTTTACCTTTTAATTTTACTATTTGCTATTTGTACTATTTTACTAAGTTATTTTATTCTGCTTAAGTGGAAACACAAGAGACATTTTTTCCTGTTAAATGTAATTTTAGTGTGCAATCTCTGAGGGGTTTTGAGTCGAAGAAATTTTCTTACAGGTATTGATGTTGCATTGTTATCTGTATAAGACAAAAAACTTTAAATTCCTTAATAAACCCTTTTTGTCTTGGACCCATCAGCGAACCGTCGCTTTTTTCTCACCTGCACCAAGTGGTGCCTTAATAGATTTATTGGTAGTGCACACTATCAATGTCAGTGGTGGTGTATGTTGGGGAGGACCTGTACCTGTAACTGAATAAAAATATGCAAAAAGTGGCAGAAAAGCCCGCTAATTCATCAGTTTGATAAATTTTACTGAACAAAAACAGCTATACAAAACTGTATGTAAGTTTAACAAAATACTATGACTTCGTTTATTTTGCTGGCCCCTCTGCCTCCTCCAGTTGGGTTTTCTATGTGTCTGAAGAAAAAAATTAAAAACCACAAGTCCTGTAAAGCCTAACAAGCAACATACCTTACTGATTAACAAATACATGCTATCTTAGCAAACAATTTTTTATAATCTGCATGCATTATGAAGATTATATCGTCCATGTTATGACTGACGCGGCATGGACCAGGGAAGCAGACAAAGGAGTGCTGGACTGGGGTAAAATAAAAGGACTTAATAGGGACACAAAGGGGTACAGGGAACAAACAGCGTAACAATACAGTAGGATCGGCATGATCGGGGTGTGACAGAACCCCCCCACACCAGACGCGCCCCAGGGGAGCAGAGGAACAAGACCATGGACATCACAGGACCTGGGAAGACAAACACAAAATATCAACGGGGCACCACGGGGAAACAGCACAGACACACAGAACATGCACAAGGAGAACAACTCAGACAACAAATGACAAACCACAGGGAACGCGGACAAACACAGAGGCACCAACGATGGAAACACGAAAGGAGACAGCGGAGAAACAACACCAGGGGCACACCCACGGGAGGCACAAAAGGACCAGAAGGGAACAAAGGCACAGAGGGATGGGGAGCAAACACAGGGGGCACAAAGGCAGAGGACATGGAGGTGAAGGGCAGGGAGAAACGGGGAGCCGGAGGGAACCCGGGCAGGCAAGGGGCAGCAGGCGACTGCGAGGCCGGAGCCGGAGGGACCCTTGGTGAGCGTGAGGCGGGAGCAGGAGGGAACGCCGAGGGTGGCAAGGAGGATAGCGGAGGGACTGACAGAGGGGACGTAGAGGCCAAGGCGTAAGCGACCAACGAGGCGTCGGAGTCAGGACTGCAGCTGGCTGACGATGTGCCGCAGGCGGAACCGGAGGCAACTGCCGAGCCAAAGCCAGGGGAACTGAAGGCGACCACCGAGCTGGAGCCGGAGGCCCCGCAGGTGACCACCGAGCCACAGCCAGGGGGACCGAAGGCGAGCCAGGGGGTAGGGTGGGTGCAGGTGTCCCCTCCCTTTCTGGGAGACTGAGAGGCGGGGACCCGGCCTGTGCCTGCCACACTGGGGTGATGGTGGAGGAGTCACTGCGGACGTCAGAGAAATTCCCGAGGGGTCCCACTCCGGTTCATCCTCCAACTTCACTATGGAGGGAGAAGCGGTGGTCCGGCAGTCTGGGACCTCCTTGGGGACAGGGGCTGGGGCCATGGGAGCTGGTGGTGAGGGATCAGAATCAGGAACCAGGGGGACTGGATCTGGGACCTCAGGCGACGAAGCAGGAGATGCAGGGACCTCAGGCGACGAAGCAGGAGGCGCTGCGGGCACTGGAACCACAGGGGCTGCTGTGGGCGCTGGAACCACAGGGGCTGCTGCTGGGGTTTGAGCCTTGGCACCAGGCGCTACTCCTATATGGAGCTTAGGGACTCATGGGACTGGATCCAAAATGGACTGGGCCCCTTTAAGAGCCGGGCATTTCCCATACAATGGGTGAGCTGCCAGTGCTGGCAACGGAGCGGCAGGTGGACAGGCTTTGGGGGTCTGTTCGAGCGGGGTGATGGCGACATGCTCAAACACCGCCGGATCCAGAATCGGGAGGTGTTCCTCCCAACAAGCAGCAGGGCTAGCAACAGAAACCGAGACAGCCCCCAGGAAGAGCTCAGGTGCGTCTTCCTGCCTGCGGCTTTCCCGCTTCTTCTTCTTGTGGCTCTTCTTCGGCGGAGCCTGGGGTACCTCTGGCAATTTTGCCTGAAGACCATAAGGTAAGCCACAAGCCATGGCTTCCTGCTTCAACTTGGCTTCTGCAACCCCACATCTCAGCCGCCGCAGGATTTCACGCACCTCTTCCGTGAGGTGCGCGTCTTCGGACAGGGATATCTGTTCCAATATATCCCTCATCCGGAAGGCAAGGTCGTTCCTCACCTCGGGCTGTTTGAGCCAATGCAGTGCCTCATTAGTGAGACCAAGGAATTGCTCCTTAGTTAGGGCAGGCGTCTTCTGTTCGAGTTCTGTCATTCTGTTATGACTGACGCGGCACGGACTAGGGAAGCAAAGGACAGCAGGACTGTGGTAAAATAAAAGGATTTAATAGGGACACCCAGGGGCATAGGGAACAAACAGCCTAACAATATATAAGACTACAATGACAGAACTAGGGAAACAACTCTGACGTGGACTTAAATAAACCAAACTAACAAAGACAACTCGAAACAGCTGGTAAACACTGGGAATCCACACGAGGTTAACGAGAGGGGCGTGGCACAGGAGGATCGACATGATCAGGGTGTGACAGTCCAGAAATTCTTAAATATTCTTAAAACTGAAACATGCATACTTATTTGTAATGATTAGTAATGCATATAATTACTAATGCAACTTAGTTGCAGGAGTCACCCGACTTGAAAATACAATAAAATGATCATTTAATTCCATCCATTTTCCAACCCACTTTATCCTTATTGGGTCGCGGGGGGGTCCGGAACCTATCCCGGAAGCAACGGGCACGAGGTAGGGAGCAACCCTGGACGGGGGGCCAGCCCATCGCAGGGCACACTCACACGCCAGTCACTCACACATGCACACCTACGGGCAATTTAGTAACTCCAATTAGCCTCAGCATGTCTTTGGACTGTGGAGAAAAACCAGAGTACCCGGAGGAAACCCCACGAAGACACGGGGAGAACATGCAAACTCCACACACACGTAACCCAGGCGGGGACTCAAACCCGGGTCCCAGAGGTGTGAGGCAACAGTGCTAACCACTGCACCACCGTGCCACCCCCATCATTTAATTCCATTCCAAAGAATGAATATGGCCCAAAAGAAACGCTGTCTGTAGTAATTACTTCTTCGGTGATAAACTATCCATCCATCCATCCATCCATCCATCCATTTTCCAAACCGTTTCTCCCACATACTGAGTGATTTTGGGGACAGTGAGACACTGCGGGGGGTCTGGAGCCTATCCCAGAAGCTACGGGCATGAGGTGGGGAACAACCCAGGACGGGGGGGCAGCCTATCGCAGGACACACTCACTCACCATTCACTCACACATGCACACCTATGGGCAATTTAGTAACTCCAATTAGCCTCAGCATGTCTTTGGACTGTGGAGAGAAACTGGAGTACCCGGAGGAAACCCCACGATGACACGGGGAGAACATGCAAACTCCACACACATGGAACCCAGGCGGAGACTGGTCCCAGAGGTGTGAGGCAACAGTGCTAGTAAGTAAGTACTCTAAGTAAGTAAGTAAGTAAATAAATAACAATAAGAATCATCATCATCATCACCATGATCTGAAAATGTCCGGATGGTAAGCGATTTAAATACAACACAAAATGATTCTGAGATATGATTTCAGAAAAAAAAAAAAAAATACAAGCAAATATCTTATCTATGCTTTTACTTTTTGTTATTGCTGCTGATGTCTGAGGAGTAATTGTTATTATACGGTATTCATCCATCTATATTTCCGCTGCAGTTTTAGTGCCTCCCTCAGGATGAGATACTTGCAGTAGATGTAAAAGCACTACTTTATGTACAGGTTTCAGCTTCCTCCTTTGCATAATCTTTGCAAATTTATGTAAACCAGAATTTTTTCTTTTTTTTTTTTCCATTCATTTTTCACTTTCCAAATCTGAAAATGCCTTGCACATTTGCCTTCTAGATAATGCATGTAATCAAATTAAAAAGAAAAGCTATTTTAAAGAATTTGATTTTAATTATTAATCTCTTTATTACCTTTTGATATGCTGGATTACATCTACAAACTAAAGGTGACTTTCATAGATAGTTTGCACCGTCTGCTCCCAGCGCATAAGCCTCTTTGCCATTGTCATAATGACAAATACTTTAAAAATACCTGAAAAGCTTCACAGTGAATCCCAAAAGTGGATAATAAATGGCACAAATTTAATATTTTTTCAACCTGAAATCTCTTCTGAACAGACACACCATGCAGTATTCGATTAATTCAATTAAACCTTGTGTCTGTGCTTTTTTGTAACGGAAATAATTTTAAAATAATTACATGCACTAAATACCATGTTTTTTTTCCCTCCAAATAACTAATTAATCCCATTTGCAAAACATTAATCCTACCTTCAAGATACCTTTGGGAATATGGATCCACCTTTTGGCAGCCTTCCTGCTTTGTACATTTTAAGTCTTATCTTATAAAACACAATATTTTACCTGTAGGAATTCAGAAATGGTACGTGATGGCTTGTTTGTGCAAGTTCCACCTTGGTGAAAGGCAAAGGACAAGGTACAATGTCAAAGTCTGGAGTTTACAGGAAAGGAAGTCTTTGGTGATTGCTTGGCAATTGAAAGAACTGTACGGGATTCTGATATTTAATGTTACTAATATTGTATTATAAGATATAATTTTGATGCCAGTATACATAATATTTGATGTTTTGAAATAGTTCGTAGTGAATGCATTGTTGTAAACAATATTTTTATATAGATATATACAATAAATACATATTGCGTGTTCATTTACCTTAACATACCAAAACAGGACTCTGTTGGGCTAATAACAATGCAGCGTTAGTTTCTCTCTGCTTCTCCTGGTGAGAGTTGTTGTGGCAGCCTGCCGAGCAGGTCAGGCCCAGCATCTTTCTCCATAGGCACAGATTGTAGCTCGTTCTGGGGTATTACTTGAATGATCCCAAGTCAGCTGAGAGACAATCTCTCCAACACATAGTGGGTCTGCCCCAGGGCCTCCACACAGTAGGACCTGCTCATAACAACTCCTTTAGGAGCCTTACAGGTTCCCAAACAACCTAAGCTAGCTCACCTCGATCAGAAGGAGCACCAGATCTATTTCATGGCCCCTTGGATCACTGAATTTCTCACACTGTCATGGAAAGTGGGTTCAGGAACCATGCAGAGAAACCTCATTTTGGTGTTTTGTACTTGTGACCTTGTTCCTATGGTCATAACCCACAACTCATGATCACAGGTGAATATCATGATCAGTAAACCATGAGTCTTATCTCACAACTCCTACATTACCACCATAAACCTCCCCAGTTCCTGCAAAACCTTATGTTCCCTCTTGAAAAACAGAAACAGGAGTGTAATAAAATGCATCCTCAATGGAAGTTAAAACCCAACATAAGAATGTGGTCACCACTGCATTTATACAGGGAGCCAATAGTATACAGTAGCAGCCCCAAAACCCCATATTCCACAGCAGGTTCAGGGGCCCAGGCTCATAGGCCATCTCTACTGCTCCTAACTCCTAACCTCGCCTTTCTCTGCTGAACAGTCTCCCTAGAGCACAGGTGTCAGACTCCAGTCCTGGAGGGCCGGAGCCCTGCACATTTTTGGGTTTCCCGTCATTTAACACACCTGATTCAACTTCTTGTGCTAATTACCACACAGCCATTGAGCTGAATCATTTGTGGTGAAACAGGGAAAGAACTAAGGTACACAGGACTGTGGCCCTCCAGGACTGGAGTTTGACACCCTTGCCCTAGAGTTACCTAGTACTTTCCAACTTTGACTGAACTTGTGCTCCTGAGACATTAAACAGTTTTCAAAAACATGGTTGGGGCCCTCCATGGCATCTCCAAATGCCTAAAATGGATAAGATTTCACCTCTTCCTACTACAGTCATAACAGGCTATGGCAACAACTGTGGCCTTGAACATGATCCATTTACACTCAGTGTCCCCAAAATCACCCAGCATGTGGAAGTTTCTTTAGTGACATTCCCGCCGTCTTTACCCAAATGTCCGAAACACAGCCTCACTTCAAATGACATACCCACAAAGTCTTATCATTGGCCTTCAGCCTGGGGTGCTTTAGTAGTGTTTCTCAAACCAGCCAGGACCCCCAGACAGTCCACCTGTTTGCTCTCTCCCACCTCTCA
This sequence comes from Hippopotamyrus pictus, assembly GCA_026781145.1. NCBI lineage: Eukaryota > Metazoa > Chordata > Actinopteri > Osteoglossiformes > Mormyridae > Hippopotamyrus > Hippopotamyrus pictus. The sequence goes on along the minus strand of JAODLC010000002.1, from coordinate 23,994,927 downwards.
GGGAATTAGGAGAAAGCAAAAACATGAACCATCAGGGGGTTCCTGAGGACTGGCTTGAGACACTACTCTAGTACATATATGAACATCATTTGAACATGGTGTTCGTCATGAACAATCCATGGCCTGCACAGGTCACTTCACTACTCAGGTTTAGATCTACAGTAGGAGGCCACTCTCTCCAGTCACACCACTCCAGGCATCTCCACCATTCCACCTGTGAACACTGAAGTTTCTCAGTAGAACCACAGAATCTATACATTGTGTCCTCTTTCTTTAAGAAGGCTGGGTACCCTGAACTGCGGTTTATTGCTTTTCCACTTTGCAAGTCACATTTGCAGAGACATGCTTCTTGTGTACCAGGAAAAGTCCAGGGGCCTCATTCATCCAACTTTACGTAAATTTTATCATGAAAAAATGTTTATGCACTAGAAGAAAAAAAAAATGCATCTGTGCAAAAAAATTAAGATTTAACAAACCTGGTGTAGGCACATTTCCTCTCTGAAATGTTGGAACTATCTTATAAATGTGTAAGTCTGAGATCCTGCTTGGTTGCCACCCACAAACAACCATAAATGGTCAATGCAAATAAGCTGGATGCTCATATAATATTCAAATCAAGCATTTCTGGTTGCAAAGTCCATCAATTTAAATAAAAAAACAAGAAGAGAAATTTTGAACAGTACAAGGTGACAAAAAGTTATATTTGGAGCCCAAAGCACATTAATCATAACCAAGAAAATGTACATTTTACAATGATGTATTTACCACGCAATTACATTATAAGTTTCTAGCACTTGTACACTATTTTGCACTTTTGGATTACATGCCAAACAGCATTTCATTGTTGGAGTACTTGTACTTTGTCCAATGATAATAAAGCTGAATCTTAAAATGAACATCGAATGGTAACTGCACTGCGGTAAATTCCATCTCCTCTACAAAACTCCCCAAAAAGTGGTCAGATCTTAAGATAGAGAGAAAGAAATTGCTTGCTGTGCCCGGGGCCGATGTGACTGTAACTATCGGGGCAAACCCACATCTCCACCCTCAAACATACATATGGTATGTATGATAGAGGATGCGCTATTATGCGCTGTTGTCCCAGAGCATTCGGGAGGTACTGATGCGGTACGTGAAACTCTAAACGAACAAATCCCAATGTCAATGTCATATGAGCACTGCACACAACTTGCACATTAATAGAACAAAATGCCTTTCGATTGACAAAAGTAGATTAATTAGCACTCGCTTTATCGTCTGCATCTACTGCTGTATACTGTTATGCATTTGATGCATTGACTTTGAGGTGCGCTTATTGCAATGCCAGGGTAGTCAATTGCGGCAATTAAAATTAGGAAAGCTTATGTAGCACCTGCTTGCTCCGGATTGGCTGTGGTAACCTGGTTGATTTGTCTTTAGATATGGCCAATCTTGGGCAAATCTAGGACCAGTATGTCTAGGTTCGGTACGGAGGTGAGGTGTGGATGGCAGCATACACAGAAGACACAAGGCAGATAATCACCAGCTTCACTGATAGGGATGAAAAATGGTATAACACACACAGAAAATAAAATGTACAACCCCACCAAAAAAAATATATACATACACACATTAACAAAATCTGTGACCTTTAAGCTATTTATCTTTAATTTCTCTGATTAGGACTAGATTTAAATTCCTATTCAACCAATTTAGAACTATTTTAAATTTAGTTAAATTTACTTTTATAGCTAAATTTAGAATAAACCGCTAATTGCCCTGGAATTAATTGTAATTGGGCTTAGATTACCTTTATATTCACTAATTCCAACTTGTTTCTTAGTTACCCTTTTTAGTTCAATCCCACCGGGATGAAGGAAAAGTAAATATATACAACAATTTAGACAAATAAAGTACAATCACAGTCGCAAAACAACATAAACAATTTGACAGTCTTGCGTTCACAGTCCTACCACAAATCCGGTAGTTAATTGAACATGAGTCAAGACGAAGGTCCATTCAATTCCTTGGGTGGCTCGCCATCGACATCCAACGACATTAAAACGTCGTTCCAGGAAGTTTTTGATTCCCTCTAAAGAACCTGACCTGTTTAAGTAAACAGGTACAACACTACAATATTTATCATATCAGTCACTGTCTAATTATTAGTTACAATTAATCCAATATACAATACTATATTAAAGCAAATACTTTTACACAGACAATCAACCAACAATGACTTTTCTTTTACAGCATAAAGAATTGCACATTTACTTCAATAGTAAAACTGTATTTATGCAATACACTCAAAATAAACATATTTCTAAACCAAATTACGGTATTATGCCTCTTTTACTGCACACACCTTTAGTGAATAAAGAAAATGTACCTCTGGTCAAAATGTGCACACGCGG
>JAODLC010000002.1:23976115-23992434 GCA_026781145.1 Hippopotamyrus pictus | reverse complement strand
CCGGGCCTCGCGCGTGACTAGAAGCAGCTAAGGTTAAATAAAACCCATTTAACTCGATGGTTTTAACAATTTTTTTCAGTTTAAAGAATAAACACATTATGACTATATTTTAAATTAAATCATTCTTAACATTGTACTTGTACTACTGCAACATCTCAGCAACGCTTACGACCAGGTAACGTGTAAGTCGTATTATAATGAAAGTTTACTTACAAAAGAAAAAGCTCAGCAATCGCAACCGATGTCTCCTATCTGGATATTCTTTTAATGTTTTAGTGTATTTGGGAAAAGGAAAAGCTCTCTTTTCCCCTTTTTTAAACCAAATTGTTCACCGTCCAAGAAACTACGTGACACTTCTTTTTGGTAACCGGGGAAAACTGGAACATTCCAGTTCTCCACTGATGAGTGGGCGGGGCTGCACTCACGCAAATTGAGTTTAACCCCATAAATGCCAGATGATTTTAACCACGCCATTTCTTTGCATGTAATGCATGCTACACTTAACATTGCTGAAAATATAGCATTTAAGTTTGTTCGCCCTCAACACAGGGAGACATAAATTTAATGTAAAACAGACAAAATGCAAAGATATTACACAGTGCAAACAGAAAACAAATCAGTAAAAATAATCTTGATGGCCCATGAAAACTCATTCCCTTCTAATCGCTCCTTTTATATAGTTACTAGCAAGAACGGGTTTTATAAGATGATCCACATAATCTATCCTATTAATGATCTTTTTGTTTTTCTCTTGAATGTTTTTGGTTGTCTGATTACATTAAAGATATTAAAATGTATGATCTGGCTTTTGGATTTACATCTGGTTTCCATCACAAAACCCTGCGATTTCAATAAGGCTGTGTAGACTTTTTGAACATTTACTCTGGATAAATGGCCATGACATGCCTTCTGGCTAAAACCTTCAGGACTACAAGTTTGCCTTTTCCCTCCCCATTGTCACTGATGTCCGAATTCTATAATGGTTATTGGTGTAAGCAGGGGTGGCAGATGAAAATAAGTTTCTGTTTCCTTTTCAAAAAGGACAACTATGTTGGTACAACATTGAAAATTGCCATTAGTCCTTTAGTTTTTCTTTATATGTAAAATCATGGACCATTGTGGGATTCTGACTGGTTTTATTGGTATTTGTAAAAAAAAAAAAAAGAAAAATGAAAAATGAAATCCATCATTATTTCAGACCACATTAATGTTCATTTAATATCTGCTGCCGTGTTACATTAAATGAAGGCTATTATCTGGTGTTAGAAGAGAGCTCAATGATGAATGGATAGTGAGACAGGAGCTAAAGCTACTCCAGCAGCCCATCTTTTATAATCAGCCTATAACCTTGTTTTTCCAATCTTTAATACAGATATTCAAATGGGCAAAGAGTAGTTTTCTAATATGTGGGAACATGAGAGTTAGGGTATACACTCTGCATTGTGTATTTCACTCATTTCTCATTAAATAGTTTTAAGCCTGACTGAACCATTATGAAGTCGTTTACAGGCAGAAACATGGTATACAATTAACAATATAATTCTTTGTTGCTTTTAAGAAAAGCAGATGTTGGCAAAGCAGCGCATCTCACAATCAGTTTGTATGTCATGAAAAAGTCCAGGTAAAATGGTATATTTCTAGTATAAGTCGATGTATTTGACAATTTGATATCTTGAATGTTATAAAACCAGATGCAAAAGGGTTTCTTAAAACTTGTTTTATTGAATCCCATGTTGGAGAAAACAGAAATAACAGGTGTACCAAAGGAGGACTCAGAGCCACTTAAATTTGTGCAGAAACAAGGAGTGGAGAAAAAAAAGTTGCCATACCAATTGTTTCTTTTTTTTGATGATGTATTTAAATCGAAGGTTATGCACCAAAGAAATCATATAATGATATGCTAGGAATGATATCACATGATTTACAGCAATATTTGGCAAAGGTAGATTTATACTTAATAATGAATTAATGACTATAATATTCAATATTATTCAATATGTAATAATATGTAATAATAATAATATGTATTAATAGGTAACAAATGAATACAAACACACACACACACACACGATAATCACCTGACCAAATAACTCAAATAAACTCTCCACTCTCACCAGCTTAAAGTTGACCCTATGCTGCAGTTTCTGAGCCCTCATTTTATAAACCCAAGCTAAATATATCAGAGAGGCTGGCAGATTCATGTGCAATCTGTGGTTATGCTGTGCTTGACAGATCTGTTATTTTCTGAACAAGAAATGTAAAATCTAAACATGTATGAAAAAAAACTTCAAAACAGCCATAATTTTATTAAAATGGATATCCTTGTCATGTATGTGCATTGACCTATCTATCTATCTATCTATCTATCTATCTAGCTGCCTGTTCTACTGGAATTCGATCCAGTTGCATAATGTGGTGTTCAGGTCAGGACACCTTGTTTGGTCATTCGCTCAGATCAGAAGTGTTAAATTTTGAATATAAATTACATTCAGATTCAATTTTCATCTTTCATTGTTAAGGCCACTGAAAAGGTAATGGTAATCAAATCCTCTACGGGCATGTTTGAATGGTAGGGAGGGTATATTGTGACCATAGTATGTGGTAACCTGGCCTTAATCTCTGCAATGACTAGTCTGAGTAAGAAGTACAGCCACAGATAGAGATATGTTGAAGATGTCAATGTAATGGTTATCAGCTGATCTGTGCATTTTGTGAGGGTGCAGGTAGGGATGCTATTGGGCCAAGGGATTTGCAAACTCTCAAGACAGTAGATGAGAATGACAGAACTTAGTCAGTGGAAGCAGCAGGGATATTTTTGGCTGACTGTTGTTTGTTTCTGACATTTCACTGCACCTGTCGGAAAGCAAAGAAACCCAAAACACTGAACACTATACGTGTGTGTGTGTATTTGTGTATACACACATGCATACATATCTATTGATTTATCAATAACCCCCCCCCCCCCATTAACATTTACTGTAGATTTAGAGTCAGGGAATTTATCTGGGTTAAGCCTCTGTGTCTGTGATCAGAAGGTTGGCAGGTCAATCCCAGCCTCGGAACGTCTGGGGGTTCTTGAGCGAGACCCTTAAGCTTGGGGGGGGGGAGTGAAAAGAGAATTTTCCCACAGGGAACAATACAATATGAATTATTATTATTATTATTATTATTATTATTATTATTATTATTATTATTATACTCAATGGAGGGAGCAAACTAAGAATGACAGTTGAGTGATTGCTGATCTGATTTTATTTTTGAGTGTTTATGCGATTTACAAAATAATTTTAATGTTAATCCTGTACAGTATCTGCCATATCATCAGTTCATATGCTGTATATGTTCAGTCTAGCAAAATTGTGTGTTTGGTTTTTCCCCAGTTTAAGGCGAATATCCATTTGAATTAAATTCAATTCATTTATTCATAGAAGCATTGTCACAAAACGCTTATCTAATCCTGGGACCGAAATCCCAAGAAAGTAAGCCTGAGGAAACAGTGGGGAGGAAAGAAAAAAAAATATCCCAAGAGAGAGGAAGAAATCAAGGGAAAAACTACCCTCAAGGGGAAAACCCATCTTCCTCTGTCCAGGCAGTAACATAATTTAGTGTAAAGTAAACTCAGCAGATGGCGGGACAGCAAAGGTAGTCAGGCACATTATGAAGCAGGGAGACAGGTAAGCAGTAGGCAGGCAGATGGGCTGATGTGGTGGTTTAGGCAGATGGCAAGCAGGAGGGGTGGCACAGCCTGGCAGACTGGTAGGCAGACAGAAAGACAGACAGACAGAAAGATAGACAGACCGGTAGGCAGGCAGGTGGCAGGCATACAGAAAGACAGGCAGACCGGTAGGCGGGCAGGGGGCAGGCAGACAGAAAGACAGGCAGACAGAAAGACAGGCAAACTGGCAGGCAGGCAGGGGGCCCCCTTGTTCCTGGAGTGGGGGGAATAAGAAATCGCACGAGCATGTGCAAAACATCAACATGACAATTCAAGACAGCAAGGTGACTATCATGCAATAGCTCCAAGAGGACGAGGTATAGGAAGCATGACTAGGAGAGAAAGTCAGGTGGGAACACAGGCAAGCTTGAATCCCTGAATGACAGCACAACAACAGCACACGAGGGCGTATGCAAAGTACAGTAAGAGTAACGGCACTGACTTACAGTCCATCCACCCAGCTCTATGCCTCGGATTACATCTCTAGCTGGTGGTGATTAACTACCAAGAGCTAGTTTCCCTGTAGGTAAAACTAAACAGGTGTGTTTTTAGCCTAAAAATAAAAATTGAATTTGAGGTAGAATCTCACACATTTTCTTGAACATTCTTCCACATCTTTGTAGAGGAATGCTCAACATTCCTGGGTAGCCAACTCCACTCTGGCAAATAAAATAACCTGCCTCTTGAGAAGGAAGCAAACAATGAATGTTGTATGGGTCTAAAAGACCACAGTACTCTGAGGCAAAGCCATTGAAAACCTAGTCATGATAGTTTAAGACCAATCCAAACTTTGTATTCTTTGTAAAGACAACAAAATAGGACTAATAGAATAAAATTATATGGTTCTTTCTAGAATTGGCTACATCATTCTGCACCCACTGAAGTCTGTTTAAGTGCCCAGAGGTATACCAAAAAAAGAGTTTTACAGTAGCCCGGTCAGGAACGTATACAGGTATGGCTTAGATCAGTGGCTTTTAATTTTTGTATCATGGATGTATAGGATCATCCTAATCTTTGCAATATTCCTCAGATTAAACGAAGATGTTTTATCAGAATTTCAAATGTGATCATCAGAAGACAACTGAGTCTACTATGATACTAAGATGTTTAACCATTGGGTCAAGACTAACCTTAAAAGCAGTGTTGCATAAGTAAGCACACCTGGAGCGGAGTTAGGGTCAAGTACCAATACTTCAGTTTTATCCAGCTTTAAGAAGAGGAAGTCACAGGACCTCCAGCTTCTCACATCTAATAAACAGTATTTAGACTTTGACAGCTATGACGGCTCACCTGGATTCAAGAAGAATTGTACTAATATGCACACAGAGGTGGACAGTTCAGGGCCAGAAAGTAAAAATCCAGACCAGGATTTTGTTTCAGCCAAACAGTTGAGTGCCCTGTGACTGTTTATATTCAACCGGTTAACTAAAACAAAATCTTGGTCTGGCCTTTCACTTTCTGGATCTGAATTATCCACCTCTGTTTGCACAGTAACAGTCAATTGTGGCAAATGCTAAATACAGGTAAGGGACAGGTTCAGCTATGAAATGTCTTAGTCTGGTATTAGTATGGACAGCTTATCTTCCACAAGGTGCACTGAAAATAACAACAGCATAAGTCAATCTGCTTGATTTATATGGATATCATGATATATAAACCTTAAATACATAACACTATAACACTGTAGATAGAATAATTAAAGTTAAAAATCAAGCAAAACGACTGTTAAATAAAATCTTATTAAAGTGAGAAAAGTAGTAGTGTCAAGTGATAGCTCTTAATTAAGCTTTTAGTTAATTTAAATGGTAGTTGGTAATTGTTCTGTAAATGTTCCATTCAGTATTGAGATAATCCATAAGTAACCGACATAAATGGAAAGTAAATAGTATTTTCGTTGATACCCTCAGATCTGTTCACATCATAAGCACAAGTACAAGAAAAAAAAAAAATCTTTACACTGACATTGACTTTTGCACCCTTTTTTGAAAGGAATGATAGATTTCTTCAATGAAACCTCAGGTTCTTTTCGTTGAATGATGAGGCAGGTTCCTTAAGCTTAAGCAGTTTATTAAGACAGAATGAAGATGTTACAGAAAGATGTTTCACATGGCCGGTTCAGTGTCTGTCAGTGTCTGTCTCTGCCCCCACTGAGGGAAGCAGGCCCTTTATCTATGGTCTTCAAACAGAGTCCTGGAGCCAGGGGGTCAGACAGCCTTGGTGAGAATAAATTGTATGAGATAGGCAAAGAACATGATGAGCAAGTAGCAAAGACAGAAAGAAATATAAAAATAAGAAAAATATGAAGACTATAAATGAGTGAACTAAATTGACATAATTAAATAACTACAAATTAACTAGGGAAATCCCTCAGGAACAAGGTAAGAATCAGAAGCTGTGTAAAAAGGAACCAGATGCAATGATATGAAATGATAGCGATGAGACCATTCAATAAACAGTGTCTTTGCTTTCCTGGGGATCCTACCTTTCACCTTCCACATCAGTTTTAGGTTAGGTAAATATAAAGGGTAAATAAATAAAAACTATCCATCCATCCATTTTCCAAGCCGCTTATCCTACTGGGTCGCGGGGGCCCGAAGCCCATCCCGGAAGCTAAAAACTATTCAATAATAATATTTAAATTGATCAATCAATCAGTCTGAATTAGTAGTTGCCAGCATAGTTCTGTGTCTGTCCTGCAATATATATATCTAATAGATATTACATAAAAAATTCTGCTTTTCTGCAGTGCTTTGCAACGGCTGTTTACTTGTTTGTGTGCTTGCTTTAAAAGAGCGCTGCTTTTTGTTACATTTCAAAGGCTTTAATACTCATGGACAGAGCAGAGTCCATGTTTTTTTTTTTCTTCTTCTCATTGAAACAGCAAAGCCCCTTCAAACCAAGAACCTAACAGCAGCAATATTCCTTTGTGTACTCTACAGTTTGATTGGGGAATGCTGCGTTTGATTTTCATGCAACATAAAAAGATCCACACCAGCCACAATGTTACTCTTTTGACTCTTTCAAAAAATTTCCAGGACTTCTGAAAATCATCAGTGCATATTTTGATAAACTTGACAGAAGTGTTCCTGTTCACTGTGAGCTGGGATTTCTTTCTACATTGCTGCTCTGCCTTGTACCCTGTTTTGTGTAGTATCTTTTGGATCACGGACTTACACACATTAGACTTGCAGATTTGTCATACTAAGCTTCTCAATGTCCTTTCATGCATTTAATGCCTTTACAATTCTTTCCAGACAGATAGGCATATATAATTGTATGATGTATATTTTAATAGTGGTACTGTATAACATTCCTTCATTTATCCTCTCATGATTTGGATAGTGTCATATTTGATAGGATTGTTACTGCCGGGGGTATGTCAAATCAATACCTTACAGGGCATTAAAATTATCTCCAACTTATAAGTATCACCCTGCCCCAACATTAAAAACCTTCCGCATTTACACAAGCAAATGGAAAGGCAAGTTTCTTTGGAATAAACACTTCATTACATTACATCCTTTAATAATATCAGTCACACAGGGCTTAGATCTTCCCAAGTCAGCAGGGTAACGGCACTAATCAAGCAGGCTCAGGCACAGACAGGTAGGCATACAGCAGCCCAAATGACCTCTAGCATACTCCACCTTAATCCCCATACCAAACTGACATCCGCCCTAATTACACAATATTAAATAGCCATATGAAAATAAATCATCCACTGCTTACTACACACTAGCCGCTGCCTTGGCTCCAGAACACATACAAAAGTCTGCCTATAAAAACCCCTTTAATTACCATTCAACCCAAAAGCTTAGTCCTTCTCCTGCCTCACACAACCTTCCCCAGCAGGTCCATTAAAGCTCATCGCCAACTTGCATTTGTATCCACCTACAAATGCCTCTCACACTCTTCATTGCTCACAAAATGAATGCACTGAAATGCCACTGAAATGAATGTACCACTGGCCGAATACAATGTAGTCTATATACAGACTGATCAGGACATAAATAGAGGAAAAATACATCATAAAAGTTCATTAAAATAAATATAAATATCAGATACCAAAATAGCAGTCCAATAAGGCCTTTCATGTAATTCTGTCTTTATCTTGGGTTCACTAGGTCACCTGACCAAATACTTAAGGGCACAATGTGTGGCGTTGCATTGATACAAATATGTTTATTGAAAAATGAAATGCAAATGTGTACATTTTTCTGTCACTATTCAAAATGTGTTTGTTAAGGCGAAGTGTGTTGTCACCAAGTTTCCATCGATTTCCTCCTCTCCATATGGTGTCCCTCCCACAGTCCAAAAACAAGCAGTTCAGTACAACACCATTTCAAAATCACCAATTGTGTGTAATTCTGTATATACCTGACTCTGTGTGTGCACTGTATTACTCGTTATGGGTTCCAAGCTTGCACTGCAAACCTTTATCGAAAAGTAGTTACGGTTGGATGGAAGAATAGATGAACGGATGGATGGATGTTGCAGAATTATTCTGTGTCTGTGAGATATTAAAACAAGTTCAGAGCTAATATTAGTAATATTTCAAGACCTTATATCTTCACAGGATTTGAAGAATGAAAATAAAGGTGAGACCTGGAGAAATAATACTACACATCTATTTCAAAGAAGCAAAAAAAAAATTCAAACGTTCAATTAAACACTTTTCCAGAATTTCAGTGTTCTTTGTAATACTTCTATTATTATGGCATGATTAGCTGTCGTTATTGATTGACATATATTTTGATAGAGACCTGAGAAGAATTATAACCTAGACCAAAGTTTTACTTAATTTGCATAATTCAGTTAGTGAAAGCAGTGCAGTTACAATGGCCTGCCAAGATATAGACTGATGATCTGTCACTAGATAACACATCACCCACGGATCAGGTAGTCAGATGTTCATTGATTTCATTAGCCTGACCTTTCTGCTCCTCACTATAGAGACAAATACCAGGATTTATAAAAAGGGAAAATAGAAATTGTACCTTTATTCTAGAAATCAGTGTTACTATAGTGATTCTGTCTACCTAGTGTGGACTGTTTAACTCTGGACTGTTTATTGTATAGCAAAGAATTCCATTTGTCTCATGATAAAGGAAAGCTAAAACACAGGACATGCTAATGAAGTAATGGACTTTAGTGTTTATAATTTTTATTAGTATTTCCATCCATCCACCCATCCATTAATCCAGTTATCCAGTATAAGGCCGCATAGACTAAAAAGATCGACACATTTTTGGAAAAAACACGATTATTTCCAAATTTGTTTAACAGAGGCCAAGAAGGTTAAATTATTTTTCATTTGTTTTTGAAAATAAGTAATGCACAAAATATTCTTATAACAAATGTGAACTGGAAGGATATTAAGAATTTGTTCTTGTTTAAATTGATGCCTGATGCATGGTGGCCTATATCTACTGATATGGTGTTGTTAACCTGATAATACAAATTAAAACTAATATTATTTTCTCTATAGTTCACAATTCTGCTGCTACTGCAGTTGTCTTTACAAGGTAGACAACTAATTTGAGTTTGACACAGCTTTCTAAATGTACTTATTTCACTCACAAATGTACACATGCACACATAGAACACTTTATGAAAGAAAAGTTAACTGGATTTCTCTTCAGACAGCATTTCTTCCCCCTATTTCCAACCAAATCTCACGAAAGGCTATGGCTCTATAAACAACATTTCCCAAATGTAAATTTCCCTTAGCAGAATTCTTCTGAAGTATTTATATAAAGTATTACTTTGGGTTTTTGGAAGCTTGTTTGCAGGCCCCAGTCAATTCTCTCCACAATTAGATTATCTTATTCTCGTGTATTTGTTTTTATCATTTATGCATAAAATATTTCTATATTCTGTATTATTTATTTGTATTTATTTACACTCATCTCACATCAGAGATATCCTTTGTGTCATATTATCCATCAGGCGAGGATTACATTCCATGGGGTAAACTAGACAACTGCTCACTTATTTATCCAATGTCTATTTTTTTAATAGTGCTGTTCTTAATAGACATCTCCATGAGTTGAAAATTGGCAGATGATGTGCACCAGCACAAGTTGTCCAATGTTAACCTGCTGGGATCAGCTGGACCACGACAATCTGGGTTATCAAAAGCAGAGATAAATGTGGTGACATTAGTGATAACCTCCCACAAACTGCTGTCTGAATGTCTGTGAACTCCATCAAATGCATTTTCATGCCCACTAGACTGGATTTGGGTCCCTCCTTCAGGTTTACAATTGGGCTAGCCAGTGACCAAAAGGTACTTAATCATTAATTGACAAATATCTTTAACCAATCACAGAAATAACATTTCATCATTTTTCCCAGCTGTAAACAGACACCAAATGTTGTATTCAGTTGGGGACACATGTATCCATATCATAACAGGAACGCTAAATGTCTGACCTCTTTCTGCCAAATAGCACAATTTGTACTAAGGTCAGATCATCTTAGAAATTTTAGGACAGCCCTCAGGTGTTGCAAATGCTGCATCTAATCATCACTGAAAGTAATGATATCATTAAGGAGTAAGCTGAATGAGATTGGAATATTCTCCCCATAAATTGCTGGAATGTGAATCTATGCACATCAAATGAGAGAGTGCAGAATTACTATAATATAAGGGGAATGAAGAAGGTCAGCCTTTCTCTTGACTTTAGCCTTAAGGAATTCTGACAGTATTTTTTATTAAATCCATTAAAAAGTGAGCACCTAATCTACCCAATAGTTAATCAATACAAGGTACTGGAAATAAGACAAATCTGATCAAATTATATAATTGCAATTCCCATCTTGTACAAGGACGACGCACCTGGTAAGGAACACAAATCTGAAAACTTGTAATGTTTCCTATGTTACACAAAATGGATCTGAGGCTGGATGGGGTGCAAGGTTCTGGAACACCCTCCACAGGCAATAGGGCCATCATTGGGCACATTCACACCAATCTTAGCGCAATACGTTTTTTTTTCACTGCAGTGGGAAACCAGGAAACATACAGAACATGGGGCAAACACTCAAACTCCACACAACAAAGCAGAGGCAAGAGTGACACACATGTATGTATACAGACACATGACTCAAATGTTATGATCACCCCCCACATGATGTGAATAACGTTGACTATATTATAAAAACAGCATACTGTATGTCGCGGCCTGGGATATACTTGCCATTAAGCCAAACATTCTGTTCTTGCAGCTGACCTGTTGAATGCAGAACAAATGGGCAGGAGTGAAGACCCGAGTGACATTGACGAGAGCCAAATCATTATGGCCAGATGACTTGGTCAGAGCATCTCCGAAACGGCAAGGCTTGTGGAGGGTGCTCACGATCAGCTGCGGTGAGCACCTACTGAGACTGGATTGAGAAAGGAAAAACCATGATGACAGGGTGTTGGCTGGCTAAGACTTGTCAATGCAAGATGTGAAATGCTATCCATTCTGATACGAAGCAATAGAAGGGCGACTGTGGCACAAATCATAGATTATTCTAATGATGGTCACAGTAGTAATTTGGCATGACACAAAGGGCCTGAAGCTCTGCCGCATATCGGGCTGCGTAGTTTCGGATTAGACAGCTAATATATCCCAGACATGTGCCATTTTTACAAGGTAGTTAAAATTCTTCAAGTCACGTGGGGGTGGTTATAATGTTTTGAATCATTGGTCTATATAGCAGCAGCATTACATGTGGTACCTGTCCAAGTCTAAACACACCTGCTTATAATGCATGTGTCTCTGTTTCATGTTATATTAAGTATTTTAAGTATGTTATTCATCTTACAGTAAAAGGCCTTGAGGCAATGAAATAATACATATCCAATACTGCAATTTCCAAGTCTCAAATTTTAGGCTCTTCAAAGTACCCCCCCCATTTGCTCAGGTGACAGTACTGCAGACTCTTGCCATTCTTTCTGGGTGCAAGTTGGCCACCTTGCTCTTACTCTTCGATCCAGCTCTTCCCAAAGCAGCTCTGTAGGGTTTAGGTGGGGGGGTTGTGGGGGCCAGGTCATCTGTCACAGCACTCCATCTCATTCCTTGTTAACAAGATAATACATAACCTGGAGGTGTGAATTACCTGAATCTCGTGATGAGTTTCTTCCATCAAGGACACTACAATAATAATAATAATAATAATAATAATAATAATAATAATAATAATAATAATAATAATATTTTGTCACGCCTGCCATTCAGCCATGCAGTTATTTTTAGTTCTTCTTCTGAAAAACTGACACCTGTAAATTATCGACGTGACTATTTCGCATGTCTTTGGCACTTGGGTTCAGTTATCTCCTTATGCAGCATAAAGTGTCCTACTGCCTGCAGATCTGTTTCATTATATGGATTTCATCATTTGCTGCATGCTTTCCTAGTTTTTTTCCCTCTTTGTTTTGTGGTTTAGACTTGGTAATTGTCCTTATACTCCCTGTATTGACTTGGTGACTTCCTACCCATGTTAGAGCTACATATTTGGATCAAAATTCAAATCTGCCTGCCTTTGTTTTCCTTTACCTTGCCTTTACCCTCTGGTTGTTTGTGGAATATAATTATGGAATTAAATTTGTGGCTGCCGCACATGGTTCCTCTCCCTGTCCAGTCACTACAGCTTTCATGTAAACAACATACACAGCAGAAGTTGTGAGTGTTTTATACACACATCAATGAAGAGAATTAGTGTTGCTTCCTATGAATAGTTTGGTTTGGGGTATGTGATGAATTTGTTAATATTTACTCTTGCCATTGTAAGGACCTGTGAAAATGGTAGACAGGGAATTGCATATTTTGGGTTTGTCATTTTACTGTGTTTTTTTGAGATGTTACTGTATTATGTACTGACTACATTTCCCAGAATGCCGGGCAAGAGTTGCCGCGTTTCTGATATATCATATTGGCCAATCATTTTCCTCCATGTTGATGGGTTGCTAATGAGACGTGCATGGACCAATGAGAAAACCAGTGACTAAGGATTGCGTGACTAAGAGAGAGCGGGAGAACACCGTGCGAGGAGTCGGAGCAGGGTTTTTATTTCCCTCCTTCGGAAAAAGTTGTCCAGAGTTTTTGCTGTTTTGTCCCGCTACCGGACGGAAGACCCGACCGCAGAGGAGAGTGACTGGCGTGCCGGAGACCAGGATGTATACGGCCGCAAGGGTGTCTGCAACGCGACGCCGTGTGGACTTGCGGTGCACCGAAGGAAGCCCCGCTCAGCGGAACTTGCGCCGCGCCGAAGGAAGCCCAGCTCGGTGGAACTTGCCTGCGCATACTGCTCGGCATCGAGTTTTTTTTTGACCACGAAGAAAGTTGCGGGATAAATGTGCACCAACGACATGGCCCCAACACACCACGCTGTGCAACAGGTTTTTTTTCTTTGTTTATACTTTCATCGCATTGCAGTGAAACGTAAATGTAAATTTACAGTTTAAGTAGTTTTGTTGGTATACTATACGCCATGTTGGATCCGATCGGCAGATTAGAAATTTTCAACTTGGCAAGGATATACCCAACAAAATAGCCTTTCATTGAATAGCGCATAGGAATTCCGCGAATCCTCTTTGATAACATTATCGGGGAATGCCTCCAAACCGCCTCGTTTTCGAATTTTTGATTTCAGATTTACCAAACAAGAATGGCAAGAATTTGAAGATGTAACCCGAAAACCCACCCCCTAATTTTATTGAAGGTGAGTAGGAATTCTTTTAAAAACTTTGCAGACATTCATTTTAAGTATTAAAGATCAAAACTACAAAGTTACAAGTAATTTGGAGTGTCCGCACATGCATTTCTAGCGTCCGCAAAAAGTTGTGTACATTTGGAAAATGGCTCACTCAGCAATGATCAGTGTAGATTCGACGCTCTAAATATGCATTATTTTTTTGACACATAGACTGTTTTAATTCCTGTCGACGTGAAACTATGGATAGTATAATATGTTTTGGACATGATTTTTATCTCGATTAGCAAGGTATTTGCTACTTTTTTTTTTTTCAAGAAAGGTCGCATTCCTTATTAACGAGTTTCAGTAATTAACGTAATTACATGTTAATTAATGACTTGATACCCTTATATTTTACTGGAATTAGTAGAGAATACAACAATTTACATTTCCTGAAATAAATAAGGTTATAACAAAAATGTCTGAAATTTTGGGCTGAAGGTCACAACTTTCTATCACTTTCAATAGAAAACAATGTACATAATTAGGCCGTGTTGGTCAGACTTCAAAGTACCACCATTTCGTTAATACTTAACCTATCAAAATGTTGGTGGTACCATTTTAAAGGTATTTTCAAACTCTTTACAACTGTGGTATTTGTTTTAGTATTTAACCTTTTTGATATTTTTGTCAACATACATAGTTTAAGGGTACACTGCTCTTTATTTTCTCTTCGCTTTATTTCTTTAGTGTTCATACTGGAGCTGTTTTTTCCTTGCTGAATTGGGCTCAATAAATGGCCCCGGTTATGTTTAAGTATTGTTGAATGGGTTTTATTGAGGTTGCGATAATGTTTTTTTTATATATTCTGGGGGAATATGTTATATACTGAATAGCTTCATTTCAGTTTAATATTTCCACAGTGGAGGCGCTGCGCTACTATTTCTGTTATTTATATTTTAAATTTTGGTTTAAGGTAGTGGTTCCCAAACTTTCTCTGCAGGGCCCCCCTTTTCTAGATAGGAACATTATTGAGCCCCCCCCCCCCATTCAAACTATGCAGGTTCAGATTCAAATTTTCTAATTGAGCAAAACAAATGCAAATACATTATACAAATGGTGCAATTTCACCACTGTGGGAGAAAAATAGCAATCAATTAAATATAGAAGTCCAGCATACTGTAAGTTTGAAATTATGCAAATACAGATTTAACATTCCTATTAATATTCATTGGCGTACACAAATTAAAGTTTCTTATGATTACCGCATTTTGTTTTTAATGATAACCGCAGGTTTCAGCTTATACTATAGCACAGAACAATACTAAATCATGCTCATTAATTGATAGTCTCCCTGCACTTCATGTAGAAAATTTTTAAGTTCATTTTTCATGATACGGTTAGATTTTTTTTTTTGTCCGGCGCTGCAAAACGTCGTCACGCGTCACCATTTCAGATGGCACAAAAACCTTGCAAGAGCAAGACGACTTAAGACAGATCATACAGCACCTCTCAGCTAGCTGAACAAATGAACAGCCTCCGTGACGACGCAACTTTGCCCTTATTGGCTGAAGAACGTGTTGTTTGTATGACGTTTGTATTCCAGGAAGTTCCGATGTGTTATCTGCTATTTCTCCCGATTATAACGTAAAGCAGTGAGAACTGGTAAAATAAAGTTTAAATAAATTACATAAATGCTCTAATAGTACACGTTAGTGGTTCGTTTATTGTTAATTGCTGTAATGTTGTGCTGCTTTATTTGTTTAATCGTCCAGTCTGTGAAGAGATTTTTTTAGGGTGGCACATGCCCCTGAGGCTATCCCGCTGGTGCGCGCCCCCCGCAATACCTCTGCGCCCCCCAGTTTGGGAACCACTGGTTTAAGGGAACGAATCTCATCGTACAGCACCTAGTGGGTAAACGGGGAATCACAGCCACACAGGATCTTGTTTGGATTAACTTTGTTAGCTTCTTGTCGAGTGTACACCCTTTGGTGGCTGAAAGGGGGGTTACACAATGGACAACAGTATTGGAACACCTGGCCATTGCACCCACAGGAACTTTTATGACATCCCATTCTGAAGCCATAGGCATCAGTATGGAGTTGGTCCCCCCTTTGCAGCTATAACAGCTGCCACTTTTCTGGGAAGGCTTTCCACCAGATTTTGTGGGAATTTTTGCCCATTCATCAGGAAGAATATTTGAGAGTTCAGGCACTGATGTTGGATGTGAAGGCCTGGCTTGCAGTCTCTTATAGTTCATCCCAAAGGTTTTCGATGGGGGTTAGGTCAGGGCTCTGGGTGGTCCAGTCAAGTTCTTACACACCTAACTCACCCAACCAAGTCCTTATGGATCTTGCTTTGTGCACTGGGGCACAGTTTGATTTGATTTGATTAGTTCCCTTTATTGCTGTTGCAATTCACCATGTCACTAGTCACAAGTACCAGCGAAAAGAAGGCCATCAACCCGACCATGCATATACAAACATCATGGGGTGGACAGGTCAGGAAGACAGGGGACTATGCTAGAACAGAAAAGGGCCTTCCCCAAACTGTTCCCAACAAGTTGGAAGCATAGAATTTTCCAAATTTTCTTGATATGCATACATGCACAGAACAGAACCCTGACCTCAACCCCATTTAACACCTTTGGTATTAATTAGAATGGACATTGTGAGCCAGGCCTTCACATCCAGCATCAGTACCTGACCTCACAAATGCTCTTCTGAAGGAATGGGCAAGAATTCCCACAAAGCTGTACAGGGGATACATTTTCATTGTCAAAGCATCTAGTTCCCTAAGAGGAAATGTGGGTGGGAACTAGGGCTGCACGATTAACCTTTATTGCATCGATATTGAGGTTTTAACTCCCGCAATAACCTAACCTCAGGAGTCTGAGGTTTTTTCCCCCGCCTCTGACATT